>JAJKFL010000006.1:8235214-8655214 GCA_021186555.1 Reticulitermes speratus | reverse complement strand
CTTGTCTATCTGAATGCTAACTTCTCAGTTCTGTTGTCCTCCATGTGCCCGTGTGTCCGTCACCTTGTCTACTGATGCTAACTTCTCATCGTTCTCCATTGCCCTGTGTGTCACTCACGCTGTCTTCTAACATTCATGCGAAGTTTTAACTTTCACTATTTGTAAATACACATTACGAAGTATATGTAAATTTTTTTTTTGTAAAAATATCTGTAAACATGGTGACAGTGACAACGTTTCAAAATATACAGAGTAGCTCAGAAGTCACGTGACACTATGTTTAACAAAAGTTTCTATTTTCTAGTAACTTTTGCGCTATCCAGTACCTTACAAATTTAACCTTTTTTCAGAGTCTGTAGATTCCCGAAACTTTATGTACAGTAAAGAGTCTCCTCATAATAGACAATGTCTAGAAAGGTTACAGCTTGTAGTGTGATGGTTTGTATTACGCTGAAGGCAGAGATACAGGACCCTCCGTAACGTCGACAACGCCCACCAGGCTACAAAGTTATCACATCCCATAATATAGTAATCTGTGGAGTAACTATAGATGTGAGGATTTTGTTTTTCAGAAAGTACAATGGAATAGAACAACTATTGTCACAGGTTTTTTTTCGATAACAGTAATCAGTACAGCTGGCAAAGTGTCGTTAAATAATAGATCAAACAGTCACCGTCTTGCGTAGCAGAACGAAAACTCTATTCATGTAAATAGTACAAATAAATATCTACCTCACAGAGAACTTGTCCGCCCCTATTACAAAGATCAGCCCGTTGATGCTGTGTAGGGAAATAACATATGTTTTTATGTGAAGTATTAGAAAAACTGTGTGGACAAAATGCAGAGTTTTTCAGTGTTAAAAATCAGGCGGTACGTATACTAACCACTGTGCTTTAAGGGGTTAAAAAGTTGATACCGTTTAGCTGAGAGCGGAAATGTTGCAGGATGCCACTTCGGGATTACGCCGGATATTGTGACAGGTCACAATGAACTCTCCCCTGCAGACGCGGCTACTTGTGTGGCAACGTTCAGATTTCTAAAGGCGCCGCTGAGCGCTGCAGTCGTATTGATCTCAAAACTAATGGCGACCAAGTTTTAACTGCATTTCTATCTCTTTCCTGTGAACTACAGAAAAGTTCGACTATAACCTCCACCCACCTTCCACCTATTTTCCTCCCACATCGCCTGATTTTCATTCAACAAGGGTTTTAATTCATGTTTTTTTAAAGTTCTGTATCCACGCCAGATTTCAGGTTCTCACAGTGCTGTTGGTGATTCACGCGTTTTGCGATGTATACAGCCTGCTATTTTTGTTACATCCCAGAGGACTGGAATCTTCCTGTACCCCTTTTTTTAAGCGCCTGTGCAAAACTGCGAAAAGCGACTACTATCTTCATCATGTCTGTCCGTCCGTCCGCATGAAACAACTCGGCTCCCACTGGACGGATTTTCATGAAATTTGATTTTTTTGCGGATTTTTGGAAAATCTATCGAGAAAACTCAAGTTTCATTAAAATCTGACAAAATAGCGGGTGTTTTACATGAAGACGTATGCACATTTATCGTAATATCTCGCTGAATTCTTCCTAGAATGAGAAATAGTTTCAGACAAAAGTTGTAGAGAAAATCGAAACGCACATTTTGTGTTCAGTATTTTTTTTTCGAAAATCGGCCCGTTTGTTAGATAATGTGAAAAAATATGGTAGAGCCAGACAGGCCACAATATACATAGTGAGGTTGTCACTTGGCACAGGAAAGTCATGTTTGTGTATCATATTTATATTGTTTATTTCTGAATTTGTTTGAAATTTCTTCAAGTGTTCTAAAGGAGAAAACCAGTAACGGGACTACATATTCACTGGCACGGGAGAGTGTATTAAATTTTTCAAATAATTCCCTACAAGAGACTCTTGAATGTCAGGCCGTTGTTTTGAAACATCTTGAGCTAACGAGGGGAAATTGAGGCGAATGCGTTTTGGTAGACACCTCTGCCACTTCAGACTGGCATACTTTAAGATTTAGAAAGAAACAAATTAGTTTTTTGTCACACGAAGGGAGAACAGACGCCTTGGCAGGATTGCGAACAGAGCCTAGATTTGCCTCAGGTACAAACACAGATACTGTACATAATATTCTATACTTGTAGCCGGGTATTAGCGTATAAATTCGAAGTGATACCCAGAAATTAGAGAATAACCCCAAAAAAAGGCCTAGCAGCTCATACTGTTGAAACATGTAGCAGCATATTGGTAGCCTGTTTACAAAACGCAGTGAAGTGCAGTTCGTCATAACCCGTAGCCTAGACACGCCTGATATATACCAATAAACAAGTCGCCTTGTTATGTAGTATTAATTTCGCGATTCATAGAGGCCCGGAGCCACGACGCAGTGACGCAGTTTGCGTCCTGGCGCCATCTGAGCGTCTCCTGACTCTGTCTGGAGCAGCAACAACACGTCATCAGGCCCAGCTGATGTCACGACCGGTTACAGTAACACGCGTCTTATTATCATTAATAACCTGCAATACGTTTAAGGTCTCAGATCGTACCGCGCAGTAAACACACTCCGGCTCGGTTATAGGAACCAATCAGTTAATGCGGTACAGTGAAATAATCGCTGTTTGTTCTGAGATCCACACAAAACACATAAACACAGTCCGTACCGCGCAGTAAACACACTCCGTCTCAGTTATACAAACCAGTCAGTTAATGCTGTACAGTGAAATAATCGCTGTTTGTTCTGAGATCCACACAAAACACATAAATACAGTCCGTACCGCGCAGTAAACACACTCCGTCTCAGTTATACAAACCAGTCAGTTAATGCTGTACAGTGAAATAATCGCTGTTTGTTCTGAGATCCACACAAAACACATAAATACAGTCTGTACTGCGCAGTAAACACACTCCGTCTCAGTTATACAAACCAGTCAGTTAATGCTATACAGTGAAATAATCGCTGTTTGTTCTGAGATCCACACAAAACACATAAAACAGTCCGTACCGCGCAGTAAACACACTCCGTCTCAGTTATACAAACCAGTCGGTTAATGCTTACAGTGAAATAATCGCTGTTTGTTCTGAGATCCACACAAAACACATAAATACAGTCCGTACCGCGCAGTAAACACACTCCGTCTCAGTTATACAAACCAGTCAGTTAATGCTATACAGTGAAATAATCGCTGTTTGTTCTGAGATCCACACAAAACACATAAATACAGTCCGTACCGCGCAGTAAACACACTCCGTCTCAGTTATACAAACCAGTCGGTTAATGCTGTACAGTGAAATAATCGCTGTTTGTTCTGAGATCCACACAAAACACATAAATACAGTCCGTACCGCGCAGTAAACACACTCCGTCTCAGTTATACAAACCAGTCAGTTAATGCTTACAGTGAAATAATCGCTGTTTGTTCTGAGATCCACACAAAACACATAAACACAGTCCGTACCGCGCAGTAAACACACTCCGTCTCAGTTATACAAACCAGTCAGTTAATGCTGTACAGTGAAATAATCGCTGTTTGTTCTGAGATCCACACAAAACACATAAATACAGTCCGTACCGCGCAGTAAACACACTCCGTCTCAGTTATACAAACCAGTCAGTTAATGCTGTACAGTGAAATAATCGCTGTTTGTTCTGAGATCCACACAAAACACATAAATACAGTCCGTACCGCGCAGTAAACACACTCCGTCTCAGTTATACAAACCAGTCAGTTAATGCTGTACAGTGAAATAATCGCTGTTTGTTCTGAGATCCACACAAAACACATAAATACAGTCCGTACCGCGCAGTAAACACACTCCGTCTCAGTTATACAAACCAGTCAGTTAATGTTGTACAGTGAAATAATCGCTGTTTGTTTTGAGATCCACACAAAACACATAAATACAGTCCGTACCGCGCAGTAAACACACTCCGTCTCAGTTATACAAACCAGTCAGTTAATGTTGTACAGTGAAATAATCGCTGTTTGTTTGAGATCCACACAAAACACATAAATACAGTCCGTACCGCGCAGTAAACACACTCCGTCTCAGTTATACAAACCAGTCAGTTAATGCTGTACAGTGAAATAATCGCTGTTTGTTCTGAGATCCACACAAAACACATAAATACACTGTGTGGGCAGAATGCATAATTTCAGATTATTGAACCTTTCTTTCTTAGTCTGGACTCTTATACCTACTAATTGTAGGTGTAGAGGGTTATTGTTGCACCTGATCACACTCACTGACATACACATCACACTCGGTAGGATTCCCCTGGACGAAAGATCGGCCCGTCGCAGAGACCTCTACCTGACAACACAACAAACATCCATGCCCCCGGCGGTATTCGAACCCGCAATCCCAGATAGCGAGCGGCCTTAGACCACTGCCACTGGGATCGGCACTGCATGCCAATTACAAATGCCAAACTTTTAATGCTGTTTAGGGAAATAAAATTTAAAATTGTCCCCGCTTAATGATCACCTCGTCGTGAAGGCATACGGGGGAATGGAGGTAAGTTCCATGTATTCTCAACCTTTGCAATAGATGCAGGCGACTGGTTGGCATCACGCCACTGTCGCTTTACTCCTAGAACAGAACAGCCCCCCCCCCCTCTCCAAAGGATACTCATTGAACAGCAGACATGAATAAGAAGAATCTCGAAACTTTAGATTTTTCTGGTTAAGATTTGAACTCCGAACCTTTCAAATGCTAAAGAGTGGTCCTGCATAGTTTTAACGTAATTCATTCCGTGCATTACTTACAGGGCAAGATCAATAGTGGATCAAGAATATGCTGAGATTTTTGTACACAATGGCGAAACTTACAACAATGTACCCAGTATATAGGGAACGTCGCGGGTTCGATTCCCGATGGTGTCACTGGAATCTTTCATTGACATAATCGTTTCGGTCGCACTATGACCCTGGGGTCGACTCTGCCTCTTAACAGAAATGAGTTCCAGGAATATTTCCTGGGGGGTAAAGGCGGCCGGTGCGTAGGGCTGACAACCTTACCACCTTCACGTGCCGATTGTCTAAAAACCTGGGAGCCTCGACCTCCTGGAGCCCTAAGGGCCTGTCCAGGACTGTAATGGGATTGCTTTACCTTTACCCAGTATATAGAATTTAAACACATTTTACGAGATTATACATTTTTGAGTTCAGCTGCAGAAATCTCTACGATATAGTAATTATTACTGTTGTAATGTATTAAGGGGCCGGGATAGCTCAGTCGGTATAGCGACTCGCTACGGGCTGGACGGTCCGAGGATCGAATCCCGGTGGGAGCGAGATTTTCCGCAACCATCCAGACCGGCCCTGGGGCCCACCCAGCCTCCTGTGAAATGGGTACCGGGTCTCCTTCCCGGAGGTAAAGCGGCCGGCGCGTGGCGTTGACCACTCACCCATATCTAGTGCCGAGGTTAAAGAAAGAGTAGAGCTATACCTCTTCTCCTCCTCTGGGCCTTCATGGAGTGTTATAGGTTGACCTTTACCTTTTATCTTTTTTATTTAATGTGTTATATACTCTAGAGAGTTTTAAATATTGGTGTACAGACTCACTGAAGATGGCGGATTTTCATCGAAACATGTAGTAGTAGCCACGAGACTGTACCGGTGTGTATGTTAGATGTGCATTTGTTGGTTTTATAAATGAGAAATTTAGTTCGTCGCTTCTTTCATTAAACGGGCATGTAGATTTTTTAAATAACCCCCGATTTCAAAAAGGAATAATTTTGTTAGTCTTACGAGAAGGGAAGTAACGATGAGTTTTTCAGAGCGAGTCCTGAAAGTTGAGTCCTGAAAGTTGAGTCCTGAAAGTTGAGTCCTAAAAGTTGAGTCCTAAACGTCGAGTCGTGAAAGTTGAGTCCTGTAAGATGAGTCCTAAAAGTTGAGTCCTAAAAGTTGAGTCCTGAAAGTTGAGTCCTAAAAGTCGAGTCGTGAAAGTTGAGTCCTAAAAGTCGAGTCCTGAAAGTTGAGTCCTGAAAGCTGAGTCCTGAAAGATGAGTCCTAAAAGTCGAGTCCTGAAAGTTGAGTCCTGACAGTTGAGTCCTAAAAGTTGAGTCTAAAAGTTGAGTCCTAAACGTCGAGTCGTGAAAGTTGAGTCCTGTAAGATGAGTCCTAAAAGTTGAGTCCTAAAAGTTGAGTCCTGAAAGTTGAGTCCTAAAAGTCGAGTCGTGAAAGTCGAGTCCTGAAAGTTGAGTCCTGAAAGCTGAGTCCTGAAAGATGAGTCCTAAAAGTCGAGTCCTGAAAGTTGAGTCCTGACAGTTGAGTCCTAAAAGTTGAGTCCTGAAAGTTGAGTCCTGAAAGTTGAGTCCTGAAAGTTGAGTCCTGAAAGTCCCTTTGATGAACACACCAACTCTGTAATACTGACATTTCACTTACGGTCCAGAGTTTCATGATCGATCCAGCGTACTGCTTTAACCTTTTGAAGCACCGAATTCGCCTAAATAATGTATACGTTTCAGTTCTTGCCTCACATTAAACACAATACCTTTCCATTATAGATACCGGTCGCTTAATGATGTTCAGGAAAGTAATCCATTTTTATCATGAAAATCATGCATTTTCTGTGAGTAAAATGAAGAGATTTTAAACGTTAAAGCGGGTCGTATATTTGTATGTCGATGTGACGTAATGGTTAACATGCAGGTTGACATTTCAGGCCTCATTCAAGCTGCAGAGACAGCCAAGGTCCAGTCAGTGACTGTCCACTGTATTTTAACCCTTTAAAGCTCAGTCATTCAAAAATTTGTATACAATTTATTTATGTGTTTCGTATGGATTTCTGATCAAACGGCGATTATTTACCTATACATCATCGGAAGACCGGTTTTTATAACCGAGACGTAGTGTGTTTACTGCGTGGTACGAGCTGAATCTTTAAAACTCTGTACCTGAGAAGCAGAAGGTTGTAAGTCCAATTTTAGGTTTGAGATAATACATAATTTTTCTTAGACCAGTATGTGGCTTACTGCTTTTTAACTCTTGGTCCAGCTACACTGGGACAGTATTTGGACTTAGAACGATCTGCATGTAAAGGAGCTTGAAAGTCTCAGAAAAATGTTGTATTACCTCAAACACTGACACCGTTCTGCTTCTCAGGTCCAGAAATATAATTCAGGTTAATCTTTGCCCTTAAACGTTTAATGACAGTGTCCACACTAGCGATCGTATTCAAGGCATGATATGGTCAGTAGCTCATTGAAATGCAGGCAAAGAATATTTGCTTTGATCGTGAGCAGACTGTGAGCAGACCGTGAGCAGACTGTGAGCAGACCGTGAGCAGACCGTGAGCAGACCGTGAGCAGACCGTGAGCAGACTGTGAGCAGACCGTGAGCAGACCGTGAGCAGACCGTGAGCAGACCGTGAGCAGACTGTGAGCAGACTGTGAGCAGACCGTGAGCAGACCGTGAGCAGACCGTGAGCGCGCCCATAGTCCGTATCAGTTCCCTTCACAATCGTAAAATTAATATTCCGTTATTTAGTAAACCCCAGGCTTTGTGTTTGTACTTTTTAAGAGAGTTTGCGGCAATGAATGCACGTGGTAGCTCTCTGTATTTCAGCACGTATGTGATCTTCCTAACGCGTTTAGTTTGTTTTAGTTTTAAGTACAGACGTCCCTTCAGTCATAAACATTTCATGTAGACTAATTAGGAGCTGCTGTAAACATTTATTGGTCAAGGCAACGAGACATAAGGCAGGAAATAGGACGAGGAGAATATCGTCATAAATTTTCCTGGTCTGAGGAAGCAATGGAGAAGAAATGAAACTGGAACGTACAGACTGTAACGAGAATGAGGATTATTTAAAATTACGCGTTACAAGAGTGGAATATATATATTTTTTGTATAAAACTGATTTACAAGTTTTTGATTCGAAGGTCTTAATATATCTCAGTATCACTGTATTAAGAAAGCAGATATTTGCACCGAGTAAGAATAGAGGGGCCGATCTCAGTGGCCACGCGGTCTAAGGCGTGGGTCTGCGGCCGCTCGCTTACTAGGATTGTGGGTTCGAATCCCACCTGGGGCATGGATGTCTGTCTGTTGTGAGTGTTGTGTGTTGTCACGTAGAGGTCTGTCCGACGGGCTGGTCCCTCGTCCAGAGGAGTCCTACCGAGTGTGATGTGTCTAAAGTGTGTGATCGTGAAGCCTCGAAAAAATGAGGCGGTCTAGGCCCCCAAGGGGCTGTCGAGCCATTGGGGGAAAAAAGATTAGAGAGACATAATGAGGATCGGTCAGAATATATAATTATAAGGCGTAGGAGTTTGTAACTAAAGACTGTACAGTAACTGATTATATCAGGGGGGTTGGTAGCGGAGCTGCGCGTTGTATAGCATCAGCGCAACCTCAGACCTCGTGAAAATGTGTGAATGTAGTCACAGAAATTATTAACCTCATTCATGCAGCGGTAAGTTGCTATTAATCTACGAATCAGGCGTAACCTGCTATGGCATGGATGTGGAACAGTCGAGGTAGAAAACATAACTGAGCATTTCGAGTAAAATGTATTCCATTTTTTTTTTCGAATTTTCCCCCGACGCGACTTCATTATTTACATAAACAACACTACGTATTCCGTCGGACACAACTATATTCATTATTATTATTATTTTCAAACACTACATGTTTCGATCAAGCCGATCATCGTCAGGTGTTTGTTTACATCAAAACTTAAAACTCAAGGTAAAAATGTAAAATTTTGCTAGATCTCACAAATTATATAAAATATAAATTACAATCGACTTGTAATCTTGGTGGCGTGTCATTAAACACGAACGGTGTGGTGTATAATTTAAAAGTTAATATTTAAAAATTTAAAAATTCTTGTTTTAAGTTGAAATTTTAAAATGATTTTAACTACATAACCGAAAAAAGTTTATGAATTAAGAAAGTTTAACGTGCTGAGTAATGTTTATGTTATTGTAACAATTTGTAAGTTGCAATAACTGTCGTGTGAGTTTGATGGTCCTGAGGACGAACATGATAGTTCGAAAATTGTTGGGAGTGGGTAATTTGTATGAATTTGTAAGTTTTATTGTGAGGGTCTATGAATATAAATATAAGTAAAAGTACAGTAGAACCCGGTTATAACGACATCGGTTTATACGACACCTCGTCTATAACGTCAGATATTCTGTGGTACCAATTAATTCCTCACTGTTAACCATAACATTATGCTCATCGGTTATAACAACACTCGTTTATAACGACACGAAATATTCAGTCCCTTTCATGGCGTTATAACCGAGTTAGACTCTATATTAACACAACGATATGATTTTAGGTTATGGTTTATTTAACGACGCTGTTAATACCTCGGACTGCGTTGCGTTGATTTACATGATGATGGTAAATAATTAATTGTGCAAGGAAGCGGTCGTAGCCTAATTTGAGGTATGACCCTGCCATTTGCCTAAAGCGACTGAATGAAGCCGCGAGGAACGTCACAGTGGCCAGGTCGAGCCTCCAACTGGGTACCGTCCAAATATAAGATATAAGCATTAAGTTTAACCTTCCAAAACCCAGTGGTTACTATGTCACGAGGTTCAACATTAAAGAATTATCGTTTCTGCGCATATAGTGCATTTATGATTTTTGCATGTTTCTTAGAACAAAGAGTGATTTTGTCTCTGTAGAGAATGTCCTACATACAATGATAGGAAGGAAGGCTAACTGGATTGGTCACATCTTGCGTAGGAACTGCCTTCTGAAACACTGTATTGAAGGAAAGATAGAAGTGACGGGAAGACGAGGAAGAAGACGTAAGCAGTTACTGGATGACTTCAAGGAAAAGAGAAGGTACTGGAAATTGAAAGAGGAAGCACTAGATCGCACTGTGTGGAGAACTCGCTTTGGAAGAGGTTACGGACCTGTCGTAAGACAGACTGCAGAATGAATGACAGTGTTGACTGGTTTTTATAACTGAGACGGAGTGTGTTTACTGCGCGGTACGGACTGTATTTATGTGTTTTGTGTGGATCTCAGAACAAACAGCGATTATTTCACTGTACAGCATTAACTGACTGGTTTGTATAACTGAGACGGAGTGTGTTTACTGCGCGGTACGAACTGTATTTATGTGTTTTGTGTGGATCTCAGAACAAACAGCGATTATTTCACTGTACAGCATTAACTGACTGGTTTGTATAACTGAGACGGAGTGTGTTTACTGCGCGGTACGGACTGTATTTATGTGTGTTGTGTGGATCTCAGAACAAACAGCGATTATTTCACTGTACAGCATTAACTGACTGGTTTGTATAACTGAGACGGAGTGTGTTTACTGCGCGGTACGGGCTGTATTTATGTGTTTTGTGTGGATCTCAGAACAAACAGCGATTATTTCACTGTACAGCATTAACTGACTGGTTTGTATAACTGAGACGGAGTGTGTTTACTGCGCGGTACGGACTGTATTTATGTGTGTTGTGTGGATCTCAGAACAAACAGCGATTATTTCACTGTACAGCATTAACTGACTGGTTTGTATAACTGAGACGGAGTGTGTTTACTGCGCGGTACGGACTGTATTTATGTGTTTTGTGTGGATCTCAGAACAAACAGCGATTATTTCACTGTACAGCATTAACTGACTGGTTTGTATAACTGAGACGGAGTGTGTTTACTGCGCGGTACGGACTGTATTTATGTGTTTTGTGTGGATCTCAGAACAAACAGCGATTATTTCACTGTACAGCATTAACTGACTGGTTTGTATAACTGAGACGGAGTGTGTTTACTGCGCGGTACGGACTGTGTTTATGTGTTTTGTGTGGATCTCAGAACAAACAGCGATTATTTCACTGTACAGCGTTAACTGACTAGTTTGTATAACTGAGACGGAGTGTGTTTACTGCGCGGTTTACTGGGGAGGCTGTCCATGTGCTTTAGCGACTCGTCGAATTGCGTAATGCTCTACAGAAATATATATTATGTTTTGTGACATATTTGAGGTAAATAATACTAAGTGCTATCCAGGATCACCGATAAATAAATACAGTCGAACTCGGTTGTAACATCGGTTTATACGACACCTCGTCTATAGCGTCAGATATTCTGTGGTACCAATTAATTCCTCACTGTTAACCATAACATTACATTCCTCGGTTATAACAACACTCGTTTATAACGACACAAAATATTCAGTCCCTTTCGTGACGTTATAACCGAGTTCGACGGTATTGAGTATTTTTGAATACAAGCCATCTTTTGTCATCATTCTATGTCACAGGAATTATTGTGACGGTGCGTCTCGGCGCTTATGCCAGCGTCATCCTTAGTGTCATCTAAGCTAACCTCGGTTCTGTACGTTTTTTGAGAATGTAATTTGTGATGTATTCGTGTGACATTTGTTTTAAAATGTTGTTTTTATTCATAAATATATATTTAATAACTTAAACCACCTTCTATGCAGAACATAAAATGTTACTGAAACATGTAAATAACATTAAAACGATAAAAATATTGCTAAACGTAACTGTTCATCTTTACATGTATCGGGCGCCATGAGTTTTTCATCAGGAGGATATCTTCTTTCAACATATTACTTATTTGTCTATATACACTTTTACGGCATGTAAAAGAACCCTACGGGCATGAATAGAACTAGTAATGCCCGTCGGAAAAATTCAGCGGCCATTTCTCACCCAAGTCTCCTGACTGCCTGCCAGATGGCTCTGGCAGTCACATCAGGATTGAGTAGAACTTGTGCGGTCAGTGAGCTGGTCACCCGCTACATCAACGCACATGACCATAGAAACCTCCGAAAGGAGGCCCCCAATGCTCCGCGATTGGAGCGACAAGGGGACTAACTAACTAACTAACTAACTATGTACACTGATCTACAAATATAATCCGTTCTTCCAATACTTCATCTGTCCTAAGCCCACGAACTCTCTTCTGAAGTTTTGTTCTCAGGCGGGGTTAATTTTTAGATTAATTTCTTTTGGGATGTCAGGCTTTCCTTCTTGGCTTTTCTACCTTGAAGATGGAGGTAGCAGATTCTTTCGAAACGTTGGTTACTAGCAACCAGCCTACAGGGCGTGTAACATCCTAGAACACAATCTTCATAGCCTCCGTCTTGAGAAACTCAACTCTGTCACGGAATTAATGTGAGGTTATTTGGCGTATAAAGATCTCTCTCCTGTATTTGCTTCTCACTTGTACTTGTGTTGGGTCATAAGCTTCCCTCTGTTTCTTGGATTACTGGGAAAGTCGTGTCTAATTTGAGAGAACGTGACGAATCGAACTGCTTCAGTTTCGGTTACCTGCTTTTCTAAGAAAAATTAATTTTGGCCGCTTGAAACTATCTGGGAAGCGTGGCTTCTGTTCTTTATTTTTCCCGTGTTCATCTACATAATTGGAACGCACCATCCGCCTTCACTGAAATGTTATGAGGCCAGGTGGATGTCGTACTGTCTTCTATATGCTCGGTGAGTCGTAGTTCTAATTCGATTAAGGACTATACCGAGAAGCGATACCCACTTCTGCCACCCACTCTCCCTTATCATCGTTCAAAATTGTGGAGCTTGTGACAGACAGACAGACACATCAGCAATAAGTCACCAACAAATGCACAAAACCGTCAATAAAGGTATTAAATTAACCTTTTATCATTATAATGATATACAATGATAATATAATATAATGATAAAAGGTTAATTTAATACCTTTATTGACGGTTTTGTGCATTTGTTGGTGACTTATTGCTGATTACAGAAATGCACGGTGAATTTAGATTAAAGTTCGTAAATGCCAAACAGGCAAAATTAGTACATCAATATAGAAACATCAAGAAGAAATTACATAATGATAAAAGGTTAATTCAATACCTTTATTGATGGTTTAGTGCATTTGTTGGTGACTTATTGCTGATTACAGAAATGCACGGTGAATTTAGATTAAAGACAGACACATTTGTAACCCTTCCCTGTTACAGAAGCTTTGGTTTGTATTTCTTTGGTGTTTGCTGCTATTCAGTTCAGAATATTTCTAATCTAACATATTTAAGTAGTGGGAAGACGGAGAAAAGGCAGTATTTATAGGCATGATGAGAATACTGGTGAAATATGTATATGTGGGATTAAATAGTTATTGCAAAAGATTAACATTAATTATACTTTAATTATATTGCATTTTATGGTAAAAAAAAAGGCCGGAATTAAAATGAATGATGAGGGGAAAAATTACAAATTAACTGACTGGTTAAAGAGAAGGAAGACAACAGTATACGCAGAACACATTGCTGAGGAGTGTATTCTGATTCAAGAAACCAAGCCATGAAAGACTGGAGAAAATTACATATTGAGCAGCTTCGTAATGTGTTTTGTACATGTAATATTATATCCGTAATGTTGAGGTGGTTTTAACATATGACATTTAAGGGAGAAATTGGAGAAGTACACAAATTCTGAGCGGGAAACTTCAAGCAGACATTTTCGGAGACGTAGGTGTTGACAGAGCAATACTGCCAACCTTTAAACCACAGCAGTAGCTATATGGGGGTCTGTTACCCTTCCATTAACATTAAGTTGTTAACTTGGTACTGGGAGTTAGAATTAATTTTAAGTTGACATCAGTGATATGACTACAGCATTACTTGACTGAATTATTGTCTGTCTTGTTATGTGTTGTACGACAAATAATTGCAAGATATTGCTGGGAAATTCTGAAGAAAAGAGGCCGCTTGGGAAGAACTAGGCGTAGATGGGATGATACTTTTAAAATGAAACTTAAAGAAGTAAGATCGGGAAGTTTGAACTGGATTCATCTGGCTCAGGATATAGATCAATAGCGGGCTCTTGTAAACACGGCAATGATTCCTTGGGGTTCCAGAAAATTGAAATTTCTTGACTATCTGTAAAAAAAACTGTTACTTATCAAAAAGGACTGCTGCATGGCGTTAGTTATTAAATATAATTTGCGACTTGTATCCATTGAGCCAAGGGGGGTTTTGTTACCTTAACGTGTTTATATTCCCTGCATTAGCGCCGAGACAGAACTGTTACGTGTTTTAAGGAGTTATACCAACTGTGATGGATATCTTTTCGAAGTTTAACCTAAAATATATGTTAATATATACAGGTAGAACGATATAAAACACAGAGGTCAGTACTCAACACTGACATTTAACGAATAACGCCTAAAAATAAATCACATGCAGGGGGCGCCTTAATTTTATTAGGAGCCTGGATATCTCAGTCTTTATACACAGTATATTTCACTATTGTTCAGTAATTACAGTCACAACCAACATATATATTTCCAACACATTAGGCTACCAGTTTCAGCTCTATAGAGCCATTATCAGGCCTATACAATAACTATGAAAATCAAACTCTACACATTATGTAAAAGAAAGCCCCTTATTTTGTTCAATTATATGTATAAAAGCCCCACCGAAGGTATCTCCACTTTGAAGTAGTGGTGGGGCTTGCGTGGTCAAATGATCCTGAGAGCTATACCGGCAGTAGCATAGCTACTGGCAGGGTCTCCCAAGCCGGGCAGGTCAAGGCTGATGATCCGGACAAAGAGAGGTACCCTGGTCCTCCAGGTTGGGGGTTGAGCGTAGGGTTAACAGCCCTACCTCGTAAAAAACCAATTTGTTACGGATACTTTATCACAGCCTCGGAAGGATTTGGATAAACCGGAAATGACCCGGAGAGGTAGAAGGTTAATGAGAAGGAAAATGGATACAGTACTAGCCACCTGGATTGTGAGAACCTTAAAGATACCAGGTAGACCCAGGAAAAGATGGCTAGATGACTTAGAGGAGGACCTCAGAAAGCTAGGAGTCAAAGGATGGAGAAGGAAGGCTGAGGACCGAGAGGAATGGAGGCATGTGGTCAAGAAGGCCGAGGCCCTACATGGGCTGTAGCGCCGACCAGAAGAAGAAGAAGAATATGTATAAACGGGGGAGGGCATTTCTTTTACAAAATATATAGAATTTGATTTTTGTAGTTATTGTATAGGCCTGGCTGGCTCTATAGAGCTGAAACTGGTAGCCTAATGTGTTGAAGATATGTATGTTGGATTTGACTATAATTGCTGAACAAAAGTGAAATAAACTGTGCGTGTAAATGCCAACGGGGATGTCAAATAGTAAGCTCAGTCTTTGTAGTGACTTGGCTAAGGGCTATACGACAGAAAAAATATTGTTCCACATCCCTGCTGGACCATAACCTGCAGAGCAGCCCTTTGAGGTCCATCAAGAGGATACCTGGGGCTCTTTACCGGGACGTAACCCTGGCCTGGCATGAAAACTGATCACTCACCCCTATCTAGTGCTGAGTTTCAGAATATCTGGAGCTTTACCACCATTACCTCATGTCTTCATGGCGTGCTGCATAATTTAAGGCAAGGATAAATTTGGCTATACCTTTACAAGAGTCACGAATATGGAGTACGTGGTAATTACACTGTGTGATATTACACGCAAATCGGAACCAATATGTGTGTGGTGTTTTGGGGGGTAACGGCCTGCACAGGTCCGTTAGGGTCGAGAAGCGGGCAATTCCATGAAGGAACGACCGCACGGCACGCTAACTTCCGGACAGACTGGACCACGCACTGCTGATGACGGATTGGCGTGAAAAAGTTCAGATGTATCGCCCGAGTGTTTGACTGCAGTTAGATGTTTCTGTGTTAGTCAATATGAGACTGGAGGGCGTATGAAGATCACTCTCTTCTGGGATGTGACACCGTGTCTTTTGATATAGAAGACCCGATCTTTGGAGGTACCCGCTGCCTCCGTCTTCAGGGAGATGGTCTGGAAGAAATTTACCAGCGTTTCGAAAGAAAGATCTCCTTCCATCTTCAGGAAGGAATCAACACTTCAGAGAAACTCGCTTGCTCCATTTTCAGGGAGCTGGTGTAGCAGAAATGTACCAGCGTTTCGAAAGAAAGATCTCCTTCCATCTTCAGGAAGGAATCAACACTTCAGAGAAACTCGCTTGCTCCATTTTCAGGGAGCTGGTGTAGCAGAAATGTACCAGCGTTTCGGAAGAAAGAGCTCCTTCCATCTTCAGGAAGGAATCAACACTTCAGAGAAACTCGCTTGCTCCATTTTCAGGGAGCTGGTGTAGCAGAAATGTACCAGCGTTTCGGAAGAAATTTTTTCCTCCGTTTTCAGAGTGGTTTCAACATTTCAGAGAAACTCGCCTTTCTTCATCTTCAGGGAGATGGTGTGTTATAAATGTACCAGCGTTTCGCAATAAAATTCTGCCTCATTTTTCAGAGAGAGGTATCAACATATTTAGAGAGCTACTCCTGCCCTGAACAGGCACCAGGTTCCTTCTAATCTTTCACAACCATGACTACGATATTGCAGCCAGGGAGGAACAAATCTCAGTCTTTACTGCAATGAAAATCTCAGATTTTAGACCCGGAAATTTTACATCTTCCCTTCCCTCTGTTGACTTCTTTCTAAACATCTTGTTTGGTACAAACGATGAGATTTTCATGTATATCCTTGTTCTCGGTAGCAGACAGGCAAAATCTGGGTTGATTCAAAGATATGAGAAAATAATAAAACACGTAGCATATGTCAGGTAGGTTCTGGCATCGTGAATCTGATCGTAATTGGACAAGTGACGCTGAACTGTCAATGAGAGAAGGCAGATCAAGTGCACATCGTGTTCGAGGAATGACTCTAGTTACGTGCTTACAGCAATGCTGCTGGTGTGGAAAATGCATGTGCGGGAAGACCAAGTGATATCGACGAACTGGAAGCGTGGTGCCAGCCAGTTACGTAACCAAATAACAGACCAACTAAATCAATTTTCTCATGAAAAGCCTCGTGGAAAATACTTTAGAAAGGGCTCAGGATCGTAAATAGTGATCTGATTAAACATGTAAAGTCTGATATTTACCTAAATTATGTCCATATCTTCAAATTGCATGGATGAAGAAATAAACAGCAGATCACATTGTGGGTGTACCTTCTATCATTAGGTCCAGATTTTTATTTTCCCTTTCGCTATCTAAGAAAATAAAGGTTCAAATATGCAAAATTATAATATTGCCGGTTGTTTTGTATGGTGTGAAACTTGGTTTCTCACATTAAGGGAAGAATATAGGCTGAGGGTGATGGAGAATAGGGTGCCGAGGAAATTATTGGGCCTGAGAGAGATGAAGTAATAGAAGACTGGAGAAAACTGCGTACTGAATACTTCCTTGGTGTGTATTTGGCACAAAATATTATTCGGACGATCAAATCATGGAGGATGAGATAGATGGGGCGTGTGGCATGTATGGGGGAGAAGAGAAATGCATACAGCGTTTTGGTCGTAAAGGTAACAGACCACTTGGAGAACCTAGGCATATATGGGAGGTAATATTAAAGTGGATCTTAAAAAATAGGATGTGAGGGCATGGACCGGATTAATGTGGCTTATGACAGGGACAATGATGGGCATGCAGTATGTGGACAAGTGGCAGGCTGTTGTGGACAAGTGGCAGGCTGTTGTGGACAAGTGGCAGGCTGTTGTGGACAAGTGGCAGGGGCAGTGCGTATGTGGACGATTGGCAGGCTATTGTGGACATGGAGCTGTTGTGGACGATTTGGCAAGGCTTTGTGGACAAGTGGCAGTGGCATAGTGTTGGACAAGTGGCAGGCTGTTGTGGACAAGTGGCAGGCTGTTGTGGACGATTGGCAGGCTATTGTGGACAAGTGGCACGCTGTTGTGGACAAGTGGCAGGCTGTTGTGGACAAGTGGCAGGCTGTTGTGGACAAGTGGCAGGCTGTTGTGGACAAGTGGCAGGCTGTTGTGGACGATTGGCAGGCTATTGTGGACACAAGTGGCACGCTGTTGTGGACAAGTGGCAGGCTGTTGTGGCAACAAGTGGCAGGCTATTGTGGACGATTGGCAGGCTATTGTGGACAAGTGGCAGGCTATTGTGGACAAGTGGCAGGCTGTTGTGGACACGGTAGTGATATCACCCGTTTCATGAAATGTGAGAAATTTCTTGACTAGCTTAGGAACTATTAGCTTCTCAAGACGGACTCTTTTTTTTCTGCAGTTAGTTGTAAAACACGAAACCTGCTGTGTTTGGCCAACTGTATTAACTGCTGATTATGTAGGAAGCACCGTCAAACTCGACTGTGGTTAACTGTAAAATAATATCTTATTAACAATCAGCTACGTGTTTCGGCCCAAAAGATCCATTATCAGGTTCATATATAAATATAAAATGATATAAATGCTGTTTTTATTACGTACTTATCTTTAGTGTGAGATATCACTTTTACAGATATCGTTTGCAATTGCAAATTTTATTGCAATTTTTTCTCCTTACAGTAGCTTAGATTTTTAGTTGCGTTGTTTGAAATTTTCAACTTTTCGAAGGGCACAACTAAATGTTTAATTAATGTATAATGTATTTGCTGTATCTAATGGATCCAGAATATTAGGCTACATATTTTTATTTTCTCCCTGATGAAAGGTGCACAAAGAACTTCCGAAACGTTATGTGTTAAGAAAGAAGGAGGGAATATAAAAAGTACATAATAAAACACTGTAGTCGCGGACTTTTATACTTACTGGACACGTTGTCGTTACGCTGAATATTTAACGAAAGAAGCAGGAGGCTAGTGAGCCCCCGGATTGGTCGAGGGGAGAAGGACAATTTCTCTTGTCGGTAATCGAAACCCCTGTGATCCAACCTGAGGTCAGTTCCTTTACTGACTACATTCCGGCCTTATTCTGTAGTAAATTAAATTACTGTTTATGAAAACCCGCAAATTATTTGAACTAGAAATGCTTAAAAACACTATTTTACTGTGATTATCACACATAGAATATACCCGTATGAACAGTAACCAGTCTGCTGCGCGTGTTATGGCTTCATATCTTTAAAACTATATTTATTACATAAAGGGTGGCATGAGTAAGACTGGAGAATAGGTTTTGCCAGGAAATTAAACAAATGCGTATGATTCCTTTCAAGGAATTCTCTGCTTTTCGCTTTGTACTTGAAGCTTCTTTTCTTCCGAGACCAGTGGATTTGGCATGATAACAGTGATACTGGGGCCCACACTTTGGCGTATTTCCAAAATTTCAGAGTCTGTCCGTTTTTATTATTTTTTTTTTTTTTTGGCTCTCTAGAATGTGCGTCAGTCTGGGTCTTACTTCGGAATGCTAAGTCTTGTAAACGACACTTTGTTTGTGTTGGACACCCCTTCCTAACGCCCGCACCCAACTACTACCTCATTTTCTTGTAATAATTAACCCATGACTTACTATAATTAATCTCATTTACCTCCATTACAAAGAGCAGTCGGTTAATACTCTACGGGGAAGTAATTACTGTGTATTGTGAGATTTGTAAAAAACATATGAGTTTACTCTGTGGAAGAAATGCGGAGTTTTAAAAAGTTGACCCTGCAGGTACATATTTAGTAAAGGTAAAGTAAAGCTCCCATACAGGCCTGAAGGCCCAAAGGGTGAGAGGTTAGCTACTCATTTCTAGACATATCGTACACATGAAGGTGGTAAAGTGTCAATCTCGCCCCACGATTCGACCCGGACCGGCCATTCTGGTAAGTGACCGCCTCGCGAGGTTCCAGGAGTTAACTCATTTCTAGAAAGACCATGAAGTTAAGTGTCAGCCCTACGACCGGACTTTACCAAGGAAATATTCCATCACATTATCGGTGAATCGACCCAGGACCATATCGACCGAATGTTAGTAAATGGGAAACTTCCATCAGCATACGGAATATTAACGCGACCAACTAACCATGATTAATTAATGTGTAACTTGTCATAACCTTTTATTTATATCACAGTACATGCGAATTATTAGGTATTTAGTTACTTGTTATTTTATTAAGTCTGGACAGTCGGCTTATTGGATTTATTAAAAGTGACCATGACGATTGGATAGTCGTGAGAGCAAAATATTAAGGTAACAACCTCCATGAACAAAACAATTTTCGCCTTTCAGTTTTTACAGAAATTGTAAATAAACTTAGCTTTATGGGACGTTTGCAGGTATTTTGGGTCTATTTAATGTTTTAAAGCCTGTTACTTCATATACCCTCAGGTTTACTTTCAAAAATTCTACGTTCTGCCCACAGGGTGCGTTTATGTGTTTTGTATGCATCTCGAAAAAAAATGGCGACTTTTGCCGTATACAGCGTTGAATTACTGGTTTTCATAACCGAGATGGAATGTGTTTACTGCGCGGTACGATCTAGACTTTTAAGTAAAACAGATTACGTTGCGTCCTTAAAGGGTTAATATTAGTCTTCTATTCAGTGTGTATAGGGGTACTTTCCCTGGAGGTAAAGCGGCCGGGGCGTGAAACTGACGACTCACCTCCATCTGACACCGATGTTAAGAATTAGTACATAGATAAAGCTACTCCCGCATATTCATTTATGGCGTGTATATGGACTTTACCTTTGTCTTTTCAATTTAATATTATCCTTCCCTCAACTACTAGGTCTTCCAAGTTGTATTTTTTATTAATTTCATATCACTCCCATGCATGCCTCGCTCGTCTCATAATCCTCTTATCCTTCACCCCAAACAGGCCTATTTGATGAAGGGTACTCTTTTTTTTTAAACATCCTGTTACCCACAGTTTTATAAACATCCTGTTACCCACAGTTTTATAAACATCTGTTACCCACAGTTTTATAAACATCCTGTTACCCACAGTTTTATAAACATCCTGTTACCCACATTTTATAAACATCCTGTTACCCACAGTTTTATAAACATCCTGTTACCCACAGTTTTATAAACATCATGTTACCCACAGTTTTATAAACATCCTGTTACCCACAGTTTTATAAACATCCTGTTACCCACAGTTTTATACATCTTTCCCCGTTTTATAAAACAATCCTGTGTAACAGCACAGATATTTAAAACATCACGTTACGTTTTATAAACATCCTGTTACCCACAGTTTTCTACATCTTTCGCGATAAAGGAAGACGAATCGTCTGAAGTGTTTAAAAGTTGAAGCAGATCAATTTAGAAAGGTACAATGGCGACACTTACGCAAGGTACTTTTGTTCGTAGAAAGAAAATAAAGGGTCCTGTGTCCCCTGTTTGCGTGCCACCTGTAAAGCATTATAGTGGTCCAGGTAATTATACGTTTATCCACGGGGGGGGGGGGGCGCTGGGGTAATCGATCGGCATTGCGCAGTAGCGATTTTGCAGAGTACTGCGTATGAAAGGAACAAGGGATCCAACCACATGCACCGCACTGACGTGTGTATTAATAGCATCATAGACTTTGACAAGACCTCTGCTCCTACTCATGACCATCCCCTGATGTTAATATACACATCAGTATTGCGAAACCTAAAATGTGATAACAAATTGTGCAGAGATGTTAGGTGTTTGAGAACAAAACTCTGAGGTAAATGTAAAGGTAAAATTGTTCCCATACACGCGAGGAATGCGTGTGGAGAAATGGAGGTATAGCTCTACGCTTTCTTAACTTCGGCAGTAGATAAAGGCGAGTGAGAATATTCACGCCACATTTGCTTTACTCCCGGAGTAGTAGTCTAAGTTATCAGATTAAATAGGAGGCTGGGGGCCCCAGAGCCAGTTAGGACAGTTTGGGGACGAGAAAAATCTCTTGCCCCCTGCCGGGACCAACCACGATTGCTTGGTCATTCAGTCTGTAGCCTAGTCACTATACCGACTGAGATATTTTGGCCCCTGAATCGTCAGAAGAATGTTGTAATCTAAGATTATGTTTCCCAAAATCCTTTATTGCTGGGGGGTCACTTTGGTTTTGAAAAATACTTGACGGAATTCCAGGCCAATAAATGCATATATTAACAATTAAATAGGGTCAAGAGAGTTTATCTTCTCCGAAACGTCCAGACCAGCTCTGAGGCCCACTCAGCGTCCTATTTAGTGGGTACCGGGTTCTTTCAGGGGATAAAGCGGCCGGTGCGTGAAGTTAACCACTCACCTTCATCCAGTACCGAGGGTAGGAATGAGTGGGGCTATACCTCTGCTGTCGCTATATGCTTTCTTGGCGTAGACAGGGACAAATTTAACTTCTTACATTTTTATTGACAATTAAGTGTGGTGGAACATATTGTTGCTAATTTAGAATGAATTACAAATGTAATCGAACACGTGCAAGCTTACCGTAATCAAAAAAATTTGTTAGCGTGAAGAGCTTTATTGGTTTGTTTGATTTTCAGACCGTTATTTATCTACTTATTCTATTGGAGGGGGGGGGGGTCTTCTTTTGAATGTTTACTCTACGTACAGTGCATAAACAAGGGTAGAGTTTACACGCTCTGAGTCGCACAATCATGCAAGTTCTTGTGCCCTTTAAAGGTACAATGAACTTATTCAAGAATTCTTTGATATTAAGATCTCTCATGAGACAATGTATCTGCTGATTTCTTTGAAAATTTCATGGAGGTCTTGGACCTCGGAGAGAACATTTGAGAACCACTGGTATAAGTCATTATACCGAAGAGTGTAGAAAGTTGAATACCAGTGCAAGTAGATTCGAAAGTAATGCTCTTTGTTCGTAGCTGTTGAGAAGACTGACAAGCCAGTTTTATGGGACTGACACTTTATGCTAAACGTAACTGTGGGTGATGAATGCCATAGCCATAGCCATATCTATATAAATGTATAGCCAAAAGCGTCATAGCCATCATTTCTGTGGTAATAATTTTAATACATTTAAAATTCAAACACCTTTGTGACAAGGATAGTGTTATACCAATGACAAGACAAACGGGAACACCCCAAGTAAACAATACCGTGGGAGGCGGTCCTCCTGCTAAGTTCTCTTGTTAAATATGGCCTATGCGAGAAACTTTAGCGGTCCTTGAACTCTGCATTCTATTTCAGAAATTCTGCCTACAGAGCAACTTAAATCCACACGTTTCTCGTGAATCACGAAGAGAAGGGATGTGGTTTGGTTTGTAGTTTTGCTTCGCCACTTGGTTGGTTGGTTCGTTGGTTGGTTGTTTCCCTTCTCTTGACAGAAACCACGACTGCCGGACGCTACCAGGAATTGATTACGTAGCTTATTCGTTATAGGACGAAAGCGAATGGGATTGTTGTTTGAAGGAAGACGCTGCAGCTGTATACACCGCAAATTGTTGTTTGAAGGAAGACGCTGCAGCTGTATACACGGCAAATTGTTGTTTGAAGGAAGACGCTGTAGCTGTATACACGGCAAATTGTTGTTTGAAGGAAGATGCTGCAGGTGTATACGCGGCAAATTGTTGTTTGAAGGAAGACGCTGCAGCTGTATACACGGCAAATTGTTGTTTGAAGGAAGACGCTGTAGCTGTATACACGGCAAATTGTTGTTTGAAGGAAGATGCTGCAGGTGTATACCGGCAAATTGTTGTTTGAAGGAAGACGCTGCATCTGTATACACGGCAAATTGTTGTTTGAAGGAAGATGCTGCAGGTGTATACACGGCAAATTGTTGTTTGAAGGAAGATGCTGCAGCTGTATACACGGCAAATTGTTGTTTGAAGGAAGACGCTGCAGCTGTATACACGGCAAATTGTTGTTTGAAGGAAGATGCTGCAGCTGTATACAGGCAAATTGTTGTTTGAAGGAAGATGCTGCAGCTGTATACACGGCAAATTGTTGTTTGAAGGAAGACGCTGCAGCTGTATACACGGCAAATTGTTGTTTGAAGGAAGATGCTGCAGCTGTATACACGGCAAATTGTTGTTTGAAGGAAGACGCTGCAGCTGTATACACGCAAATTGTTGTTTGAAGGAAGACGCTGCAGCTGTATACACGGCAAATTGTTGTTTGAAGGAACGCTGCAGCTGTATACACGCAGATTGTTGTTTGAAGGAGACGCTGCAGCTGTATACCGGCAAATTATTGTTTGAAGGAAATGCTGCAGCTGTGTACACGGCAAATTGTTGTTTGAAGGAAGAGCTGCATCTGTACACACGGCAAATTGTTGTTTGAAGGAAGATGCTGCATCTGTACACACGGCAAATTGTTGTTTGAAGGAAGATGCTGCAGCTGTATACACGGCAAATTGTTGTTTGAAGGAAGATGCTGCAGTGATACACGGCAAATTGTTGTTTGAAGGAAGATGCTGCAGCGTATACACGGCAAATTGTTGTTTGAAGGAAGATGCTGCAGCTGTATACACGGCAAATTTCACTCTGGCGTAGCTGACAGAGTTGCTTGGTTAGTGTGTGACCTTGAAAAATTTATGGCCATCACGATCACCGCACTTCACATCGCCAGATTTTTATTATTACAGGTACTTAACGCAGAATTTTGACACGAACAATCGTTACAGCCTGCAAGAATGAAAAAAAAAGTTTAAAGATGCACAAAAAGTTTATCCCAGACGAAGCTTTCTCGTGGTTCTGTAAACACGATAAGGAGAGTGAATTTGTGGTACACAGGGGAGAATTATTACAACATATGAAATTTACCACATTTTAGTTATATTGTTGAGCCTATGTTATAATAAAGGTTGAATGACTTTTGAGTTACTGTATGTTACAAAAAGTCTAATTTTACTACTTATTGAGGAGATACAAATTTTTATCAGTTTAAATTTTGGTGGCGTGCACGGTTTTGTTATGGAATCGCTTCTCGGTCCTGACGCATTTTTCGCAATTTAGGGGGTTGCTGTTTGCTTCATCCTTTGCCACAGCAGAGGCTGTCCCCTGCGTCGTGACTATTCATCTCAATCAGCAATAATCAGATTCAACGCTCGTCGCTGCCAACAACCCGAAACTTACCGCAGTCGCTGCCAACAACCCGAAACTTACCGCAGGCCGGCATCAAGCAATGTTTCTAGTGGGCGAGGGGAATAATGCAGATTTATGTTTTGCAGGGAAATGCTCTCACAGAAGGATACAGTGACGTATTTTAAATTAACTCCATAAGGCCGAATTCTTGGACTGTTAGTGTTTCCGCTTCTAGTCAAGAAGTCCCAGAATTTTACGTAACCCGAGGCTTAGTTGCCATGTTTACAGCAGCCCGCCACCTGTCACTCGCCACAACCATAGGCGTATATGTATGTATGTATGTATATATGTATATATGTAGTATGTATATGATGTATATATGTATTATATATGTATGTATATGTGTGGTATGTATATAAGTATGTGTGTATGTATATATGTATGTATGTATGTATGTATGTATGTATGTATGTATGTATGTATGATGTATGTATATGTGTGTGTATGTATATAAGTATGTGTGTATGTATATATGTATGTATGTATGTATGTAGTATAGTGTGTGTATGTATAAGTATGAGTGTATGTATATATGTATGTATATGTGTGTATATGTATATAAGTATGTATGCATGTATATGTGTGTATGTATAATTATATGTGTATGTATATATGTATGTATGTATATATGCATATATGTATGTATGTATATATGTATGTATATGTATTATATATGTATGTATATTATTTATATATGTATGTATGCATTATATTGTGTATGTATATATGTATTTATATATGTATGTATATATATTTATATATGTATGTATACATGTACGTATATGTATGTATGTATATATGTGTGTATGTATGTATATGTATGTATGTATGTATGTATGTATGTATATGTGTGTGTATGTATATAAGTATGTGTGTATGTATATATGTATGTATGTATGTATGTATATGTGTGTGTATGTTATAAGTATGAGTGTATGTATATATGTATGTATATGTGGTATATGTATATAAGTATGTATGCATGTATATGTGTGTATTATATATGTATAGTGTATGTATATATGTATGTATGTATATATGCATATATGTATGTATGTATATATGTATGTATTATGTATTTATATATGTATGTATATATATTTTATATGTATGTTACATGTACGTATATGTATGTATGTTTATATGTATTTATATATGTATGTATATATTATATATGTATGTATACTGTAGTATATGTATGTATGTATATATGTGTGTATGTATGTATGTATGTATGTATGTATGTATGCAAGTTAATTTTCACAGAAAAATCCATTTCACTATGTCGATGATTAGACCTTGAAATTTTAAATTACAGTAAAAATTTATGGAAAATTTACGTAGCAGAGGGACGCAAAAATTATCGGAAAATCTAGGAGCCACCCTACAAAATTTAGTCCTCTAGGCTACCTGGCAACCAAGATTTGTGCACCCCTGATGTAACAGATACTTAATATTCAGTTCCCACGTCACAGTAAACACCAATAATTTCCATTATGAAGAAAACCCAGTTAGTGATCTTAAAAGAAATAATGTGTTTTATGGTGGGAGTCGTTCATAACAGACAAATACACTGTGTATATAAAATGTGCAGTATTGAAATGTTAATTCATGTGGTAATTACAGTAACCACGGAGTTTGGAAGAGTTAATAAGCCATAACTGCTCGGCGTTTCCTTCCTGCGGTTGTATGCTCCTTTTCTATGAATGCTTCTTTTCAAAGCAAAGCATGAGGAAAGTCGGTTAGTCGTAGTATTGATCGGGCAGAGTGTCGAATGGGAGGACCAGTATGAAGAAAATTGGACATGTTACAGAATACGTCTTGACATTGACTGCTGCACGGACTGCATTACTTTGCAAAGTGTCCTGAAGTGTTACAAACTACAAACCTATCATCTGATTACTACAGATTTTTTCCTTATTTATTTCACGATACTTTCAATACCTGATACTACTTGACGTAGTATTATACGAGGGCTAGTCAAAAAAGAGTGAGAATGCATTTATTACTCAGCAAATACGTTAGGCAGAGTCCAACTTGATATGGTCTTTTTCAAAGTAGTCCCCATCGAGCTGTATGCACTTGGCCCAACGTGTCTGCCAGTCCTGGAAGACGTGCTGGAACCCATTTTTTGACATCGTCTTCAGAACCGCCTCCGCCCTCTTCAGAACGGCCGTTGAGGAGTCGAAACGCTGGCCCCGCAGCTCCGATTTCAGGCGAGGAAACAGAAAAAAGTCACACGGAGCAAGGTCCGGGCTGTACGGAGGGTGCGGCACACATTCGATGGTTTTTCGGGCTAAATATTGGGCAACAACGTTCGAAACGTGAGGGCGTGCATTATCGTGGTGTAGGCGCCAACGAGATGGATGCAGCTCAGGGCGTTTTCGTCGGATGTGTTCGGCCAGGGTCTTCAAAACTGTCACTGCCCGAAAAAACATCGAATGTGTGCCGCACCCTCCGTACAGCCCGGACCTTGCTCCGTGTGACTTTTTTCTGTTTCCTCGCCTGAAATCGGAGCTGCGGGGCCAGCGTTTCGACTCCTCAACGGCCGTTCTGAAGAGGGCGGAGGCGGTTCTGAAGACGATGTCAAAAAATGGGTTCCAGCACGTCTTCCAGGACTGGCAGACACGTTGGACCAAGTGCATACAGCTCGATGGGGACTAATTTGAAAAATACCATACCAAGTTGGACTCTGCCTAACGTATTTGCTGAGTAATAAATTCATTCTCACTCGCTTTTGACTAGCCCTCGTAGAACCATTAGTGAACAAGACATGCAATGTATGCATAAACGTAAGAGTTAGGCGCGTTCGCGTAACCATTTTTGCCGTGGGAAAGCAATAAGTATTAAACATTAGGAGTGTGTAACTGTATTTTTGCCTTATTTATTCGGCATGCAAATCGCATCTTTCCTGCGACGTGTTAGATTGTCATCTGTGTCCTGCCAGGCTGTACCACGTTTTTCCACATTATCTCATAAAAGGCACGATTTTCGGGGAAAAAAGTTTATTGAACATAAAATATGTGTTTTGACTATGTGTAAAGTTTAATCTAAAAAAGTTTTCATTCAGATAAGAATTCAGCGAGATATTATCATAAATGTACATAGGTCTTCATGTAAAGTACCCGTTATTCTTGTCAGATTTTAATGAAACTTGAATTTTCTCGACAGATTTTCGAAAAATCCACAAATATCAACTTTTTATGCGGACGGACAGCCCTGACGAAGCTATTAGTCGCTTTTCGCAATTTTGCGAATGTGCTTAATACAGAACCGGAATTTGAGAAGCTGTCATAGGGTGCTCTGAGGTGCAGTCCCGGCTTGCATGTACAGCAACTGATAAAACCTAAGAAAAATGTAATTTAGTTTATCCGGTCTACTGGTGGAGATTTGAACTCAGATCCTTTTAAATACTGTGCAGGAATACAGTAGAAGTCTGCATTCGGTGTAAAGTGTATAAAAATGTTATTAGATTGGTTTAGTACCTTAGGGAAGTGGAATCAAGCAAGTCTCTATGTCGGAGATATAGCAGGGATGATCAGGAAAGGCATACGGAAGTCTGAGAGGTATATCTTTTGCAAAGCGGAAATTCGAAAGACAGCAAAAGAAATGGAATGACAGTATCAATGTGAACTTTAGGGATTACTTTTTTCACACTGTTGACACCGTGCATCTTCGTCATATTAAATTAAGTTATAAACCAACCGATGCACACTAAAACCACTTTTTAAGTAGCTTTATTATAAAATTGTAAAAATTGTACCCCTACACTTGTTTCGATCCTAGGATCATCGTCAGGGGGTGTATTGCAGATAGAATATTTTAAATCATGTGTTGAAGTGACTGTAGCTTTTAGCAATAAACCCCCCTGACGATGATCCTAGGATCGAAACACGTGTAGGGGTACAATTTTTACAATTTTATAATAAAGCTACTTAAAAAGTGGTTTTAGTGTGCATCGGTTGGTTTATAACTTAATTTAGGGATTATGTTTCGTCATCATGTATCATGATATCTGTCATACATTTAGTTAGGTATTTTGTGTTTTGTTGACGTGAAATGTACCCATTTTATTCTGTAGTCTGTCTTACGACAGGTCCGTAGTCTCTTCCAAAGCGAGATCTCCATTGACTGCGATCTAGTGCTTCCTCTTTCAATTTCCAGTATCTTCTCTTTTCCTTAAGGTCATCCAGTAGCTACTTACGTCTTCTCCCTCGTCTTCCCGTCATTTCTATCCTTCCTTCTAACTTTCCTTCAATCACGTGTTTCAGAAGGCAGTTTCTACGCAAGATGTGACCAATCCAGTTAGCCTTTCTTCTTTTTATTGTATGTACGATATTCCTCTCCTCCTTGACTCTGTGTAATACTTCTTCATTTCTCACACGATCGGTCCAACTGATCTTCTCCATTCTTCTCCAGCACCACATTTAAAAACTTTCCAGATATTTATGGTCCACTTTCCGAAGTGTCCACGTTTCAGCACCATACAAAGCTATGCTCCAAATATAGCACTTTACTAGTTTCTTCCCGCCACTCTTTAAACAAAAGTGCATCTTCGTTTCAGACGTATTGCTGTAATACTCTTACGCAGTCTATCAATTGCTGTGACACAGCATTACGAACATTTGTGGTACCTAGCGAAGCTTAAGTTTCGACTCCGAACTGTCAATGTCCAAACTTATCAAAATTTAATATCGACACGAATTTTGTTTACTGTGTGTCGTATAAATCGTATTAGACTGAGAATTACATTGACAGTAACAAGTACCAGCGCTTGTGGATAGTGTTTTAACTGGAAAGTCAATTAAAACTAAACAGCCCCTTCAACAGCGAGTAAAACGTAATGGCATTTAAATTAAAGAAAAAACTAAGGCCCGATTCGCACTACAGAGACAGCCACGTTGCCGTCAACGGCCATCACATATTCTTCGCCGGGTTTCACTAAGTGTGCCCACACTAGCGATCACGTTCGAGGCACGGTACGGTCACGAACAGATCCATTTAAATAGAGACAAAGTAAGATGCACGGTGAATACAATATTAGAGACAAAGTATATTGTCCTTTACCGTGTCCTGATCGTGAGCGGATCGTGAACTGACCGTGAGCTGACTGTGAGCGGACCGTGAGCTGACCGTGAGCGGACCGTGAACGTGCGCATAGTGTTAATGGGGCTTAGTGCTTGTCTTGTCTCTTGGATGTTGCACTGAAAATTTGTTAGTCTTATGGCCGTACGCTTCGATTAGTTGCGTTGGCAGTAAGTTGTTGCTAAGTTTAGAATTACTGAGAAGTTCTCCTTCTTCCTTTACTCAGCATGTAAGGAAAACGTCAGACAAGTTTTTAAATTTCTCTTTCGGTCTTGTGACGTAGCTGCAGCATTTGTCGTAGGCGTTGTGCAAAACAGAATGACTCAAATAGATGTACATCCTCTTTGACAGGCTGGAATACATTTATACACTTTAAACACGCCACACTGGGGAGTCGAGCTAATTGACCGAAGCTGTAACGTTTGTATCTTGGAGGCGCCATGTTCGGATTTTGAGCGGGGCACCGGTTTCTCGGGCTCCGGTTTTTTCATTATTTTTCCTCAGTCATAGGAAAATTTCGGAATATAATCTGAAATTAGTCTGGGACCGCTTCCGCTCTCATCATTTCCATTTCATTATTCACTGTCATCCCGTCATTCGACACTACGTCATCTGAGCTATTGACAGCGTCATTAACCCTTTAAAGCCCCGTGGTTACTATATGTACCACCAGGTTTAACATTCATAAATTCTACGTTCTGCCCACACAGTGTATTACGTGTTTTATGTGGATCTCAGAACAAACGGCGCTTATTTCACTGTACAACATTAACTGACTGGTTTGTATAACTGAGACGGAGTGTGTTTACTGCGCGGTACGGACTGTATTTATGTGTTTTGTGTGGATCTCAGAACAAACAGCGATTATTTCACTGTACAACATTAACTGACTGGTTTGTATAACTGAGAAGGAGTGTGTTTACTGCGCGGTACGGACTGTATTTATGTGTTTTGTGTGGATCTCAGAACAAACAGCGATTATTTCACTGTACAACATTAACTGACTGGTTTGTTATGAGGAGTGTTAACTGCGCGTACGGACTGTATTGGTTTGTGTGGTTCGAAAGCGTTCACGTACAATACTGACGTGTACGAGACGAGTGGTTCTGCGGGTACGGACTGTATTTATGTGTTTTGTGTGGATCTCAGAACAAACAGCGATTATTTCACTGTACAACATTAACTGACTGGTTTGTATAACTGAGACGGAGTGTGTTTACTGCGCGGTACGGACTGTATTTATGTGTTTTGTGTGGATCTCAGAAACAACAGCGATTATTTCACTGTACAACATTAACTGACTGGTTTGTATAACTGAGACGGAGTGTGTTTACTGCGCGGTACGGACTGTATTTATGTGTTTTGTGTGGATCTCAGAACAAACAGCGATTATTTCACTGTACAACATTAACTGACTGGTTTGTATAACTGAGACGGAGTGTGTTTACTGCGCGGTACGGACTGTATTTATGTGTTTTGTGTGGATCTCAGAACAAACAACGATTATTTCACTGTCAACATTAACTGACTGGTTTGTATAACTGAGACGGAGTGTGTTTACTGCGCGGTACGTACTGTATTTATGTTTTTGTGTGGATCTCAGAACAAACACGATTATTTCACTGTACATCATTAACTGACTGGTTTGTATACTGAGACGGAGTGTGTTTACTGCGCGGTACGGACTGTATTTATGTGTTTTGTGTGGATCTCAGAACAAACAACGATTATTTCACTGTACAACATTAACTGATTGGTTTTTATAACTGAGACGGAGTGTGTTTAGTGCGCGGTACGAGTTGAATCTTTAAATATAATTCTAATTAATTTTTATCCTTGAAGGGTTAAATAAAAAACTAAACTAAGCCACATTGAAGAGGGGAAAACCTGAGCTCCGAGAACAGGAACACCAATTATCGTCTTTGTGAACTTACGTCTTAATTACGAGGAACATGTTTGTGTGAATATAAAAGTACTGAAAACGGTCCCATGGCTCATGTGGTTAGTCGCCGTTTTCTAGCGTCACAGTTTCGAGTTAAATTTCGGGGTAATCCGTGTGGTCTTCTGTTGGGGAGGTGGAACTGGGATGGGTTTGTGTCCCGGTACTTTGGTTTTCCTCTTTATATTATCATTACAGCCACGGTACATATGCACTTCGTCATCAATGGTATGAACTGTGCGCTCTCTAGGGGCTGCAGTTACAGTCTCAACCAACCACAAGGGGATAAAGAGAATAGATTAAGACTTTATAGATTCTGTACTTGACCTAGTATTTTTAACGGCGTTCAGCCGACAGGGTAAGAAGCTGTTGCATAAAGCTGATCATAAAATGCCTTATAAAGTTGTAAATTCGGTGTTCGAAAAGATATGGAAGAATTATGTACGCATTATTACGGTAAGGTTTACGAAATCATGATCTACTGAACTACCGAATGGCTCTATTCAGGATAGACTTTTTAGAAAATTTATGATACGACATTCATGGCAGTCTCCTTTGTTTTTATTAATTCCTTATAAAAATGGATCTTTAACTAAAAACTCTACAGTTAAAAGTTGATAGTTCTGCCACCGCCAGCGGCCAAGAAGAACATGAAATATATTAGCTTCCCTTGGCCTCCGGTGGTGGCAGCAATGTCAGTTGCAGCGTTTTGTTCTTATTTACACGTTCTAGGAAGCGTTCATTTCTTATTAGTATTTCTTATAGAAAATTATAGATTTATAACGTCAAACATTATATATCGAGAGTTTATGTAAAGTTTCAAGATTTATAGCTAAATTTTTATTTATTAAATATTTTGTTCTTTTTCTATGTGAGAATTATTCGCACGGTTGCAAATAATATTAATAAGACGTAATGCTATGGGAATATTTTGTGACTATATTACTTTCACTTGTCTCGGGAGAGAAGTGTGCTTTAGTCTGGTGACTTTAAGCTTTTAGAGCCTAGTGGTAACTATACGTACCACCAGATTTAATATTCAAAAATTCTACGTTCTGCCCTCACAGTGTATTTATGTGCTTTGTGTGGATCTCAGAACAAACAGCGATTATTTCACTGTACAGCATTAACTGACTGTTTTGTATAATTGAGACGGAGTGTGTTTACTGCGCGGTACGGACTGTATTTATCTGTTTTGTGTGGATCTCAGAACAAACAGCGATTATTTCACTGTACAGCATTAACTGACTGGTTTGTATAACTGAGACGGAGTGTGTTTACTGCGCGGTACGAACTGTATTTATGTGTTTTGTGTGGATCTCAGAACAAACAGCGATTATTTCACTGTACAACATTAACTGACTGGTTTGTATAACTGAGACGGAGTGTGTTTACTGCGCGGTACGAACTGTATTTATGTGTTTTGTGTGGATCTCAGAACAAACAGCGATTATTTCACTGTACAACATTAACTGACTGGTTTGTATAACTGAGACGGAGTGTGTTTACTGCGCGGTACGAACTGTATTTATGTGTTTTGTGTGGATCTCAGAACAAACAGCGATTATTTCACTGTACAGCATTAACTGACTGGTTTGTATAACTGAGACGGAGTGTGTTTACTGCGCGGTACGGACTGTATTTATGTGTTTTGTGTGGATCTCAGAACAAACAGCGATTATTTCACTGTACAGCATTAACTGACTGGTTTGTATAACTGAGACGGAGTGTGTTTACTGCGCGGTACGGACTGTATTTATGTGTTTTGTGTGGATCTCAGAACAAACAGCGATTATTTCACTGTACAGCATTAACTGACTGGTTTGTATAACTGAGACGGAGTGTGTTTACTGCGCGGTACGGACTGTATTTATGTGTTTTGTGTGGATCTCAGAACAAACAGCGATTATTTCACTGTACAGCATTAACTGACTGGTTTGTATAACTGAGACGGAGTGTGTTTACTGCGCGGTACGGACTGTATTTATGTGTTTTGTGTGGATCTCAGAACAAACAGCGATTATTTCACTGTACAGCATTGACTGACTGGTTTGTATAACTGAGACGGAGTGTGTTTACTGCGCGGTACGAACTGTATTTATGTGTTTTGTGTGGATCTCAGAACAAACAGCGATTATTTCACTGTACAGCATTAACTGACTGGTTTGTATAACTGAGACGGAGTGTGTTTACTGCGCGGTACGGACTGTATTTATGTGTTTTGTGTGGATCTCAGAACAAACAGCGATTATTTCACTGTACAGCATTAACTGACTGGTTTGTATAACTGAGACGGAGTGTGTTTACTGCGCGGTACGGACTGTATTTATGTGTTTTGTGTGGATCTCAGAACAAACAGCGATTATTTCACTGTACAGCATTAACTGACTGGTTTGTATAACTGAGACGGAGTGTGTTTACTGCGCGGTACGGACTGTATTTATGTGTTTTGTGTGGATCTCAGAACAAACAGCGATTATTTCACTGTACAGCATTAACTGACTGGTTTGTATAACTGAGACGGAGTGTGTTTACTGCGCGGTACGAACTGGAATATATATAAAATTCAGGTTCATTAATGTTCGTCTCTAAAAGGTAAATTAATGTTGCAAGATCGAAATACGATGGTGATACTAACATGCGGGAGACGACTAGCAAGTACCATGTAGGCTACCACCACGTTTAACATACAAAAATACTACGTTCTGCCCACACAGTGTATTTATGTGTTTTGTGTGGATTTCAGAACAAACCGATTATTTCACTGTACAACATTAACTGACTGGTTTGTATAACTGAGAAGGAGTGTGTTTACTGCGCGGTACGAACTGGATATATATAAAATTCAGGTTCATTAATTTTCGTCTCTAAAAGGTAAATTAATGTTGCAAGATCGAAATACGATGGTGATACTAACATGCGGGAGACGACTAGCAAGTACCATGTAGGCTACCACCACGTTTAACATACAAAAATACTACGTTCTGCCCACACAGTGTATTTATGTGTTTTGTGTGGATCTCAAAACAAACAGCGATTATTTCACTATACAGCATTAACTGATTGGTTTTATAACCGAGAGGGAGTTTGTTTACTGCGCGGTACGAGCAAATATAAGGTCCAGTCTAGTCTCAAAAGTTTAATGAACATTATTAGCATTCCAAATAATACGGAACTAGAGGTTCTCACAGCGGTGTTAATGAAAATTCAAGTCATTTGCAATACGACGTCTTGTCGATCCGTAAATAGTTACCGAGGTTTCGGAGAAGTTTGCTGCTTCCTTTCTCAGAACGTGAGTAGTCCAATAATTGTTTTTGGACTGTAGAACCGCGATGATGGAGGAAATACACTCCTTCGAAATGTCGGCAATGGAAACAGAAGTTTCATTACCGCATTCACAAGAGCCCGCCACGTATTCCTATCCTGAGCCAGATTAATCCAGTCCATACCGCCATCTTATTTTTTAAAGATCCATTTTAATATTCTCCTTCCATCTACGGCTAGGTCTTCCAAGTGGTTCTTTCCCTCAGGTTTAGACACCAAACACTGTACGAACCTCTCCTACTCCCCTTACGTTCTAAGGCTGTCATGTGACATCATATAAGTTAATTATTTCCCTCAAATATCGGAGGATATTGCTGCCTGGGTCTTCAGGGTATTCCCAGTATAGTGGGACATGAGGGTATTACTCGTTTGTTCCAATAAATGTTGTGCTACAATCGATACATATGCGCTCGTATTGAAACCTATGAATGTAACATTTTCATTTGAGCTGCGAAACCCACGTCCCTGTTCAGTTCTTATACATTGAACAGCTCCGCGCCACAAATTAGTTCCACATGCGTAGCAGAGCCATTTATGCACTGATGGTTGTTACGTGAGAGAGGAGAGGTGTCCTGGCAGTGCGTTAACAAGCAGCGATAGGGTTGGATGTCACAGGACAGAATGATGTCCTTCAGATCGCCACCCTGGCGCCAAGCCCGTAGTCCAGTCCGTATTGAAATGTTAGGGGTTGGGAGGGGGGTCTTCTTAAACCTTGGCTTCGTATCAGAGTCTGCCTTTAGAGAATGGGGTGCAAGGAGGGGAGAGGTTAGGGAATGGCGCAGAATTTACTTTAGTTTTTTCTCCTAATCCTGTGAGAACAAGAGAGGCAATGTGCGTGTAACTTAATATTGAGGCGCGTTCGCGTAACCATTGTTACCGTGGAAAAGCAATAAGTATTACATATTGTGAGTGTGTGTCTGTATTCTTGCCTCAGTTACCCGGCATGCAAATCGCATCTTTTCTGCTCCGCATTATATTGTCACGTGTGTCGTGTCCGGCTCTACCATATTTTTCAACATTATCTCATAAACGGCACGATTTTCGGAAGAAAGTTATTGAACATAAAACGTGTGTTTAATTTCGTCTACTAATTGCTTTTGAAAAATTTCTCGTTATGAGAAGAAATGAGCGAAGTGTCATAAATGTACGCAGGTCGCCAAGTAAAGTACCCGTTATTCTTGTCAGATTTTAATGAAACTTGGATTTCTTTTCAACAGATTTTGGAAAAATCCTCAAATATAAAATTTTATGAAAATCCGTCCAGTGGACGCCGAGTTGTTCCATGAGGACTTGACGAAGCTACTAGTCGGTTTTCGCAATTTTGCGATTGCGCCTAAAACGCAACACTAGTTACTAGATAAACTAATAATGGTAGACAGGAGGAATTTATCTTGATAGCAAAGAACATTTCAAAATGCCTAGTCTTGTGAACGGAGCATTACGTATTTCTTTACGAAAATAAAACTTTTGTTTATTTTAGTGCGGCGCGTATCTTTCTTCTTATGACTAAGTCAAAGCCGCGTGGCCATAGTTACCGGATTGCCATGGTTACGACACAACTTCCTTAAGAGCTTTGTTTGTGTGCGAAAACACAACACCGCTTTCCAGGAGTCACACAAAAACAAAGTCAACACTCGTTACTGGAATTTGAAAGTGATTTTGAAATAACGGCACTTCCCACTTACGCAATAGTCTCGTTCCAGAATGTCCAGCGCAAGTCGGTATTGAGTATTCTTATGGTAAACTGTGTATTTAAATACAATGGAGTCCAATTTAAATCCAAAACGCTATGGAACCTGACCGGTTTCAACACGACCGCTCCGCCGCCTGTGTTATCGCCCAGCAGTATTCTTCGATCATCTTCTTCTCTTTGCGCTTTTATTTCCGCAAGGAAAAATAGGGCGCGCATTTAAATTTAAATTTTTTACTTTTTAAAAATGCGTATCTGGGATTGTGTGACTTAAAATTGGGTAAGTCACGGAGTGTCTGTACGGTGCGTCTCAGAAACAAGTTCCTTGGCTCGGTTTCTCTTATGTAAACGTCCAACGACTTCGACGTGGAAATGTTTAGCAGAGCCACGATATAACGACGCCACACATTCCAATGGCTAGCTCCCTAAAAGACACAAATTCCTTCCGGAAATTTTGATCCTTAAGCAATAGAGTGCCGATCCCAGTGGCCGTGCGGTCTAAGGCGTGGGTCTTCGGCCGCTCGCTTACTAGGTTCGTGGGTTCGAATCCCACCGGGGGCATGGATGTCTGTCTCTTGTGAGTGTTGTGTGTTGTCAGGTAGAGGTCTCTGCGACGGGCTGGTCACTCGTCCAGAGGAGTCCTACCGAGTGTGGTGTGTCTGAGTGTGTGATCGTGAAACCTTGACGAAACGAGGAGGCCCAGGCCCATATAGGGCTTTCGAGCCATAGAAAGAAAGAAAGAAGATTTAATGGATTATTAAATTCCGTATCATGAAATCGCCCATTTCACCAGGTTTCACAATTGAACAGTACTCTGAATCAAACTCTAAAGCCTCTACTCACTCTGCTAATGGGACCTAACGATATAGGCTTCCATACTTTACCCTCTAACCTGATGAAGGAAAGTGAACCACATGTCGAAACTTTGTGCTTTCATCGCACTTGAGAAACGGTCAGTGAACCGTGGTGGCGTAGTCGGTATAACGAATAGGCTACGGGCTGGACTTTCCGGGGGTTCGAATCCCAGTAGGGGCTAGAAATTGTCTTTTTTTTTACAAACCGTCCAGACCGACTCTGGATCCCACCTAACCCCCTATTCAGTGGGTACCGGGGTTCTTTCCCGGGGGTAAAGCGGCCGGAACATGAATTAACCACTCACATTCATCTGATGCTGAGGTTAAGAATAAGTGGAGCTATACCTCTTCTGCCCCTATATACGTTCGTGGTGTGGGTACGGGCAACTTTACCTGGACAACGGACAGTGTGCACTATACAAACTAAAACGGTTAACACACCAAGATAGAAATATTTTGACGGTTGAAATATTTGAGGGACTATTATTGGAAAATATTATATAAAACTAACTGCTGGTCTAGTTTGTTGAATTGAAGTGAATAGTATGCAAATACAAATGAAATTTTAAGTAAAAATAAAATTTTGAAACACAAGTACCAACATACTAGCAAATGACATAATTTTGCTGGTCCTTTTTCGTGGCGTAAACAGTTCAAAGAAGCGACTTGATGACTGGAGCATGCAAAAATAATGTTTTAGCTTTGTTTACAGTGCTAGTGCAATTTAAACGTCATACACACACACATACATACACACGCGCTTTCTATGCCTCCACCCGAAGCATTTGCTTTGTCTTTTCGTGCTTCTATTTTTGGTCCTCTTTGCCTCACTCACAGCCTTCAGAATTCTGACTTTCTGCACATGTACTCTTTTCCGTCTCTGTTTTAACCTCAATTCTTAGCCGTTGACATCGTCTTTCATTCATATATTTTGTCAGACGTGTCTCTATTCATACCGTTTCTGCCTCTGTAATTCCGTTTTGCCTATCTTTCTATATTCCCATTATATTTATTCCTTTAAATATTAAAATTATTCGAATTATTTGCAATGTTATATCCACTGCTGACACTTTTATCTTCGAATGGGTAGGATTATTCTTAAACACTCTGGAAGGTGGTCAGTGCTATCTCGATGGCCGTGCCATGGCTCAGGCGGTTAGTCGCCGTCTTCTCACCGCGGAGGCCCGGGTTCGATTCCGGGTCAGTCCATGTGGGATTTGTGGTGGACAAAGTGGAACTGGGACAGGTTTTTCCCCGAGTACTTCGGTTTTCCCCTGTCAATTTCATTCCACCGATGCTGCATTAAACTGGAAAAGCGAAAAAAAATCATCTTCATCTTAGATTTGCACAATAAGCCTTCAAGGCTGCGGTGTATTCGTAGCATCTGCTGCGGGGCCCTTCAATAAATAAAATAAAAATAATAAATTCTACCCCGATACTGGTGCAAAGGAACTGAGAGAAATCATAAAAATTGTTATTAAATAACCAATCCCCGTCGGGATTCGAACAGAGTGCCCGCTAAAAGCCAATCACATGCGTTTACAGTTGATGAAGTAAATTTTAGATTGAAGTGGCTGACTAATATAAAGGTGAAATAGAGTTAAGTGGTTTAGGGTCCGGTGCAAATATGGAGTTAAGTGGTTTAGGGTCCGGTGCAAATATGGAGTTAAGTGGTTTAGGGTCCGGTGCAAATATGGAGTTAAGTGGTTTAGGGTCCGGTGCAAATATGGAGTTAAGTGGTTTAGGGTCCGGTGCAAATATGGAGTTAAGTGGTTTAGGGTCCGGTGCAAATATGGAGTTAAGTGGTTTAGGGTCCGGTGCAAATATGGGCGTTGCTCTTAAATACGTATGTGCAGTCGGTACTCGTGCAACGTTGATGTGACGGTCCTGAAAATCGCAACATAGAATGGAACATTTTTTTCCATGACAGTTAATTAAAATACTCCGAGAATCCGGCTGCTGCAAGAACCTGCCGGCTGCCAGCCAAAACAACTTTGAATCCAGGCAAAAGTTCATCGAAAATTTGTCACTTAAAATTTGTAAAATTTAAAGTAAAACTGCGTTGTTCGGGGCAACAAATACCAACTACATAATTTTTCTTATGCTCTTGAGTGTGAATGATTAAAACAATCGAGTTATTTAGTCGATCATATTGGCAGTAGGTTAAATCATTCACTAAATCAGTGACCAGTCAGCCAAATATCCATTCATTCAGTCAAAACAGAGAGTCGGCGCTGTTTATCGAAAACTAGAGTGTCAAAAAAAAAAGTTGTGTTCGTATCCCAGTCTGAAAACTGAATGAACTCTCAGGTATTGTAGTGGGTGGACAGACGTCGGCGTCGGAGCTGTTATCGATTGTGACGTTATTCGCGTCCAAGTGGCGACCTCTTCCTTCCTTTCCAGTCGCACCAACATGCCACTACGTTACTGCGCTAATAAAGAACCATCTCCCTTTGTAAAAGTGGGGTTGAGACGCAATAAGACCACAAAATAACGAATCATACAAAAAAGTGGTTTTACGTGTGCATTAGTTGGTGTAAAATATATTGAATGCTGGTTTGTTATTTAAACTTCTGTGTTAAAAGAATCCAGGTTGACCCATGAATGACATTTCTGCACTTGTCTGAAACAAAGTGCAGAGCGCAGGAAGTGGCAAAACAGTTAATTTAACTGTGCACACAACATGAAGCCATATGGGTGGGTGGAGTTATGGTTATAGTCATTTTTTATCGTGGTACTAGATGGAGGTGAGTGGTCAGCTTCAAGCCCCGACCGCTTTACTGCAGTGGAAATCGCCCCGAGTGCCTGTTCAATAGGAGGCTTGGTGGGCTCCACAGTTCCTCAGGACTCTTAAGAGAAAATATCTTGCCGCTGCCGGAAATGGAGCCAGTATTCCTCTGTCTCAAATTCGTAGCCTAGCCAATATACCGCTTGAGTTATCCACAAATATTTTGGGGCTCGACGTTTGATTATGTTGTAATTAAGTGATAGAGTTATTGTGAAATAATACAGTGTACTGAGTATGGAAGGCGTAACGGCTGCAGCCCTCAGTTCACGTACCAGCGATGCGTGCTACTTGTCCTGCCGAATAAACAACCCTACAGCCTCTGTAAGCATCCCTCTTCGGTGTTCAGTAATCACAGTATGGGTCCATTTTTTTACATTTTATGAGACTTTCTGTTGTGTTGGGCACATTGTTTCTGTCATTTTCGGCACTGTATTTCTGTCATATTGAGCTCTGTATTTCTGTCATATTGGGCACCGTATTTCTGTCATTTTCGGCATCGTATTTCTTTCATTTTCGGCACTGTATTTCTGTCATTTTCGCCACTGTATTTCTGACATGTTCGGCGCTGTATTTCTGTCATTTTCAGCACTATACTTCTGTCATATTGAGCACTGCGTTTCTGTCATATTCGCCACTGTATTTATGACATCTTCGGAATTGTATGTCTGTCATTTTCGGCACTATACTTCTGTCATATTGAGCACTTTTTTTCTGTCACATTCGGCACTGTATTTCTGTCACATTCGGCGCTATATTTCTGTCATTTTCGGCGCTATGCGTCTGTCATATTTAGCACTGTATTTTTGTCACGTTCGGTATTATGTTTCTGTCAATTTCGGCATTATGTTACTGTCATATTCGGTACTGCGTTTGTGTCAATTTCGGCACTCTGTTGCTGTCATTTTCAGTGCTGTTTTTCTGCATGACCCAGATCTTATAATTCAGCAACATGTAGAAAAGAATAAACATAATGCTGTCTGTAGTTATTTAACGACGCTATTGCAACTGGACATGTAGTACGCAATCGAAATTGATTGGAGTATTGTCTGCGGTTTTTTGGGACTTTACGGAGCGTAGAATGGTAGTTTCTTACCGCCGTTGCGGGACAACCTACCGGGTCCCATATTCGAGTCAATAAGTCCAAGAAGAATAGTTCTTTATATTCAAAACCAAGCAGTACAAGAAGACGCTGCTTGACCTTGAATACGAAGGCACTACGATCTTTCTAAACTTCTGTAACTTTTACCAGTCAACACGGCTTAAAATCCCAGAAGACTTCAATCAATAATACATACGTTTCCGAAGTACCAAATGCTGTGAATTAATTACAGACACAGTTCTGTAACGGGACAGACAGCATTTCGGTTTTTGGCCACGTGTCAGTTATGTTGCCTCGCTAGACACGCTACCCGAAATATATTATTCACATCACAGTTTAAGTAATGACGTGTTTGTGTGACGTCATGAATTACATAAAGCAACACTTTACGGTGCGATGTTCGTATTGGGTTTAACGTAAATTAAATACAGGCTAATGACTATTAAATTGTACTGTCGTCATCTTTTTCGCTTTATGGTGTGTTCCAGCATGCCAGGACTCTTTGTTCACGGCGCGATTTGATGTTTATAGGGCCCTGTCTGTGAAGATTACTGTCTTCTGGGATGTGACGCCGTGTAGTTTGGTAGAAACTAAAGGTTTTTGGAGGAATCTACTGCCTGCATGTTCAGGACTCTACCCTTTGCCCATATACTTTGTATTTACCCACAGCACTCTAATGTATAATATTGAAATAAGAAATACTGTGAGAAATTACTGAAAAAAAATGGCCTTTTTGATTTCCGGTTGGAAGCGTTTGTGATAAAAAAAATAGTTTTGTGTATATACAGCTACAGCATTTAATCAAGCAGTTGCACAATCAACAACAAATAAACATTTGTCACTTTACGATGTGCCTCCTACATGTTTCGGCCTCTACGTGGCCATCCTCAGGGAGGTCTCTAACAAAGGAATATAATAATGGCAGATTCTGTTAAATATGTGCATATGTGGAGTCAAATATATAATCTCTTCAGTACAAATTGCTAAAAAAAATATTTAAAATAATTGTTATATAAATACTTATCTACCGTAGGCAAACATCTATATCAATATATCATCTTCATTCGGGGGGAATTTATCCCTGTGTTGTTGGTAGGTACTTATACCATGGTAGATGACTGAGTACAATTGTTAGATTAAATTCTGTATAATTAGTCTATTGCATGGAATACGGAGAACAAAATTTTTCTGTATAATCAAATGACTTCATGGGGCAGAGTTCTTCGTGAGAAGTTAATGTTGCAGACAATTTAGCTTAGCAACGTCTGTCCCCCGTCCAGTCTTTACACATCAGCATCTAACAATGACTGTGATATACAATTACAGAGTGGCGCAGAAGTCCCTTGACACTAGAGATAACTTGTTAAACATCGATTGTCAAGTGGCTTTTGCGCCACTCTGTATAATTCAGGTTTACGGAATATATATATATTTTTGTGTTCTGTTGAATTAGTGTGCAGCAATTCTTGTTGAAATCGGATTGTGTGCTGCCGCTACAACATAGACCAGGGAGCAACGACCGGCCCTTGCGTGTCCAGACCTCTCGTTCGATATGTATCAGTTGCCATACATATGGCGAAGTAATGGCTTTAGTCCTTATTTAATCGTGTATCACTGTGTATTGTTACCATTCATCTAGACAACAAGTTCACCATATGCCGTGAGACACAAACCTACACTATCGATTTCATCCCTACAATGATTCAGATGAATCAAATCCACTCTCTCACACCCTTTTTAATATTATCCTTCCATCTAGACATACTTCTACTAAGTGATATCTCCCCTTTGGACTTCGAACAGCCCAATTTTTTCGGAAATTTTTTACGTATTTTCAAGACACATGCGAAAGTATTGTGCGTTTCTAATGTTAAAATATTCATTGCGAAATTTGTATAGCAGTGTGTGGTTAATCACGGATTTTGGTAATAATCTGTTTAACGAATGTATTCTTAACTGACTTCAACACCGAAGTAACAACAGTGCAAGCTAATGCTAAATAATACAACAGCAGGACAAAAACCTGGACTTGGTATTTATGGAATGTCGTTAATCCAATCCGAGAATACAGGATGTATTAACCTTGATTTGAGGCTTCCACCGCGATGTTGATGAGATCTGCGCTCTTCTGGGATATTACGTGGCGTCGTGTGGTAATTATTTACCGACGTTTCGGGACAACGTATCGGTCCCATCTTCAAGGATCAAAAGTCCGAGAAAAAAAGTCCGAGTCCTTTTCTTCTCGGACCCTTGAAGATGGGACCGATACGTTGTCCCGAAACGTCGGTAAAAAAAATTACCACATGACGCCGCACAATATCATAGAAGAGCGCAGATCTCAGGATGTATTAACTTAGGGGATTTCTGGTAGAAATTTATGCACAAGTAGGCCTACATGTTTTAAATAATACAAGTGTTTGATTAACCTGTAGGCTGTTGTGAACACGGTAACAGGCCTTCCATAAAAGGTGGGGAATGTGACCAGCTGCGTGACCATCAGCTTCCCAAGAAGTAATATTTTCCATGAATTTAGTTAGTTATTGGCTTAGCCTTTGATAAATCGTCAGTGTCTTAATCGCTGGATAGTGGGGGATTTTTTCTAGGGGTAAAGCGGTACAAGCGTGAAGCTGAAAGTTTAATTCAATTTAATGTTTAGGTTAAAAATACAGTGGACCCTCGAACTTCGAACGGTTTGATGTTTGAACAACTTGAAACTCGAACAAAAAATTCGAGGAAAATCCGGTTTTGAAACTCGAACAAAAACTCGAAAGTCGAACAAAGAATCACGTGGTCGTCACGTGGTCGCCTTCTCTCTCTGCTTGGTCCAGATGAAAGAAGGGTAATTCACCTTCCAGTGAACAGTAATATCCCTCCTACTATTATTATTGATTGATTATTATACAATATTCTTATGTATGTACTATTATAAATAAAAATTTTCAATTATTGAAATTAAATACACTTGTTTTATCACTATTTACCAATATGATCTTTTGAAATAGGCACTTAAAATGTTCTATATTGGTAGATTTTGGGGTCTGGAACGGATTAATTCAATTTACATTATTTCTTATGGGGAAATTTAACTCGAAAGTCGAACAACTTGAAAGTCGAACCGTCTTCTGGAACGGATTGTGTTCGAAGTTCGAGGTTCCACTGTACTTGGAGCTATACCTCTGTTCCCAAATACCCCTTTGTGATGTGGTGCTTAACTAAGCACAGAGACAACATTGCTTTTGTTGGGTGACAAAGATATAAGAAATGTGAAATCTGGGTGTACAGTGTTAAACAAAAGTGCGACGTTAAAGCATATCGGAAACGTGAGGTTAATATCACAGTTGGAGGGGTTACTGCATATTGAAGTACACTGCAAGACCTGTAGATAGTTGTGATGAAGACACGTGGCCAATAATAGCATACAGTTATAGATCTCTCGCCAGACAGTAAGCGGGACATATGGAGACCCCGCAAATAAAATTATTGAGGTCGGTTGCGTTCATTATGTTGCCTAAACCTTGAAGACGGACTTATGTTTCGTTGGGGGGCTAATAGAAGGACTTGGCAGTTTAACATCCTGTGTACTGCTGTTTCAGCGGATATCTGCTGAACGACTCTGAAATATGTTTGAATATATGCGTGATCATGCCGATCCAGTGGCCGCGCGGTCTAAGGCGTGGGTCCTCGGCCGCTCGCTTACTAGGATCGTGGGTTCGAATCCCACCGGGGCATGGATGTCTGTCTGTCGTGAGTGTTGTGTGTTGTCAGGTAGAGGTCTCTGCGACGAGCTGATCCCTCGTCCAGAGGAGTCCTACCGAGTGTAGTGTGTCTAAAAAGTGTTTGATCATGAAACCTCGACGAAACGAGGAGGCCCAGGCCCATATAGGGCTGTCGAGCCATAGAAAAAAAAAATATGCGTGATCTGGCACGCAGCATTACAGCGGTTGTAATCCCGTTACCCACCACAGACATTTTGCACATTACCAGTTCGTTCTAATCGACACAGATTACAGGCGATTTGCTCTGTTCCTTCCTCGGATATTTGTTCTCCTCATAACAGCATTATTAAATTAGATATCCGATCTAATTCTCACCTATTTATGGTTTATTCAACGAAGCTTTAAGGAACGTACCTTTTATCGTGTCACGGAACACGAAACCGTCCCGGCGGATGCAGGCTTTCTATGCGATAAAGCTGCCGTGCTCGGGGACACGAAAAAAGGGACAGACTTTGTACTTTCTAATGATGAGGTGAATAATAAGCAAGGGAGGAGAGGGGAAGCAGTCTTGACTTATAGAGACAAGTTTCCTTCCTCCCATTTTGAATATTAATTAAATAATTTGGGTAAATGCGAAAATACTTTGGCGTGTGAGATTTTAGGTCCTCATGGTAGTGATTATTAATATTTCGGTTTCCTGGGATGTGACACCGTGTGGTTGGGTAGAAAGATACAGGTATCATCATTTTGAAGGAACTTCTACCTCACTAACTAACTAACTAACTCCATGGAGCAGAGTCATTCTTGAGAAACTAACAGGTCATCAGTTAGTCAAGAAATTCCCCGCGTTTTATGGAACCCGAAGGTTCATTACCGCTTTCACAAGAGCCCGCCACCTGTCCCTATCCTGAGCCATATCAATCCAGTCTACGCCCTCCCAGGAACTTCTACCCCTTACCCTGAAAATCCAGGCAGTAGATTCCTTCCAAGCACTGGTACTAATTTACCACCCTACATTCCACAAAACCTTATAAATAATAACGAAATAACTGTACGGAGAAACGTTCTTCTTGAAGAGTTAATATTTTCTCAGTTAATTAACGAATTTCCCGCATTTTGTAGAGCCAGAAAGTTCATTATCATGTTGAAATAACGTTCCACTGGTCCATGCTTGACGCCGATTAAGCCAATGCACATCCATCCTATTGTTGTAAGATTCGTTTTAATATTATGCCTTCATCTGCGCATGATCATTACAAGCCGTCAAGTTCTCCCACTCAATCCCTACACGAATTTCTTCCCTCTCTGACGCCTGCCAGATGCCCCAGTATCTGTGATATTTCTTGCTCTGTAATGAATAATGCACCGTTTTTCTGTAGGTAAAAAGAAATTAAGGGGGCTTTGTGTTATGGTTTATTTTGACACTTATGTAATGCGGTGTCTCATTAAGGACAGTTATATGAAGATTAGTAATGTGGCAACTCGCTGCTGGTGAGATTTTCCACAGCAGTCCAGACCGGCCCTGGGGCCCACCCAGCCTCCTATACAATGGGTACCGGGTCTCTTTCCCGGGGTAAAGCGGCCGTGGAGTGGAGTTGACCACCCACCCTTATCTAGTGCCAGGGTTAAAGAAAGAGTATAGCTATACCTCTACTCCCCCTCTGGGCCTTCATGGCCTGTTGTAGGGAGAAATTTACCTTTACAAATACTTATACAAAGGAAAACATTGCATGTTCGGTGTACTCTCCATTGTCTGTACGCGGATTATCCGGTCTGCGGATTATCCGCGCACGTACGTAAGTTGCTAATGACTAGTGACGAAGGTGGGAGATAACGTGGTGTAGCGCAAACTGCTCTAACAAAATAACGTGGTGTAGCGCAAACTGCTCTAACAAAATAACGTGGTGTAGAGCAAACTGCTCTAACAAAATAACGTGGTGTAGCGCAAACTGCTCTAACAAAATAACGTGATGTAGCGCAAACTGCTCTAACAAAATAACGTGGTGTAGCGCAAACTGCTCTAACAAAATAACGTGGTGTAGAGCAAACTGCTCTAACAAAATAACGTGGTGTAGCGCAAACTGCTCTAACAAAATAACTTGGTGTAGCGCAAACTGCTCTAACAAAATAACGTGGTGTAGAGCAAACTGCTCTAACAAAATAACGTGGTGTAGAGCAAACTGCTCTAACAAAATAACGTGGTGTAGCGCAAACTGCTCTAACAAAATAACGTGGTGTAGAGCAAACTGCTCTAACAAAATAACGTGGTGTAGCGCAAACTGCTCTAACAAAATAACGTGGTGTAGAGCAAACTGCTCTAACAAAATAACGTGGTGTAGCGCAAACTGCTCTAACAAAATAACTTGGTGTAGCGCAAACTGCTCTAACAAAATAACGTGGTGTAGAGCAAACTGCTCTAACAAAATAACGTGGTGTAGCGCAAACTGCTCTAACAAAATAACGTGGTGTAGAGCAAACTGCTCTAACAAAATAACGTGGTGTAGCGCAAACTGCTCTAACAAAATAACGTGGTGTAGAGCAAACTGCTCTAACAAAATAACGTGGTGTAGCGCAAACTGCTCTAACAAAATAACGTGGTGTAGAGCAAACTGCTCTAACAAAATAACGTGGTGTAGCGCAAACTGCTCTAACAAAATAACTTGGTGTAGCGCAAACTGCTCTAACAAAATAACGTGGTGTAGAGCAAACTGCTCTAACAAAATAACGTGGTGTAGCGCAAACTGCTCTAACAAAATAACGTGGTGTAGCGCAAACTGCTCTAACAAAATAACGTGGTGTAGAGCAAACTGCTCTAACAAAATAACGTGGTGTAGCGCAAACTGCTCTAACAAAATAACGTGGTGTAGCGCAAACTGCTCTAACAAAATAACTTGGTGTAGCGCAAACTGCTCTAACAAAATAACGTGGTGTAGAGCAAACTGCTCTAACAAAATAACGTGGTGTAGCGCAAACTGCTCTAACAAAATAACGTGGTGTAGCGCAAACTGCTCTAACAAAATAACGTGGTGTAGAGCAAACTGCTCTAACAAAATAACTTGGTGTAGCGCAAACTGCTCTAACAAAATAACGTGGTGTAGCGCAAACTGCTCTAACAAAATAACTTGGTGTAGCGCAAACTGCTCTAACAAAATAACGTGGTGTAGAGCAAACTGCTCTAACAAAATAACGTGGTGTAGCGCAAACTGCTCTAACAAAATAACTTGGTGTAGAGCAAACTGCTCTAACAAAATAACGTGGTGTAGCGCAAACTGCTCTAACAAAATAACGTGGTGTAGAGCAAACTGCTCTAACAAAATAACGTGGTGTAGCGCAAACTGCTCTAACAAAATAACTTGGTGTAGCGCAAACTGCTCTAACAAAATAACGTGGTGTAGCGCAAACTGCTCTAACAAAATAACGTGGTGTAGCGCAAACTGCTCTAACAAAATAACGTGGTGTAGAGCAAACTGCTCTAACAAAATAACGTGGTGTAGCGCAAACTGCTCTAACAAAATAACGTGGTGTAGAGCAAACTGCTCTAACAAAATAACGTGGTGTAGCGCAAACTGCTCTAACAAAATAACGTGGTGTAGAGCAAACTGCTCTAACAAAATAACGTGGTGTAGCGCAAACTGCTCTAACAAAATAACTTGGTGTAGCGCAAACTGCTCTAACAAAATAACGTGGTGTAGAGCAAACTGCTCTAACAAAATAACGTGGTGTAGCGCAAACTGCTCTAACAAAATAACGTGGTGTAGCGCAAACTGCTCTAACAAAATAATGTGGTGTAGAGCAAACTGCTCTAACAAAATAACGTGGTGTAGCGCAAACTGCTCTAACAAAATAACGTGGTGTAGCGCAAACTGCTCTAACAAAATAACTTGGTGTAGCGCAAACTGCTCTAACAAAATAACGTGTTGTAGAGCAAACTGCTCTAACAAAATAACGTGGTGTAGCGCAAACTGCTCTAACAAAATAACGTGGTGTAGCGCAAACTGCTCTAACAAAATAACGTGGTGTAGAGCAAACTGCTCTAACAAAATAACTTGGTGTAGCGCAAACTGCTCTAACAAAATAACGTGGTGTAGCGCAAACTGCTCTAACAAAATAACTTGGTGTAGCGCAAACTGCTCTAACAAAATAACGTGGTGCAGCGCAAACTGCTCTAACAAAATAACTTGGTGTAGCGCAAACTGCTCTAACAAAATAACGTGGTGTAGCGCAAACTGCTCTAACAAAATAACGTGGTGTAGCGCAAACTGCTCTAACAAAATAACGTGGTGTAGCGCAAACTGCTCTAACAAAATAACGTGGTGTAGCGCAAACTGCTCTAACAAAACCCTCAATACAAACAAAGGTCATGGACTATTTACTTGAACAGCAGGCTCTACTCTTACCACGAAAACACTTCAGTCGGATTTGTGGGTTTACCGGCTGAGATTCGAAGATGGTACCTTCCGAATGCAAGTTAGAATGGATGGCATTTGAGGCAGCTTGCCCGGTTATTTTAGTGCAAGTTGAAAGGAGCTGAAACTGGTGTTTGTTGTTGTCTTCTGCTGTTATTGTGAATATACACATGTAACTGGGTGTGTAGGCCGTGCCATGGCTCAGGCGCGGTTAGTCGCCGGCCTCTCACCGCGGAGGCCCAGGTTCGATCCCGGGTCAGTCCATGTGGAATTTGTGGTGGACAAAGTGGCACTGGGACAGGTTTTTCCCCGAGTACTTCGGTTTTCCCCTGTCAATTTCATTCCACCGATGCTGCATTAAACTGGCAAAGCGAAAAAAAAATCATCTTCATCACAGGGTTACACAATAAGCCTTCAAGGCTGCGGTGCGTCCGTAGCATCTGCTGCGGGGCCCTTCACCCACAAAAAACCTGTGTTTGTATTTATTTATGTGTACATAAACTAAATTTATGTAGCAGATTCTTTCCTGAGGAGCTGATAGTTCCTCAGCTAGTCAAGAAATTCTACGCATTTCATGGAACTCCATTACCGTGTTCACAAGAGTCCCCCCCTCCCCCCCATCCCTATCCTGAACCAGATGAATCCGTTCCAGGCCTCCTACCATATTTTATGAACATCAATTTTAATATTACACTTAAATCCACGGCCAGGTCTTTCAAACGGCCTCTTTCCTTCAGGATTTCCCCACCAAAATTCTGTGTGCATTTCTCCTCTCCCCCATACGTGTCACATTGCCCGCACATCCTCCTCCATTTGATCACCCTAATAATATTTGGTCAGCAGTACAGATCATGAAGCTCCACATTCTGCAGTTTTCTCCAGTATCCTGTTAGTTCCTTCCTCTTAGGACCAAATATCTGTCTCAGCACCCTGTTGTCGGACAACCTCAGCTTATATTCCTCCCACAATTTGAGAGACTGCGGCTGACATTATACAGGGCATACACAAAAGAATGGTGCGGTTTCAAAAGTGAATAAAAAATTTATGTCTCACATTATAGGGGCACAACATACACCATCAGCGGCGGCAACTGTCCAAGTTTCTAATGCGCTACCAGCAGTTCGCTTCTCATGCTTACTGCGTGGCCGCGGGGCCAGTTTCAAAGATGGCGTTGCAGCAGGAGAAGGCTTTCTGTGTGCTCCGTTTTGAGGTGTCCAGATCTGTGATTACAGTGCAGCGTGAGCTTCGTGCACGGTTTAAAAAAGACGCACCACACAAGAATAACATAAGACAGCGTTTATGTACCACCATTGCCCACGTCCATCCATGAAATTCGTGATCGGATAACGCATGCACTGCAGGCCATTACAGCGGACATGCTACACCGGGTCTGGGATGAGTTTGATTACCGTATGGATGTGTGTCGTGTGACTCAGGGTGCACACATTGAAGGATTGTAATTACCAAATGAGAAACTTGGACAGTTGCCGCCGCTGACGGTGTATGTTGTGCCCGTGTAAGGTGAGAAATAAATTTTTTATTCACTTTTGAAACCGCACCATTCTTTTGTGTATGCCCTGTATATATAAAACAACAGGAAAAATTATGGCTTTGTGTATTTTAACCTTTAATGTTTTTTAGACAACCGACGTCACGTTTTCATTGACATCGCTTGATGTGCAGGCTGTACCCAGATATTACGCAATAGTTGCGTTCTTGGAAAACACCACATAACGCTAAAGCGGATAAATGAAATATTTCCCCGAACCTCACCCCATTAACACAATGTTATAAATGGGAAACAGATCATTAATTGAGATGATTTCATTGATAAATTTAATTAAACTCATCTTGTTGTGGTGATTTCTAACGAAATAAAATTAAGCGATGCATTTATGTGGATTTAATTTTTTTTATTTATTGTGTTAAATATTATTCGAAGCGAGAAGGTAAAGTATTAAAATTCAATTACTGAACTGGACCGTATAAATTTTGTGCTCTTACGTGCTTATATTATTTAATGACGTTTGGAGGATGGAACGTCAAAACCATCCCGCAGTTCTTGCGCAATTGTATTGTCTATCTTTGAGTACACTGAATTTTTTTTTTTAGAAATTTAGTAACTTCGTGTTTTATTTCCTGTGACTTTTGTTTTTTTCCAGAAACGAACGAATCTTGTAAACAACTTGGCTTCTAAGTAGGAAATGCTACTGAGACTGAAAACTGTGGTACACAGTGTAAGTGCGAAAATTGCCGCCGACATCACGGCCATGACTCTGAATTGAAACTCTGGTATGAGATTGCGAGTAGTCGGACAGAAAATTACCGACGTTTCTCGGAAACATCGATACATTTCTGTCAGACTACTCGGAATTGTATCGCAGGTTAAGACAGCCTGTAGTCTAGACACAACAAGGGGCAAATTGGAAACGCGTATATCGGGTAACATCTCTCTATTCTTTCGGCGCCACTGTCTTCTCCTCTTTCAGGGGATTGTCGTTTATACTAGCCGCCCTTTATATTTTGTATTTTAACGACATTAGCTAGGATGTATAAGAAATATTTGGAATTTAATTTACAATGCAGTAAAGCGGCCTAAACGTGAGGCTGGCCTTTCACCTAAATAAATTACGGAAGGTAATAATGTGTGGATCTATACCTCTACTCTTCCATACGTCTTCATGCATCTGTACTGTACGGGAAAACATTTTTATCTGTTATAAAAAATAATATCCAGTAATACTGCTATCTACAACTTTAAATTGAAACATTTTTTTTTGATTTGGCAGTTTTGAGGACATAAAGAAAACCAATAAATGTTTATTGTGCAGTGTGTTTATATTCGATCTACTTGTGCATTATTTAAACATATAGGCGAGTAAGGGGTAAAAAACCGCAAGCAACACAAATGCAGAGTATGTTTAGTTTATTCATAATGGAGGGACAGAATTTATTACTGAAATATTAACCCTTCTAAAGCAGACAGACCTAACGAATTGGGACGTGAAATTGTACGTGAGGGCTGTCTACGTCAGTTATTAGCAGGCGCGGCCAACTGCAACAGAATATTATAGTTTTACCCCATTTTCTTTAGAGACATTTATGGATGGTTTATCAAGTGAGCGACTCGAAATCTGAATCACATTTAAGATCAAAATATAAAAATTGTTAAAACTCACAGCTGCAGGTAAAAATGGCGTGTAAAGGTTTGCTGTTGGTAGAGATTCTATCTACTTCGTCTTTCTTGCGTGGTTGACAGCAAAAATCTTCCAGCAAGAGTTTCTTTGCTTTAGTTTCAAAATTGTTTCGATTAATTTGTGTGAGATATGTATCATTAAATTATATACACTACTCAAAAAAAAACTACAGCACATAATGTTGCTTCTACGATACTACTGAAAACTGAAGAATAAAAAGAAGCACTATTTTGGTAAACGTGTTGAAAAGTGTTACCTGTGTGAAGAGTTTATTGTAGCCCTGCTGGCTGTATTGGTGGCTACTGTAGCCAATCATGTTACGACATGCTCCCGGCTCTCGCTTCTGCACCATGTATTCGGCCGTTTTTAAACTGTCTTTAACACTAGCTCCTAGTAAAAGAAAGAATAGTAATAGTGAATGCAGAAGCTGATAGTGCAGAAGTTGTTCACAGTATGGTTGGTTGACGCTGGTGTCATCTTGGTAACGTTTGAGCAGTACGGATGCCAGTTTCACAACAGTCTGTGTTATAGTGGTCCAAGTAATCTCAGATAACATTGATGATGCAGTGCATTATCACTTGACTGCGCTTTGGCATTCTTCGCTATTAGAACTATTTAAATAAATTAAAGGTACTTTATGAAATCTGCGAATTTTAACAACACAACACGCGCTCACTTAAGATATTCCCATTTTGTCAATAAGTTAGGTATAATCTCACTGATCTTATAGCTGTTTTAAACATTTTTCAGTCAATGTCGTTATCACAAGTTCACAAACTATCCTTTATGTTGCTAGATTCGCCATTCGAGCTTGTTTACAAGACCGACCACCGACACGCTCAACCACCTGGGAGCCACCGTGATAATGTATGACGTACGACCTACACAAATAACGTGAAAAAAACCACGATAATAATAGGAAATAAACTTAACTACGCATAGGTGTTTGCACAACACTTATCCTGTGAGCGCTGAAGCCCCGATGGGTTGTGTTGATCTCTGTAATGCGTGTTGTATATCCTCGTTTTCCAGGAGGTGGTTCTGTACTCAATGTAGCACTGTGCCTTCTACTGCTGTTACGGTTATCTGCGCATGCGTTGGTATCGATTCAAAACTTGACAGGCAAACCTCGTCCATTCTACTTGCTTTGGTGGGGGTGGTTGTATGTATGTGTCTGCTTTTACGAGGGAGTAAAATAAGTTAGGAAATGTACGCAAAACGTGACGTTTCTGGGGCTTTCACTTCATTTTGATTATCTCGACGCTCTTTAAGCATAGGACAAGAAGTGTGGATAATAAAGTCTGTTTTGTTTTGCAATGAAAAGTTTGCTTCATTGCAATAAATATTAGCTATTGGAGATCGGCGCAGAAGAGGGTGTAAATATTCACGTAAATTATCCTTTATTTTTTCTGATTTTAATAAAATTTGGTACGTGTCGAGAGGGGGCACACGGTGGCGCAGTTGGTTGAGGCACTGCGCTACAAGCCGGAAGGTCGCGGGTTCTATTCCAGATGGTGTCATTGGAATTTTTCATTGACATAATCCTTCCGGCCGCACTATGGCCCTGAGGTCGACTCAGCCTCTAACAGAAATGAGTACCAGGAATATTTCCTGGAGGGTAAAGGCGTCCGGTGCGTAGGGCTGACAACCTTACCACCTTCATGTGCCGATTGTCTAGAAATCTGGGAGCCTCAACTTCCTGGAACCCTAAGGGCCTGTCCAGGCCTGTAATGGGATTGCTTTACCTTTACCGTACCGTGTCGAGAAATTTTAGTTTCATGGAAATCAAACTTAGAGGTGTCCGGCGTCATAGTTGGTGAACGGACTGACGGGGAACAGATGTAGTGCAGTTAATTATCACATTTTTTTGTAACTTTCGGTTGTGAACGCTCAAGAAAAGAAGATGCAAACAAATGGCCTACGAAGAAGTAACTTATTGTATTTTTGGAATATATCGTAAATAGAGACCGACTTTCTTCTGTGAGTTAATGGTATTTCTAGTTCTTGGTTGGATTGTTTTATGGTTTGCTGGATACTGAACTGGTATTATACTTAACACGAAAAAAAAACATACATAAACCGTTCGTGCATGTTGCTTCTTTAACTTCATCGAATTCTGGCTGTAAGCAGCTATTTTGGGTTTTTTCTTTCTTCCAGTAGAACGATGTGGCCACTAAACCCACCTCCCCTCCCCTACAGTCCATGCCATTTAATAAAACTGACTTTTCTTCGGAAGAAACACTGTCATAAATTATTAAAAATATAGTCGAACCCGGTTATAACGACATCGGTTTATGCGACACCTCGGCTATAACGTCAGATATTCTGTGGTACCAATTAATTTCTCATTATTAACCATAACATTATACTCCTCGGTTTTAACAACACTCGGTTATAACGACACAAAATATTCAGTATCATTCATGACGTTATATACCTAGTTCAACTCTATATCGTATAATGGGAGACTATGTGTGTATGTTACGCCGTAGTAGTTTTCGCGTGCTTACATAAATTGTGTCATCTGAAGAATAGAGGTATTAGTCAATTCACTGTTTTGACGAAGGAAGAGGACACGAGGGAATGCTAAATATGAATACAGGGCATACACAAAAGAATGGTGCGGTTTCAAAAGTGAATAACAAATTTATTTCTCACCTTACACGGGCACAACATACACCGTCAGCGGCGGCAACTGTCCAAGTTTCTCATTTGGTAATTACAATCCTTCAATGTGTGCACCCTGGGTCACACGACACACATCCACACGGTAATCAAACTCATCCCAGACCCTGTGTAGCATGTCCGCTGTAATGGCCTGCAGTGCATGCGTTATCCGATCACGCAGTAAGCATGAGAAGCGAACCGCTGGTAGCGCATGAGAAACTTGGACAGTTGCCGCCGCTGACGGTGTATGTTGTGCCCGTGTAATGTGAGACATAAATTATTTATTCACTTTTGAAACCGCACCGTTCTTTTGTGTATGCCCTGTTTATGAAATAAATTATTCGCGATAGAATTTTAATGGACTCTACCACTATATGTAAATAACTATATAAACATCTTCCTTCAAGACTATATCACACATTCATTACGGATATTAACCCATTCGTTATGGTTAGGTTATGTTTATTGTAATAGACTTTACACTCGTAAATATTTCGTGGACGGACTGTACTATCACCGAACGATGGACGTGTCTCCTACAAATAGTTACCACTTCCCTAAAAGTTAAACAAAGCAAACACGGGTAAGACAATAGGTGGTACTATTAATGATAATAGAAGCTTACTGTATTATTTAAATTTTGTTTTTTAATAATAATATTAGTAAATAATTTATAACTTCTTTCTAGTAGAGGACTTCCCTCTCTGGGATGTTACGCAGCGTATGTTAGTAGTTGTTTACCGACGTTTCGGTACAGCCTGTCGGCCCCATCTTGAAAGTTTAAGCAGTCTAAGAAGAATGCTGGGTGACAGGGGGATACGTGATTATTAGACGATGATGTGGGTGGTTATTGGTTCGCGGGGAGGTAAAAGAGCCAATTTAGTTGCTGGAGCATGAATTTGCTACCAGGATGTGGGGGGGGGGGGGAGAGAAAAGAATAAAAATAGGCGCAGGAAAGGGAGACACCAGAGTAAAAGCTTTACCAGGTTTTAAAGCGATAACTTTCGTTAGCATCTTCCTTTGATTATCGGGAGGACAATCGCAAATGAGAAAGTCCGATTTTACTCTACAACTAACTAACTAACTAACTAACTAACTCCATGGAGCAGAGTCCTTCTTGAGAAGCTAACAGGTCGTCAGCTAGTCAAGAAATTCCCCGCGTTTTGTGGAACCCGAAGGTTCATTACCGCACTCACAAGAGCCCGCATTACTCTACAAAGGCAAAAATAAATTGTTTTACCTGGTATAAAAAATATATTTTTTTCATTCCCAAACAAAGATGGTGCTCGTATGAACCTTAGTGTTGTTCCTAATTAAGCACTACAACGAAAGACGTATCGGTTGAGTGTAGGTATAGTTCCACACATTCTTAACATCTAGGTCTCTTGTAACTGTAGACAATACATATATGTTTGTGTGTGTGTTTCCTTATTTTATTGGCCAGGCTGTACTCTAGGAAAACGCGCAATGTCGGAACAAAATACTCAGGACTTTGATTCCAGATGTTCCAGGTTTGAATCACGTCAGATTTACAGGATGTCCTGATTGAAACGTTTATATATATATTTCCTTAATGTCTCCTAATGACCGTCTCCTTCCAAGTCCTTATACTTTTATACCGTTTGTGCCCATCTTTGTACCGTCACTTAAGGATTTTTCGAGCCAGCTGCAGTATATGTACAGTGTCTATAATAATGTCAGTGTAGTAATGTCATGAGGTTGGCCGTGCCATAGCTCAGGCGGTTGGAGACCCGGGTTCGATCCCAGGTCAGTACATGTGGGATTTGTGGTGGACAAAGTGGCACTGGGACAGGTTTCTCACAGAGTACTTCGGTTTTCCCCTGTCAATTTCATTCTTCCGGTGCTGCAATTCCTTGGAAAAATGATAAAACTGATCATCGTTCTCTTCGTCTTCGTCACAGGGTTGCACAATAAGCCTTAAGGCTGCGGTGCGTTCGTAGCTTCTGCTGCGGGGCCCTTCACCACAAAAAAAATATCATGAGGTTGGCTTGCAGAGAGTAAAATATGGTATAAATGTGATGAATGCAGACGATCTTGAAGATGGATCTCTGTAGCCATTAAGCTTTTGTTTGCTGGCCTACATACGGCGCCCAAAGAACTGCTATTTTCCTACATTTTAGACATTATATATACAAATTTATGGGTGCACAATTTGTTTCAGTACGCAAGGAAAGTTAATTTGTTTCTTCTGCTTGCCCACGCGTCAAAATCCATAACAAGACGTCAGAGAGAAGTACACAGAATTTGTGAAGTTAGCCAGAATCTTCAATCAACATGAATATTTGTGTTCTTTTTGGAAACATTAAAATAGTTAACTGCTTAGTAATAGCAGGCGCGCACTATAAGGGGGCAGGGGCTGCCGGGCTACAGCCCCTCAAATCGAAATTGAAAAAAAAAATACAGATTTTGTAGACAAAATGATGTCAAAAGTTTTACGTGATTTACCCTTCAGCCAAAGTCAGCCACTGAATTCGGCTGATGGCTAGTATATTGGAATTTTGAAAAATAAAATAAAAACTTAAAAGGCCTCCGATGGGAATATGGGGAAGTTTAGGTACGGCTCCACATATTCTTAACCTCGGTCCTAGAAGGGGGTAAGTGGTCAGCTTCACTCTTCGACTGCTTTACCGCGGAGAAAGTTGTTCCGGTACCCATTGGGTACGAGGCTCAGTTGGCTCCAGAGTCCGTCTGGAATTTTTGGAGAACATAAAAGTTTTTAGTCCCTGCTGGGAATGGAACCACGATTTCCCGGTCGTCTGTCCCGTAACCTAGTCACTATACTGAGCTATCACGGCTGACCAAATTTCTTCAATACGTCACGTTCCAGAATACAGTAATTTTTAGTTCTGTTTTCATATTCTGTCTACATTTGAGATTTTGGAATGATGTTTTCGTTTGTCATATGAGATTAATGATCGCTCCCAATGATAATGCAAGTTGCTGTGAACAATGACCGAACTTTATGAAAGTATTCTTCAGTAAATGTAGACTGTCGATAATGGGCGGAAAGATTAATGGAGGTTTCTGGTGCCGTGAGGAGCGCACTTCATCCTTCAGATGTCACAAAGCTACGCAACACGCAGACAATACACCCAGTTGTCTGTGTTGTTCTTAAAAACGAGGTTCCTCTCCAAGCATTGCCATAATGATGACAGGAAAGGGGGTGAGCCTGACTCCCTTGGCACTGCGTCTTCAAAGGGGACTAATGTACTGGTCCATGGTGAAGAAGATGATAACACATGAATATTGAGTTTTGGTGTAATGACGACTTAGAATAACTGAAGAAATTTGAGAGATACCTGCCCTAGTGCACCCAGTGAAACAGGAATGACACTTGGCATAATACGAGCGTGGACCCAGGTTGAAAATTTTGACGCCCGCTCGTAAGTTTCATCATTCATAACGCACAGTGAAGGCGCTGTCCATAAAACTTACTCTTTGTGGAGATTTTGTGCACTAAAGACAATGTTTTATAATCGATCAGTTTTTTTTTTCTTTTTCAATTTTTAAGTCGGAATTGAATTAGGAATTGTTGACGATATATTTCGGAGTTTATTAACGATACCATTTCACAGCCTAAATTCCAGAACCTTCTGAAACAAATGACAAAGTTATCGTGTGTTTTGTATTCAAGTTCACGTCTAGAAGGGCTGAAGGTTATAATAGCCTAAAGTTCGGTCTGTTTCTTGAATTTTCAACGGGGATTCTGCTAGGAGCCTAATACTACATGGCCGAAAAATAATTGTCCTTTGTATATCGTGGAATAAGCGCTACGTACAAATATTTCAAATTGCTGTAGATTTAGATCTATGTTCTGAATTATGTTGATTATTTTTCTGCAGGCGGACACTTTGAGAAAACGTATAATTTCGATTATAGCTTCGTATAAAATAGTTGTTTGTTGAGCCGACAAAGACTAAATTCTCGTCCTGTAACGACATTTATTTGGACCTACAATACAGTTTTATCACAATCTATCGAGCAGTTTAATATTTTTCGCAAAAATGTTGTGTGTTTATATAATATATAATATATATTGTATATATTATATATATATATAACATTTCCAGAGTTACGGGTGGACCGGTTTCCAGAAAATATGTGTGTGACGCTAAATTTTGCATTTTGCACACCCCTGTTATAAGTGAAGATGTTTACACAATGTGTAATGACACAATTGTGTAATGACACAATTTTCACCCATATATACTAATAGTAGGCGCACAAAAGTGAAATAAAAAAAATCTAAACTTGATCCTCTCTTTTTCTGATAAGCGCTAAGTTTTAAATAATATGGAAACAACAGTCACACTGACGGTCATTCCCCTAAATCACTGAAAAGACTAGCCAATGACCAGCTACATATCCTGCCACGTGACCGAAGCATGCGCAGATACCTCCTTAACTTTTTAACAAATAATTATTTGTAAGAGGGAAGGGCTTGTCTAAGTGTATTTTCTTTTCCGCATTTAAAGAGCAAATGCAATATTGACCTCAAATTTCACGGAGGAAATTTCGTAAAACAAACGTCCGTTATACGAGGCCTATTGCTGCAAATTATTTGTAACGTTTATACGGCGTTTCTGACAGGTAGAAACAGAACTGAAGGTTATAAAGTTATTTGTACTTCACTTGAAATGTAGTTACATTTAGTGACGTCAGACAAGAGAGGGATAGGAAGTATAATATTTTGTAGCGAAAAGTACAAGAAAATTTCGTTTTCTGCGTTGCTTAGCCAGTAATCTAACCGTTCAGAGTAGAGGGTCTGTTGTGAATATTATCTGCTTCAACGTTTAAAATTTCTGTATTTTCCCCACATAGCGTATTTGTGGGTTTTGTATCATTCTCAGAAGGAACTGCGATTATTTCCCTAAACTGCATTAAAATTGTCCTTAATAAAGTAGGCGCGTTGCATTATCTCTGCGGCAGGAACTGAAATTTTACACTGTTTACTCCAATTACACCCAGATCTTGTTTTACGCCCTAGTTTCGTTCCTGAAAAAAGTGGGCGTAAATAAAAAATTGTGTTCCCATCAGAAGTAAGAGGTTAACTTAATTAAGAACAAAGCCCGCCAAAGGGCGTTGAACCGAAAATGACAGAGCGAAAATTAAGAATTGGTGTAAATTGGAAAGTGGCGTTAAAGCAAAGATGCGTAAAACAAAAGGGCGTAAGAAAAGGCTGGGTGTGTTACGCTTTGAAAGGTTAACTTAGAAATGTCGTAATTTTGAAACAAGGAAATAACGAAACCTTTCAAAAGGAACTTAATGGGGCAGATGTCTGGATCTGACTGCGTTAACCTCTGCGTGCTGAAGGAAGTTGTTACATTATTATAAATTATTATGAAGGAGTTTGGAAAACTTTTGTCCGTCATTTCACACAAAAATTACAAGAAACGTTACATGACACACGCGAAGTTGTGTATTTATTCTTGTTGTTTTTATTTAATAGTACTTTTGTATCGTCAAGTTTCGTGATCACAAGCTGCATGCTGTCTGCCCTTACTGCACGAACAGACGCGGCGCGGCGCTGCTGTCGCATGATTTGAAATTATTACAGTACGGTAGTGTTCCATTACCAAAGTTGAAAATCCCATTAAAAAAGCAGGACAGTGACGTCACGTTGTGCTAATGCACCTCTATTCTTATTCGAATACTGTTTGTGTTATATACGTCAGTGTTATTCAACCAGTGGTCCGTGTCGCCCAATAAAAAATATGTTTGCTTTAGAAATAGCAAGAGGTACTGTAAACTGCTTGAGACGTGAGACACGGAGGGAAATATTATTAGGGCGAGCACACAAAGGAGGATGAGATGGGAGGGCAGGTGGGGGAAAAGAGAAATGCATATAGGGTTTTGATGGGGAAACCTGAAGGAAATATTAACACTTTGAAAACCCAGGCTTATTTATTTTTCCAATGGCGCAACAGCCCCTAGTGGGACAGGGCCTCCTCATTATCGAGGCTTCACGATCACACTCAGACACACACACTCGGTAGGACTCCTCTAGGCGAGTGATCAACCCGTCGCAGAGACCTCTGCCTGACAACACATAAAACTCACAAGAGACAGACATCCATGCCCCCGGCAGGATTTTTTTTTTTTTTTAATCCTGGGTTTTTCCCCTTTGATCCATTTGTACTGTTGAAGTCCTTTTTGTCCTTCATGTCACTTTACGTTCCATACTACCGTCCTACAACAAACACAACACAAACATCCATGCCCCCGGTGGGATTCGAACCCACGATCCTAGCAAGCGAGCGGCCGAAGACCCACGCCTTAGACCGCACGGCCACTGGGAGGCTTAGATTAGAGGGTAATATTAAAATGGGTCTTAAAGAAATTAGCTGGCAAGATGTAGATTGGATTATTTTGGCTTATCATAGGGACAGGTGGCGGGCTGTTGTGAATACGGTAATGAACCTTCGGGTTCCATAAAATGCGGGAGTGTCTTGACTAGCTGAAGACTTGTTAGCTTCTCAAGAAGGACTCTGCTCCATGGATGTGGTTGGTTGTTCAGTTAGTTAGATAGTTAATGAAGTACTGAAAATAATGTGAAATGAATGCTCAAAGAATAGGGTTTTTAAAGCATGACACAGTAATTTAGCTGTTTATCTCTTAGATGCGCGCTGTTTACTTTAGTACATGTGTGCCAACATTTTAGAGTAACCTCACATCTCCATCTTCAAAGTACTGCTTAGGCCTCCGACTCTTATCAGTATGAGGCCTAAGCAGTAATCGAACCGTGCCTATCCAGCTGATTATTCATGGAATTCCAGGTTGCATGGAATCCAGAGCCGGTCTGGATGTGGTGGAGAAGTCTTTACTGCGGGAAATGAAATTCCGTTTCTCCAATCCGTAGGCTAGTCACTATACTGGCTGAGCTACCCTGACCCTCAAATACCCCGGACAGTTATAAGTATTCAGTTTATATGTGATGTAATGTAGCTTTTTGTCAGCCGTAGCTTCATTGCATGAATTATAACCAGTACTGTACTCCTGTCTGCTTGGGAGCCAGTAGACCAGTTGTTTTCATAGTGTGGCCCGCGGAACGCTAGGGGTCCGCGAGGCTTGGCCTGTGGAGTGCGAGATCACTTTTGTCTTAAATGTTTTGAGACTTTCACGGAGGTTTAATCGAGGTTTTCGGTCTTACAGGGTGTCACACTGCGTCGCTGGAGAAGTGGCCGAAAGCATTTCAAACTGACGTCGACCCGCGGACGCTGGCATCCTCTTCTTCTGTCTTCATGTTGTAAGTTGTAAGCAATAAATATTGTACTAAATAAGGTTAATATTTCACAAAATGTGCCTGTATGGACTAAATACGGTGGATGTTCTGCTGAGTAGACTTTTCCCCATTCTTTCCTTGTATAATGTATTGAAATTAATATAATTAAAAACATCAACACTGAAGATGGGGGCAGATATTGTCCCCGAAACGTAGTGTTGGATTCATTATATTAATTTTAATATACATTATTAGACGACAGAAAAAGTCCGTAAATTTAACGATTTTGAACGCTATATACCTTCGTCAGAACCTTGTAGAATAGTGTAAGTGTTTTGTTCTGTAGGTTTTTCCTGAAGTTAGATTTATTGTTACTGCAGCTAGGGAAATAACATTTTTGGTATTAAATTTTTACATTGATTTAATAAAGGGGGTTTTAAAGTTAAATATAAATTTTGTGTTGATTCGACGATAAAATTTTACCGCTAGTAGTATCTTGGGAGTCCGCGATTTGAGATAACTTTTTTAAGGATCCTCATCTTTCTTCTTCTTCTTCTTCTTCGGTGGCACTACAGTCCAATGCGGACCTTCGCCTCCTTAATGTCCCTCTCCCAGTCCACTCTATTTTTTTACCTTTCTTTCCAGTTGTTAATTTTACACTTCTTAATATCTGTTTGTACACAATTCCACCATCTGTTTCTTGGTCGTCCTCTTGGTCGACTTCCTTGGGGATTATTATTAAATACTTGACTTACTAAGGATCCTCATAATTAGTAGAAATTTTGAAGACGGGGCCTCTGAGCATGTGACCATGAACTGGCTAGCATTCCTCATTATCTTCTCTTTGACAAGCTTTATATGCGAACAGCACTTTCCATTGTTGTCACTATCGCCTGTTCTGAACGCCTGTTATTTCCGCGGTACAGCGCCAGATTCGCATACGATAAATACGTGAATTCTGTGCGTGGAACAAGTAATTGTTTCTGAAAGTTTTGACGGTCATGTCTTAAAATAGATTTACCGCTGCCTGCTTGCCTCATCCCCAGTCAGATGAATAAATGAACGCTACCTCCACATCCATTCGGTCCATGTTCCATTGCATCAAAAATTTAATGCTGCAGTCAGTCAGTCAGACATCTCCTCATGCTGCATTCATATTCTGAACTCTGCAATAGTCAGGAGGCGAGCAACAAAGAAATAAATAGCGTAGACTCGGGATCTGCGCTCTTTTTTGGAATTTTACGCAGCATAGAATAATAGTTTCTTACCGACGTTTCGGGACGATCTGTCGGTCGCATTTTCTTTTACTGCTTGACCCCTGAAGATGGGGCCGATAGGTTGTCCCGAAACGACGGTAAAAACTACCATCCTACGCTGCGCAAAATCCCAAAAGAGGGCAGATCTCATTTACATCGCGGCGGAAGCCCGAAATCAAGCGCAGTTGACTCGCATAACCAGATAAATGGGACTCCAGTGGTAGGACGGTTAACAGAAAAAGGTGTTAATTCCACTTCTCTTGTGAGTGCGGTAATGAACCTTCGGGTTTCATAAAATGCGGGGAATTTCTTGACTAGCTGACGACCTCTTAGCTTCTCAAGAAGGACTCTGCTCCATGGATTTAGTTAGTTAGTTAATTCCAGAGAAGGTGAAAAGGTAAATTTGTCTCTTTGCTCAGTTAATCGCCGGAATAATAGTAATAAGAACATGTAAGAGTTGTAGAAAATAGGAGCATGTAATAAATTACCACCACTGATATTTAACCAGCATAAGAATGATATTTAATTACACATTACATATAAATATCTGTCCTTGTCCACCTCATGAAGGCATATAAACGTAAAGTTCTCCCTATAACCTGCCATGAAGGCACAGAGAGGGAGAAGAGGTATAGCTTTACTCTATCTTTAACCTCGGCGCTAAATGGGGGTAGGTGGTCAATGCCACGCCCCGGCCGCTTTACCATCGGGAAAGAGACTCAGTACCCATTGTATAGGAGGCTGGGTGGGCCCCAGGGTCGGTCTGTAGGGTGCGGAAAATCTCGCCTCCCACGGCGATTCGATCCCCGGACCGTCCAGCCCGTAGTGAGTCTCAATACCGACTGAGCTATCCCTGTCTCCATGAAGGCATATAAAGGAGTGTAATTATAGGTCCTGTCATTCTTAACCTCGACGCTTAGATGGAGATGAGAGGTCAGCTTCACTCCCCGGCCGCTTTACTCCTGAGAACGAACCCTGGTACCCAGCAACATAAGCTCGTCGTAATATCCTAGAAGAACGAATGCGTCATTGACACCGCTAAGAAAACAGAAAAACTCGTGTGAGAATGTAAAGTTCAAAACAAGAGAAATATTTGACCATAGGCCTTAAGGGGGTCTTGACACTAACTGGCTTATGGTCAGCTGTAAAGTGGCTGTCTGAGACTGGTGTCATGTAATAGTAGGACGACCGAGCGTGCAGCAGGTGAAGAAAGTTGAGCAGTGGGCCCGAATTTTGGTGTCAACATTTAATTGCGTTATGTTGGAATTTTGCTTTCAGCGGTAGGAAGGGTGCGAATTTTGACCCTCATATTTTGAATAATGTCCTTTGTTACGTAACATATTCTATTAAAAGAACAATAAATACCGTTTCTGGTGCATTTAGGGTCGAATTTTGACCTCTCATATTTTGAATAATGTCCTTTGTTACGTAACATATTCTATTAAAAGAACAATAAATACCGTTTCTGGTGCATTTAGGGTCGAATTTTGACCCTCATATTTTGAATAATGTCCTTTGTTACGTAACATATTCTATTAAAAGAACAATAAATACCGTTTCTGGTGCATTTAGGGTCGAATTTTGACTCTCATATTTTGAATAATGTCCTTTGTTACGTAACATATCTATTAAAAGAAAATAAATACCGTTTCTGGTGCATTTAGGGTCGAATTTTGACTCTCATATTTTGAATAATGTCCTTTGTTACGTAACATATTCTATTAAAAGAACAATAAATACCGTTTCTGGTGCATTTAGGGTCGAATTTTGACTCTCATATTTTGAATAATGTCCTTTGTTACGTAACATATTCTATTAAAAGAACAATAAATACCGTTTCTGGTGCATTTAGGGTCGAATTTTGACTCTCATATTTTGAATAATGTCCTTTGTTACGTAACATATCTATTAAAAGAACAATAAATACCGTTTCTGGTGCATTTAGGGTCGAATTTTGACTCTCATATTTTGAATAATGTCCTTTGTTACGTAACATATTCTATTAAAAGAACAATAAATACCGTTTCTGGTGCATTTAGGGTCGAATTTTGACTCTCATATTTTGAATAATGTCCTTTGTTACGTAACATATTCTATTAAAAGAACAATAAATACCGTTTCTGGTGCATTTTAGGGTCGAATTTTGACCCTCATATTTTGAATAATGTCCTTTGTTACGTAACATATTCTATTAAAAGAACAATAAATACCGTTTCTGGTGCATTTAGGGTCGAATTTTGACTCTCATATTTTGAATAATGTCCTTTGTTACGTAACATATTCTATTAAAAGAACAATAAATACCGTTTCTGGTGCATTTAGGGTCGAATTTTGACTCTCATATTTTGAATAATGTCCTTTGTTACGTAACATATTCTATTAAAAGAAAATAAATACCGTTTCTGGTGCATTTAGGGTCGAATTTTGACTCTCATATTTTGAATAATGTCCTTTGTTACGTAACATATTCTATTAAAAGAACAATAAATACCGTTTCTGGTGCATTTAGGGTCGAATTTTGACTCTCATATTTTGAATAATGTCCTTTGTTACGTAACATATTCTATTAAAAGAACAATAAATACCGTTTCTGGTGCATTTAGGGTCGAATTTTGACTCTCATATTTTGAATAATGTCCTTTGTTACGTAACATATTCTATTAAAAGAACAATAAATACCGTTTCTGGTGCATTTAGGGTCGAATTTTGACTCTCATATTTTGAATAATGTCCTTTGTTACGTAACATATTCTATTAAAAGAACAATAAATACCGTTTCTGGTGCATTTAGGGTCGAATTTTGACTCTCATATTTTGAATAATGTCCTTTGTTACGTAACATATTCTATTAAAAGAACAATAAATACCGTTTCTGGTGCATTTAGGGTCGAATTTTGACTCTCATATTTTGAATAATGTCCTTTGTTACGTAACATATTCTATTAAAAGAACAATAAATACCGTTTCTGGTGCATTTAGGGTCGAATTTTGACTCTCATATTTTGAATAATGTCCTTTGTTACGTAACATATCTATTAAAAGAACAATAAATACCGTTTCTGGTGCATTTAGGGTCGAATTTTGACTCTCATATTTTGAATAATGTCCTTTGTTACGTAACATATTCTATTAAAAGAACAATAAATACCGTTTCTGGTGCATTTAGGGTCGAATTTTGACCCTCATATTTTGAATAATGTCCTTTGTTACGTAACATATTCTATTAAAAGAACAATAAATACCGTTTCTGGTGCATTTAGGGTCGAATTTTGACTCTCATATTTTGAATAATGTCCTTTGTTACGTAACATATTCTATTAAAAGAACAATAAATACCGTTTCTGGTGCATTTAGGGTCGAATTTTGACTCTCATATTTTGAATAATGTCCTTTGTTACGTAACATATTCTATTAAAAGAATAATAAATACCGTTTCTGGCCACGTAACTTTCGCCTTGATCGGAACATTATTTTGGGCGTGCCTATGAGCAGCATGCAGGGTAGCTTGGAATTACTTCAACATGGCACTGAAGACTGTACACTGCATATTGACTGTTCTGAAAACATCAACCCGCATAAGAATGAACCAGAAATATTGTTCCACATAAATATGTCATTAAAAGATATAAGAATCGTCATCTGTCGATAAACGCCACTCTGTAAATGTCTTGGGTCTTAGACAAACAAACAGGGAAAGTAAATACGGTGAGACGCGGTCACTGTGAACCCGTGTTTCCCTTTATATATATACAGTGAGCCTTGAAACAGAGTTTCGTGACTTATTAATACAATACGTGGATGAGGGATTGTGAAAGGGCATATGTGAAGAGTTGTATTTATACGTAGCACAGGGGATGTAGTTGTATTTATACGTAGCACAGGGGATGTAGTTGTATTTATACGTAGCACAGGGGATGTAGTTGTATTTATACGTAGCACAGGGGATGTAGTAGTATTTATACGTAGCACAGGGGATGTAGTAGTATTTATACGTAGCACAGGGGATGTAGTAGTATTTATACGTAGCACAGGGGATGTAGTTCAGTTGTGCTTTCTGCACGTCGTAACTTTATGCAACATTATATTAACCCTTTAAGGCCCAGTGGTCGCTATTTGTACCACCAGTTTTAACATTAAAATAATTCTGCTTTTTGGCCACACGAAGTATTTATGTGTTTTGTGTTGATGTGAATGTTATGTGATCGTAAATTTTCTATGACAGAAACTAATGGTTTGTGCCAAATATTGGTCGCGAAATGTAAGGGCAGGAAACAAGTATGAAGTTTTAGACGTGGGTGGGATTTGAAAATGTTCCTTCGTGAAAAAGCACCTGCAAATATTGGTTCCGGATTGTGCTAACTTTAACGGTTGTTGTGTTTCCTGCACTGCGGGTTTTGTGAAAATATAAATATTGGAATGACAAGTGCGATTAGACTATTTCGGCTATTTTGAATTATTACGACACCATTAAGTAGCTCAGAATCAGTCAATCGAAACTACAAATTTGGTTTCGAACTTCATATTAAATTGGGTTATTTAGACTGATACGAACCAAAATTAAATTCTCCCAACAACCTTCGGTGTAACTCCCCCCCCCCCCCACACGTACCCATTTTAAAGTAAACCTATTCAGTAATTCGAGGAATGACCTTGCGGGTAGACGGACGGAGTCACACGTCCTTCTCATTGAATATATATTTCACAGACTTGGTACGTTTCTCAGAAATTTTGGGTAAATTTCTACCAGACTACACGGCGTCACATCGAAGAATACTTTAATCTGCATATTCACCACCGTCAGAATTTCGAATCTCGCAAAACATTGGTTACATGAATTCATGCAAATGTTGAAGCTTCACTCTCCATTTGTCCAGCAACTGAACTGGAATACATACTTCGCCCAAAAATCTTTTTTTGTTTTTGTCTGGAAATGTTACGTAAATTCGTGGTAAGTATAGCTGTTTCCATTAGGAGTTCATGCGTAATAACTTATTAGTTCAATGAAACGGTAAGACCTTTAGTTTTTAGTGAATCGCGGTGTGCTTATAATGCTGTTACTTGTGTTAATTTTACCTTTCGTTGATGTCCGAAAGGACGGCGTGGAGGCCTTCGCAAGTGCGCCATGTTGTGACGTCACAGAGGCCACGGAGAAACCAGTTGTGTCAGCTCAGTGTAAGGATGATAAGGTACGACTGAATTCCTGTCCGAAGTATTTCTGAACTGAATAAAATTCTCCCTGGAATCATCTGACTTCTGTGGGTTTGGTGCTCAATGATAATAGTTTGGTTGGATTGGAATTAAGACACTTTACAACGCCAACTGCACAATATATTGCTTTTATTTAGACATATATCACTGTCACTGAAACAAAAGATGTATAAACCTCTTCTTTATTATGTATGCACTTTGATTACGCGTCAAACTTTATATTACGTAATTCAAATTTTAAATTAACGCGGAAATGTAATTGGAATTTTCAACTTTAAAAACACCCCCCCTCCCCCCGACACTTCGGAAGATTGTTGTGCCCTCTGAAACTGTCATTTAGTTTTAATGATCTGGTAACACGCAGAAGACATAAATATCTTCCCGACCTGCGGCTGCAAACGCGAGTTTCACATTCAGAATGTCTAACTGCTTCTTCTTGTCTACAAAAACACACAATTTAAAAGCTTCCTGCTTGGATGCACTTTCATTTCCAACTGAACCCTTTACGAAAATGTATAGTCTTCACTTGAACTTAACTGCTGTAAATCGGGAGGTGGAACAAATCCCTTTCATCCTCCTCGGAGGCTGAAGTCAGCGCACCGTCGAAGACGCGACATCAAGAACTTGAAGTATTGAGGTAAAAAGAATAAAGGTTTAAAGAAAACAGTAAGAAGCAAGGAGGTAGAGAAGGAAGGAGTATACAGAACGGATGCCAAAAGCCTTAGCCCAGATGAAGCGCTAAAAATAAATGGATGAAGAATTTCAACTCCGGTGTGACGTAGGGCGTTCTGAGTGACATCTGGTAGCTTGTAACGAAGTCTTTAAAGGATGCTGCATGATTCAGATATTGAGACATATTGTCTGTACAGTAGCAGTACGGGAATGTGTGCCACTAGGAATGCGACACCTCAGGTACAGAATTTAAACTCCGGTGTGGCGTAGAGGTGTCTTGGTGACATCTAGTAGGGTGTAACGACGTCTTTAAAGGATGCTGCATGGGTCAGATATTGAGGCATATTGTCTGTACAGTAGCAGTACGGGAATGTGTGCCACTAGGAATGCGACACCTCAGGTACAGAATTTAAACTCCGGTGTGGCGTAGAGGTGTCTTGGTGACATCTAGTAGGGTGTAACGACGTCTTTAAAGGATGCTGCATGGGTCAGATATTGAGGCATATTGTCTGTACAGTAGCAGTACGGGAATGTGTGCCACTAGGAATGCGACACCTCAGGTACAGAATTTAAACTCCGGTGTGGCGTAGAGGTGTCTTGGTGACATCTAGTAGGGTGTAACGACGTCTTTAAAGGATGCTGCATGGGTCAGATATTGAGACATATTGTCTGTACAGTAGCAGTACGGGAATGTGTGCCACTAGGAATGCGACACCTCAGGTACAGAATTTAAACTCCGGTGTGGCGTAGAGGTGTCTTGGTGACATCTAGTAGGGTGTAACGACGTCTTTAAAGGATGCTGCATGGGTCAGATATTGAGGCATATTGTCTGTACAGTAGCAGTACGGGAATGTGTGCCACTAGGAATGCGACACCTCAGGTACAGAATTTAAACTCCGGTGTGGCGTAGAGGTGTCTTGGTGACATCTAGTAGGGTGTAACGACGTCTTTAAAGGATGCTGCATGGGTCAGATATTGAGACATATTGTCTGTACAGTAGCAGTACGGGAATGTGTGCCACTAGGAATGCGACACCTCAGGTACAGAATTTAAACTCCGGTGTGGCGCAGAGGTGTCTTGGTGACATCTGGTAGGGTGTAACGACGTCTTTAAAGGATGCTGCATGGTTCAGATATTGAGACATATTGTCTGTACAGTAGGAATGTGGGAATTTTTCACCAAGAATACGACGCTTAGATAACAAGATTACATTAATTGTTCTCACTTATGCCTCAGGTATTGCTCAGCGACGCTACTGATGGCGTCGTTAAATATGTCATAAATAGATAAAAACAAAAACGTTTCGAAAATCCTGGCAATGAAGATAAACATTGAATATTGCTTTCGTAAGGTCTTCTGTTATTTTCTTGCTTGTCCCATGTATCGTGACAACGCTGATGTGTAGAACGGAATGTGCTGTGACATTCTTTATATACTTCTTTTACTATAAAGGTAAAGGTTACCCCATGACTTGCGTATGCAGGTACAGAGGGGAGGAGCCGGAGGTATGGCTCCTATCCATTCGTAACCCAGCACTAGAGGGAGGTGGGTGGTCAGCACCACGCTCCGGCCGCTTTATCCGAGGCAAAGGCCCGGTACGCATTGTACAGGAGGCTAGGTGGGCCTCGAGCCGGTCTGGACGGCACGGAAGTTCTCGCCTCCACCGGGATTCGATCCCCGGACCGCCCAGCCCTAGCTAGTCGCTATACCAACTACGCATTTTTGTCACATGAAGTCCTGTGTTATCGGCACTGACTGTCTTGTCAGACAAGTTTACATCCTAAAGGGCTTATAATAGGAAAAGTGGCCACAAAACGGTTTGTTATTGTGTAATCGGTTGCTTATTTTACCTGGTAACTATCGTTTTTCATTTCCCGCCGTTATTCCGCTGCGTTTGGTGCGAATGCTGAGTGGACTACGTTAATACGACAAGAAACCGGCAGGAAGTGCAACCGATAGTTGTCAGAATAATGACCTGTATAATACATACAAGAAACCGGCAGGAAGTGGCAACCGATAGTTGTCAGAATAATGACCCTGTATAATAATACATACACGAAAGTAGTGCAAGAAGTTGTCAGAAATGACCCTGTATAATACATACATGACGGTAATGTGCAGTAGGTTGTAACAGAAGCGGATTGTTGCGAACTATACACTTGGATTAAGAAGGGTTTGAATCCCCCGTATTGTGTTACAGATAGTCGGTTCACGCGCTCAGCCCCAAACTGTTTAGTATCATAAGATGGTCTAACCGGCTCATACTGAGTCGTGTAGAATAAGAACAGGGGAAACTGGGGCTGTACATCTGGAATTTTGAGAAAAGAAAGTTCGGAAAAATGTAAACTGTTGCTGAAAAAGAGTGGAGTAAAATTTTAAAGTGGTACTGGGCTGACATACTGTAGTGTGTATAAGAAGTGGGTGTAACTGGGCTGACATACTGTATGTGTGTATAAGAAGTGGGTTTGTAACTGGGCTGACATACTGTATGTGTGTATAAGAAGTTGGTGTAACTGGGCTGACATACTGTATGTGTGTATAAGAAGTAGGTGTAACTGGGCTGACATACATGTTGTGTATATAAGAAGTGGGTGTAACGGGCTGACATACTGATCATTTGTGTAATAAGAAGTGGGTGTAACTGGCTGACCAAACCGTGTGTGTGTAAGAGAGTGGTGTAACTGGGCTGGACCATACGGAATTGTGTTAAGAAGTGAGGTGTAACTGGGCTGACATACTGATGTTTGTATAAGACGTAGGTTAACTGGCTGACATACTGTATGTGTGTATAAGAAGTGGTGTAACTGGGCTGACATACTGTATGTTGTTGTAAATAGAAGTGGTGTAACTGGGCTGACATACTGTATGTGTGTATAAGAAGTGGTGAACTGGCTGACATACTGTAATGTGTATAAGAAGTAGGTAACTGGCTGACATACTGTATATGTTGTATAAGAATGGGTGTAACTGGCATGAACATACTGTAATGTGTGTATAAGAAAGAAGGTGTAACTGGGCTGACATACTGATGTGTGTATAAGAAATGGGTGTAACTGGGCTGACAGTACTGTGTGGTGTATAAGAAGAAGGTGTAACTGGGCTGACATGACTGGTATGTGTGTATAAGAAGTGGTTAACACCGGCTGACAAACTTGTATGCGTTATCATAGAGCGGTGATAACTGGCTAGACAACGTAAGTGATGTGTAAAGAAGTTGGTGTAACGGGCAGACATACTGTGTGTGAAAAGACTGGTGTACGGCTGACAACTGAAGTGTGATATAAGAGTGGGTACTGGGCTAGACATACTGTATTGTGTATAAGAAGTTGGTGTAACTGGGCTGACATACTGTATGTGTGTATAAGAAGTGGGTGTAACTGGCTGACATACTGTTGTGTGTATAAGAAGTGGTGTAACTGGGCTGACATACTGATGTTTGTATAAGAAGTGGGTGTAACTGGCTGACATACTGTTGTGTGTATAAGAAGTGGTGTAACTGGGCTGACAACTGTATGTGTGTATAAGAAGTGGGTGTAACGGGCTGACATACTGTATGTGTGAAATAAGAAGTGGTGTAACTGGGCTGACATACGTATTGTGTATAAGAAGTGGTGTAACTGGGCTGACATACTGTATGTGTTGTATAAGAAGGGTGTAACTGGGCTGACATACTGTATGTGTGTATAAGAAGTGGTGTAACTGGGCTGACCATACTGTTGTGTGTATAAGAAGTGGTGTAACGGGCTGACATACTGTATGTGTGTATAAGAAGTGGTGTAACTGGGCTGACATACATGTATGTGTGTATAAGAAGTGGTGTAACTGGGCTGACATACTGTATGTGTGTATAAAGAGTGGATAACTGGGCTGACATACTGTTGTGTGTATAAGAGTGGGTGTAACTGGGCTGACATACTTGTATGTGTGTATAAGAAGTGGGTGTAACTGGGCTGACATACTGTATGTGTGTATAAGAAGTTGGTGTAACTGGGCATGACATACTGTAGTGTGTGTATAAAGAAGTAGGGTGTAACTGGGCTGACATACTGTATGTGTGTATAAGAAGTGGGGTAACTGGGCTGACATACTGTATGTGTGTATAAGAGTAGGTGTAACTGGCTGACATACTGTAGTGGTATAAGAAGTGGTGTAACTGGGCTGACATACTGTATGTGTGTATAAGACAGTGGGTGTAACTGGGCTGACATACTGTATGTGTGGTATAAGAAGTGGTGTAACTGGGCTGACATACTGTATGTGTGTATAAGACGTGGTGTAACTGGGCTGACATACTGTATGTGTGTATAAGAAGTGGTGTAACTGGGCTGACATACTGTAGTGTGTATAAGAAGTGGGTGTAACTGGGCTGACATACTGTATGTGTGTATAAGAATGGGTGTAACTGGGCTGACATACTGTATGTGTGTATAAGAAGTTGGTGTAACTGGCTGACATACTGTATGTGTGTATAAGAAGTGGTGTAACTGGGCTGACATACTGGTGTGTGTATAAGAAGTGGTGTAACTGGGCTGACATACTGTATGTGTGTATAAGAAGTAGGTGTAACGGCTGACATACTGTATGTGTGTATAAGAAGATGGGTGTAACTGGGCTGACATACTGTATGTGTGTATAAGAAGTGGTGTAACTGGGCTGACATACTGATGTGTGTATAAGAAGTGGTGTAACTGGGCTGACATACTGTAGTGTGTATAAGAAGTGGGTGTAACTGGGCTGACATACTGTTGTGTGTATAAGAAGTGGGTGTAACTGGGCTGACATACTGTATGTGTGTATATAGAAAGGGTGTAACTGGGCTGACATACTGTTGTGTGTATAAGAAGTGGTGTAACTGGGCTGACATACTGTATGGTGTATAAGAATGGGTGTAACTGGCTGACATACTGTAGTGTGTAGTATAAGAGTGGGTGTAACTGGGCTGACATACTGTGTGTGTATAAGAAGTGGTGTAACTGGGCTGACATACTGTATGTGTGTATAAGAAGTGGTGTAACTGGGCTGACATACTGTATGTGTGTATAAGAAGTGGTGTAACTGGGCTGACATACTGTGTGGTGTATAAGAAGTGGGTGTAACTGGCTGACATACTGTATGTGTGTATAAGAAGTGGTGTAACTGGGCTGACATACTGTATGTGTGTATAAGAAGTGGTGTAACTGGGCTGACATACTGTATGTGTGTATAAGAAGTGGGTGTAACTGGGCTGACATACTGTGATGTTGTATAAAAGTAGGTGTAACTGGGCTGACATACTGTGTGTGTATAAGAAGTGGTGTAACTGGGCTGACATACTGTATGTGTGTATAAGAAGTGGTGTAACTGGGCTGACATACTGTATGTGTGTATAAGAAGTTGGTGTAACTGGGCTGACATACTGTATGTGTGTATAAGAAGTGGGTGTAACTGGGCTGACATACTGTGTGTGTGTATAAGAAGTGGGTGTAACTGGGCTGACATACTGTGTGTGTGTATAAGAAGTAGGTGTAACTGGGCTGACATACTGTGTGTGTGTATAAGAAGTGGGTGTAACTGGGCTGACATACTGTGTGTGTGTATAAGAAGAGGGTGTAACTGGGCTGACATACTGTGTGTGTGTATAAGAAGTAGGTGTAACTGGGCTGACATACTGTATGTGTGTATAAGAAGTGGGTGTAACTGGGCTGACATACTGTGTGTGTGTATAAGAAGTGGGTGTAACTGGGCTGACATACTGTGTGTGTGTATAAGAAGTGGGTGTAACTGGGCTGACATACTGTGTGTGTGTATAAGAAGTGGTGTAACTGGGCTGACATACTGTATGTGTGTATAAGAAGTAGGTGTAACTGGGCTGACATACTGTGTGTGTGTATAAGAAGTTGGTGTAACTGGGCTGACATACTGTATGTGTGTATAAGAAGTAGGTGTAACTGGGCTGACATACTGTGTGTGTGTATAAGAAGTGGGTGTAACTGGGCTGACATACTGTGTGTGTGTATAAGAAGTTGGTGTAACTGGGCTGACATACTGTATGTGTGTATAAGAAGTGGGTGTAACTGGGCTGACATACTGTGTGTGTGTATAAGAAGTTGGTGTAACTGGGCTGACATACTGTATGTGTGTATAAGAAGTGGGTGTAACTGGGCTGACATACTGTATGTGTGTATAAGAAGTGGGTGTAACTGGGCTGACATACTGTATGTGTGTATAAGAAGTGGGTGTAACTGGGCTGACATACTGTGTGTGTGTATAAGAAGTGGGTGTAACTGGGCTGACATACTGTGTGTGTGTATAAGAAGTGGTGTAACTGGGCTGACATACTGTGTGTGTGTATAAGAAGTGGGTGTAACTGGGCTGACATACTGTGTGTGTGTATAAGAAGTGGGTGTAACTGGGCTGACATACTGTATGTGTGTATAAGAAGTGGGTGTAACTGGGCTGACATACTGTATGTGTGTATAAGAAGTGGGTGTAACTGGGCTGACATACTGTGTGTGTGTATAAGAAGTAGGTGTAACTGGGCTGACATACTGTGTGTGTGTATAAGAAGTAGGTGTAACTGGGCTGACATACTGTGTGTGTGTATAAGAAGTGGGTGTAACTGGGCTGACATACTGTGTGTGTGTATAAGAAGTAGGTGTAACTGGGCTGACATACTGTGTGTGTGTATAAGAAGTAGGTGTAACTGGGCTGACATACTGTGTGTGTGTATAAGAAGTGGGTGTAACTGGGCTGACATACTGTGTGTGTGTATAAGAAGTAGGTGTAACTGGGCTGACATACTGTGTGTGTGTATAAGAAGTGGGTGTAACTGGGCTGACATACTGTGTGTGTGTATAAGAAGTGGGTGTAACTGGGCTGACATACTGTGTGTGTGTATAAGAAGTAGGTGTAACTGGGCTGACATACTGTGTGTGTGTATAAGAAGTGGGTGTAACTGGGCTGACATACTGTGTGTGTGTATAAGAAGTGGGTGTAACTGGGCTGACATACTGTATGTGTGTATAAGAAGTGGGTGTAACTGGGCTGACATACTGTATGTGTGTATAAGAAGTGGGTGTAACTGGGCTGACATACTGTATGTGTGTATAAGAAGTGGGTGTAACTGGGCTGACATACTGTATGTGTGTATAAGAAGTGGGTGTAACTGGGCTGACATACTGTATGTGTGTATAAGAAGTGGGTGTAACTGGGCTGACATACTGTATGTGTGTATAAGAAGTGGGTGTAACTGGGCTGACATACTGTGTGTGTGTATAAGAAGTAGGTGTAACTGGGCTGACATACTGTGTGTGTGTATAAGAAGTGGGTGTAACTGGGCTGACATACTGTGTGTGTGTAATAAAAGTGGTGTATGAATGTAAGGGCTGACATACTGTGTGTGTGTATAAGAAGTTGGTGTAACTGGGCTGACATACTGTATGTGTGTATAAGAAGTTGGTGTAACTGGGCTGACATACTGTATGAGTGTGTAGTAAAGAAGTGGGTGTAACTGGGCTGACATACTGTATGTGTGTATAAGAAGTTGGTGTAACTGGGCTGACATACTGTGTGTGTGTATAAGAAGTTGGTGTAACTGGGCTGACATACTGTTGTGTGTATAAGAAGTAGGTGTAACTGGGCTGACATACTGTATGTGTGTATAAGAAGTTGGTGTAACTGGGCTGACATACTGTATGTGTGTATAAGAAGTAGGTGTAACTGGGCTGACATACTGTGTGTGTGTATAAGAAGTGGTGTAACTGGTTCAAGATCCTGTCAAGAAGGTGGACTTTGGTATTAGTTGTGTTTAAACCATGGTTTCTGCTGCTACTGTCTAATAATAATAATAATAATAATAATAATAATAATAATGCAGTTCAGTTTTTTGTCATTAGTGTGCTGGCACAGGAGCCAGAAGGCCAGTTACAAAGACAGTACAGGAACGTAAGAAACAACAAGAAATAACAAGCAACAAACAAAAACGTAGACAAAGAACAGTTAGAAATCTCATCTCAAAAACAGCTTTAATAATATTAAAATTTTTTAAAAAATGTTAATAGCGGTAATAATAATTCAATTAAATTCAATTCTAGTTTATTTATGTGCCGAGTCAACAGCCATTAATTAATTAATTAATAATAATAATACCAGTTCTTACTGTAATTGTAATTTCTCATAATCTCATTATCCTACAACAGTTACACTTCACAGTACACTCTCACACTTTGCATCAAAATTCGTTCACGTCGCGTTCTGTCAGTACCCAGTTACTTACAATACATAACATGACGTCCGAATTAGGAATTCTGTTATTTCGCGCCGCATAAGAAACTCTTAGACTATAGCAAGTCCGGATTACATCATAGGAATTTGGATGTTTGTCTACAAGGATGCTTTTCAGTATCAAATATTGTCTACCCTGCGTACCGTCGACCTAGTCGATACTCGCACTAACACCTGCGTTCCGTGATCTCAGAGGCACCTAGCGGTGGTTTTATGAAGTACTTGATCTGACGGGCAACAGAGAAGGCTGACCAGTTTGGCAGAAATTTGTGCCTGATTATATGCGATATACGTGTTTATATGGATATATTATGTCATTTTAAAAATCTACAATTGTGTTAACAATTTATGACTTGAAACCCCCGTTTCTTAGCAACAAGGAACCTGGGTGTTACACCAATACCGTATAACACAGCGTGGTACAGTTTTTAAACGAAATATGTAGCTAGATTATCATTGACCTAAGAGGAATAAAGCATCATACGGCTATAGAAAACTATGGAATGAGGAACTTCATAATTTCCGTTCCTCAAAGTATTATGATTATGAAATTAAAGACGATCAACCGTTTAAATTGCATGAAATTCTATATTCTGTTATCTATCATTTATTACAAATATCGATTTATATCATGATACGTTTTGGCATCGAGGCGCCTAAATGTGCACCGTCGTCGTTTTCGCGTAAATCAATACCTAATTTAACTTTAAACAGAAGACTGCTACAGATTCCAACAGTTCTCCAAAGATGGCAGACCAAGTTCCTTCGGAGCTGCACCTAGTTCCAAAACGCAACACTTGATGCCGCTTGACTCCGTTGCCACGTAAGTCGTAAAGAATAAGATTTATTTTTATTTTATATTGAAGTCCGATGGTATTATTGCAACGCCACGTGTTTCATAAGTGAGGGGGAGGTGTTAGAGAAGGGGGTAGGGCGTGATCGGTACAAGGAGGTCGGCCATGTCACATACATCCTCCTCTGTAAGGGGTATTGCGACATCTCCGGAGGGGAACTTGATGCCTGTAACATTACCACATGTACACCATTACTGCCACTACCTACCGGATGCTGCAAGAGGGCCATAATCATTGCTAGTTAAAAATAGTTCGCTCTATTTTATGAACGCATGTGCGTGCTTGTGCTCGCAACGGCGTGTGTGTGTGTGCGCGTGTGCGTGTAGCCCAGGAGGTACTGACATTATTACACCGCCACGAGGGAATTCTGGCGTTTCGAAGCAAGAAGCAAGCTCAGTAACTTTCTCACATGCCTTGGCGTGTCCAGATTTATTGCCACTGCATTGGTTCTACAAGCCGGAAGGTCGCGTGTTCGATTCCCGATGGTGTCACTGGAATTTTTCATTGACATAATCCTTTCGGTCGCACTATGGGCCCTGGGGTCGACTCACTCTCTAACAGAAATGAGTACCAGGAGTATTTCCTGGGAGGTAAATGCGGCCGGTGTGTAGGGCTGACAACCTTACCACCTTCGTGTACCGATTGTCTAGAAATCTGGGAGCCTAAACCTCCTGGAACCTTAAAAGGCCTGTCCAGGCCTGTACAGGGATTGCTTTACCTTTACCTTTACCTTTACCTTACCTTGGTTTTGCAGGTAGTCAGGAATCCGAAAACGTTAACAGTAATCTCTCTTGACCCTTCAAAGACCTTACCTTCTCACTTCCAGCTACTGCCTGTGACGGATTTAAGTTAACTGTATTCTTAAATGCATTCACAACGATACGGTGCACTGAGGCCGGCAGCATGTAAAAAATTAAAGGTCCGTACAGTACACCGAGCAGGATTTAATTTTGTACATCTTCCCTGCAACAGTCCAATACTAAAAAAAAATCTTCACTTCCAATTCGTTGCATAATATATATTATTCAGTGCTCCTGTGCTATGAATGAATACGCTGTACAATTCATAGTGTGCACACGAATTGTCCTAGCCTTGGGATAACTCGACCCAAATTAAATGGAGAATTGTATCACCACCACAGATGTTCGGATACAGCACATTACGTGATTTTGACATCTTATTTATGTTATAATTTTAATACAGCTTTAACATTATATCTAATTATAGATTGACATCACAATATTAACATTGTATATAGATAGGCACCAACATGTATATTTTTACCGTTTACATGTGACTACTTGCAATATATACTGTATACGTCGAAGTTTGTAGCTCCCTGAAGATGGCCATATTCTGTGGCCGAAACGTCTAGGAACAATGAGTAATAAATATTGTGCAACGAATTGGAAATGAATGTTTGTACGTACCGAGGGAGGAATTTAAAATTTAAAGGGTTAAAGAGGAAAGTAAGAAATGCATACAATATTTTGAATGAAGGTTACTGCCCTCTGGCATGTGATGCTTCATACTCGTAGTGTAATGCTTTCCCGTATGGTTTGCTAGACAGGTTCCTCCGAAACGTCAGCACCTATCTATAACTGCAGTGCACTATAAACCAGAAGACAGCGACAGATACGAGGATAGTGTTAAAATGAATCTTAGACATATCTTTTGTAAATACGTGAATTCAGACGTCACAGATAGGGTGTGATTGTAGGGTATCAGGGGGTACAGATACCGAGGGAGAATTTAAAGTTAAAGGGTTAAAGAGGAAAGTAAGAAATGCATTCAATATTTGAATGAAGGTTACTGCCCTCTGCATGTGATGCCTCATACTCGTAGTGTAATGCTTTCCCGTATGGTTTGCTAGACAGGTCTCCGAAACGTCAGCACCTATCTATAACTGCAGTGCGCTATAACCAGAAGACAGCGACAGATACGAGGATAGTGTTAAAATGATCTTAGACATATCTTTTGTAAACACGTGAATTCAGACGTCACAGGATAGGTGTGATTGTAGGGTATCAGGAGGGTACAGATAAACATTACTGTGCCCCAAAATGGAGAAACTATGGAGCAAGAACGTGACTGTCATCTGTTTAAGGAAAGCCCAGTAGACGTGTAGAGCAATCTTATGTTGCACAAGGGACATAAGACAATCTCCAAACCCTGCACGGACCACAAATGAGTTTCTAAAAGTGTGTCTTATTTTTACAAGGATATTTTATTTTGCAGCATGCGATGAAGGGACTAAAATTGTTACTGATGTGTTATTGGTATTACTGCAAGAAGAGTTAATATACCAGTTATAATTTAATTATTAGGGGCTTACGTTATTTTTGAAGAATGGAAGAAGGTGAATGGAAAGTCAGAGAGTAAACGTCCATCAGGGCCGGAATCACTGACCTTGTCTACACTTCTGTCTGGAAGTACTCATATATTATTTTTATTTCTTTGTTTTGTTTATAATTGCGACTATTTAAAGGGCCGCGATAGCTCAGTCGGTATAGCGACTCGCTACGGGCTGGACGGTCCGAGGATCGAATCCCGGTGGGGCGAAATTTTCCCCACCCGTTCAGACCGACCCTGGGGCCTACCCAGCCTCCTGTACAATGGTACTGGGTCATTCCCGGGTGTAAAGCGGCCTGGGCGTGGCATTGACCACCCACCCCTTTCTATCGCCGAGGTTAAAGAAAGAGTAGAGCTATACCTCTACTCCCCTTGTGTACCTTCATAGCAGGATATAGTGTGAACTTTACCTTTAACTATTTTTAACCTAGTCTTGACCCGTGAAGATGGGACTGATACGTTGTCCCGAAACGTCGGTAAACAATTACCACACGACGCCGCGTAATATCCCACAAGAGCGCAGATCTCATCAACATCGCGGCGGAAGCCTCAAATCAAGGTTATTATTAGCCCTTTTAGCCTGTTATTGTTTTACGATCACATAACGCAGTCTAACAGTTTCGGCTTATCGTATATTTTTGTGACGTAAGTCGAGATCACAACGTAGGCACAAACGGTGTAAAATATGACAAGGTGGTTTACGTGACAACTTTTGTTTGGTACCTTAATTGTCTGATGATGGCTCTTTGTATATGAGTCGAAACATGTTGCAATAACACCTATCAACATATGAGGAGTTGTTGTGATCGACGGCTTCTTTCCATACATATGGGGCACGCGGTGGCGCAGTTCGTTGAGGCACTGTGCTACAAGCCGAAAGGTCGCGGGTTCGATTCCCAATGGTGTAATTTTCATTGACATAATCCTTCAGCCTGACTGACAACTTTACCACCTCCATGTGCTGATTGTCTTGCAATCTGGGCGCCTCAACCTTCTGGAACCCTCAGGGCTGTACAAAGATTGCGTTACCTTTGTTACGGCGGCAGAGATATTTTTCCTTCGCCGCCACCCGATGACTTCCCTGGAGCCCAACGTCGTTGCACATCGGTATAGGGGACTTCCCGCTGTTAAACGGCCAAAGTGTGAAGTGACGAAGAAAATGAATGAGTAGAGCTATACCTCCATACCCCCTTGCATCTTAATGGTGTAGTGGCAGTGGTGAGCAAAATTTTGGTCATGAGGGCCCGATCGAGAGGAAAAGTGTTGGCAGGACACATTATATATACTGCCCACAGTTTGTACCTATTAATGGTAATCCGAGACATGTAGGATAGTGACAGGATGTACGAAACCAACGCCATTGCCAAACCTCTATAGAGCGGCAGCTTCGCAGCTCCTACATCTCGTCGGAAGGCAGCGGAACACACAGAGAAGATCAAGCAAACCGTCGACGAGCGACACGCACTTACGGAGCCAGAACACCACAGATAAGATTAAAATCGCGGAATAGCTTCCTCGGAACAGTGCAAGTTGAACCACCTGAAGACTTCCCCTTACCCAGATTTGCCCTAGTGGCCACCTCCTTGATTTTAATACTTGGAAATCTCTTAACCGCATTAGAACAGGGATGGCACCAGTAAAAACAAATATGGTGAAATGGGGCAAAACAAACGCTGGCGACCTATATTGTGGCTGCGGAGAGGTACAAGATATGGGACATCTCCTGTCATGCAGGGACTGCCCCCAGAAATGCACCCTCGAGGATTTATGGCTTGCAAATAAAAAAGGAATTGACGTAGCCCAATACTGGGCAAAAAATCTTTAACTTAATTTGATGGTCCGGACACGATAAAGTAAAGTAAGTACTTATTAATGGTAATGGCCGGTCGTCATTTTACCAATACTGCGGCGTTTAAACTTATTTGAAATTAATCTTATAAATATGAATTAATGGTACAGATTTTGAAAGTCGTAGACTGATCCAGAAGACGGTAGCAATGGACGAAGCAGAGCTGTACTACAGAAGCACTGCGATACGCACGCTGTGTTGTCATGTACTTACATATAGCCAGCACTTTGCTTTCCGGGTTCTAAACCTACAAACATAGAACCCAGGTAGCGCGATGTTTGCTTTTATGCGAGATTGGAAATGTGTGTATATTTTGGTACGAAAAGTATGTTTTATTATCAGTAATGCAATACGTAAGTGAATATATTTTATATGAATGTGGATAAAAATAACTATTTGCCGAATTTCATATCTTTTTGCTTCGTGTTCCTGAAATTAGATCGCGGGCCCGCATTTCAAAGTATAAGGGCTGCATACGGTCCGCGGGCTACATTTTGAACATCGCTGGTATAAAGTAAAGGTAAAGTTCTCCCTATAACAGGCCGTGAAGGCCCAGACGGGGAGTAGAGGTATAGCTCTACTCTTTCTTTAACCCTGACACTAGATGAGGGTGGGTGGTCAATTCCACGCCCCGGCCGCTTTACCCCCGGGAAAAGCAGAAGCACTGCGATACGCACACTGTGTTGTCATGTACTTACATGTAGCCAGCACTTTGCCTTCCGGTTTCTAAACCTACAAACATAGAACCCAGGTAGCGCGATGTTTGCTTTTATGCGAGATTGGAAATTGTGTGTATATTTTGGTACGAAAAGTATGTTTTATTATCAGTAATACAAAATGTAAGTGAATACTATTTTTGAATGAATGTGGATAAAATAAGTATTTGTCGAATTTCGTGTCTGTTTGTTTCGTGTTTCTGAAATTAGGTCGCGGACCGCATTGCAAATGTAGAAGAGCCGTATGTGGCCCGCGGGCTGCATTTTGATTATCGCTGGTGCAGTGTTTAAGTACTGGGACAGTTTTATGTTGCCTAAAATTTGACAATGCGGAATTAATTGTAAATCAAAAGCAAATATGGTGAAAGTTAAATTGTAGAATGCGTGTGAAGAAAACTAACTGTTATTAGTTTACGTCTTACAGATGATAAGAAAGGCACTGAACAGTTTGAACTCACAGAAATTAATACGCGGAGTTGTTTACGAGTTGGTCGACTCGTGTGCCAAATGAAACAGGGAAACAATGAAATAAGAAGAAAACGCGGCGTAGACGATAGAAAACAAAGTGTTGCAAAACAAGATGCAAAACAAGACATCCATTGGCCACAAACTGGCGGTGTTGGAGGGGGAGAACAAAACACAGAGCTTACAAATAATTTATAACGAGACAAATGTAAGGACCTGTCTTTTGTCTGGGTTTTTGTCTTAAAATAAACGGTACTGAAATAATGAAATTGATTATGTCGTCTGTTTGTAACGTTTTGTGTGCTTTAACCTCGTGATTGGTACCGTAAAGTTAATTAACTGCAAGCACTAAGGTACGAGTAGAATAATGCTTGTGATGTTTAAGGTTATCATGGCGGTGTCTGCAAGAAGTACTATTTCTGAGGCGTGATGTCTTTTCGTCTGGTGGGAGTTGATCAGCATTTCAGAGGCCCGTGAAGAATCTATTAAATTTCAGAGGAAATATCTACATTCGTATACGCAGGAGATGGATTTATCTGGCTTAGGACAGGGACCGGTTACGGGATCTGGTGAAAACCTTAATGCAGAGAATGACAAATTTTCTCTAAATCCACGCGCCAGCTCAAAAATTTTATTATATTTTGCCTGTGAATTTACGCCACGCTGACAAACAAACTTAAATCCTATACGCTTACCCGTGCTTTTATTGTGTATGTGTGTGTCTAATAAATAAAAAAATATTCGCACAAAACGACGATATTCTTCCGAAATGGTACCACTTCTTGCCAATTTTTTTTTGTATCAAAACGTCTGAAATGAATATAAAATGGAAATGAAAAAAATTGAATTTCTTAGAAATTAACTGAATTAAGAAGTCTTATACAGGGTGTCCAACTGAAAGGGGAGGGTACTCGTAGAATCTACACACCCGCTCGTAGCTGCATTGCTGCTTATCGACCGATGCGCCGATCCGCTGCGCAGTGCTCAGTCGTGTGTTAATGTATGACTGCGCGGCGTAGAGCGGACGACATAGTTGGTACGTACCAACCGATGACGACTTCCGCTCTGCAGTAATTCAGCATTAAAAAAAAGACTTTACATTAAAATACATTACACAATTATAACACAAACACTTGGAAAGTACCACGCACTTCCTCAACTTCTGCTCCCTTTATCTTTCGCACTAATCGCTTTATATACCCTTAGAATTCCTTACACATATTTTTATATTACGCTATACTGATTTTGGTGGGTAGACTTTGTGGGTGGCTATGGGCGAACTGTGTAGTAAAGAAGTGCTTTGTAAATTGGATTGTCAAAGAAAATTATTTTACAATATACACTTCCAAAATTTTCGGCCCACGACAATTTATCCAAGCGTCATGCCGACTGGCGCCAAGGATTTACCGAGCCCCGCCTTATTAAACTTTCGGGTTAAAAGAAATATGGGAAATTTCTTGACTAGCTGAAAAGCTATGAGCTTCTCAAGAAGGACTTTTCTCGACGGAGTTAGTTTAAATTACAATAAATTTTATTTCCTAGTAAAATATATTTTCGCGTTATTTTGTGAGAAGTGAGGAAACGACCTGATTTAACTAACGAAGTGTCAGTGCAATTTTTTTCAACACTTGGTGCAATGTCTTTGGGTCCATGTTTTAAATTACCCTATCGGAATTAATTTTTAAACTGCGATTTTCTTCCACGTCACCAAAACTTTTTGAATTTTTTTAGCTGTTAGGTTGTCATAATTACGCGTATAGAGATTGCGGAATAATCCTTGTCTGCCTTAAGTACCTACAAGTGGGCCAACACCCCATTAGCCGTCTTGTTTCGGCACGCAACAGAACAATATTTGTTTTGGATCTGCTGTTTGTGATTGGCGTCACGTCTTGAGTAACAATTAGGCACGCGTCTGCTTGATTTTGGACAGGGGCTTTAAAAAGCGTCGGCTCAGTCGGTTGAGGCCCTGCTTTACAAACCGAAAGGATGCGGGTTCGATTCCAAATGTTATTTTTCGTTGACATAACAGGATTATATCCCGGGGAGTAAAGGCGGTGCCAGTGCGAATGTGTCCACCACAAATCCTGGACTGCCCAGGAAACGATGTCAGGCCCCCTGTCCGGATTCGATAAATGGCAGGGAATTCTTTTGAACAGCCCATCTGCTGCCAGTTTTTTTTAAGTACACCGCTGCTTCTTGGAGTTCAGAACACAAGATATAATTTCTTTCCAGTAATATTGTATTATTATAGAAGCGAACGACATGTGTACACATATTTACTAAAAAGAGGAAATTGTTTTTCTTAAATGACGTGGTTTTTGTTGAGGCATTTGCTGTTTTCCGTTAGCCGTTCTATACGCGATTCAGCTGCAATTATGCCACCAGTGACGTCACATAATCACATAAATTGCACACGCCGCACATTGGATACCAATAAGCAGTACACAGCCTTTACAGAATATCAGACGTGATGATTATGTAGTGTTCCATTTTATTTGTGTCTTCGTGCATCAGGGCAGCACTGACAAGCTGCCTGTGTCGCATCTGAAAGTCACGTTATACGATTACTCGGAATTCAGGTGACTACAGTGATATGGAACATCAGAGTTATGGGGTTAGCATTAGAACTTCCCGTTCATAGTTCACACGTTTCATTAGCGTACAGGGATAATGTGTATTGTTACTGAGCTATTTCTTCGTTTCCCTCAGTCCTGGGACAGGAACGTAAAACAGACCACAGCCTCTTCTTTCCGCACCCTTTCGTTATTCATAGGAATCCTTCTATTCGACGCCCTAAAATGGGTAATTGTATAAACGTGTCGTTAAATAAATTAAACCTTTGAGGCTAAAAGTAACCTGAATTATACAGGGTGCGTCAGTGAATCGGCGAATTTACTGTTCATGACGTTTTTAAAATCGCCCGATTCACTGACGCATCCTGTGTTTAGAGATTCAGTTCGTACCGCACAGTAAACACACTCCGTCTCAGTTATACAAACCATCAGTTAATGCTGTACAGTGAAATAATCGCTGTTTGTTCTGAGATCCACACAAAACACATAAATACAGTCCGTACCGCGCAGTAAACACACTCCGTCTCAGTTATACAAACCAGTCAGTTAATGCTGTACAGTGAAATAATCGCTGTTTGTTCTGAGATCCACACAAAACACATAAATACAGTCCGTACCGCGCAGTAAACACACTCCGTCTCAGTTATACAAACCAGTCAGTTAATGCTGTACAGTGAAATAATCGCTGTTTGTTCTGAGATCCACACAAAACACATAAATACAGTCCGTACCGCGCAGTAAACACACTCCGTCTCAGTTATACAAACCAGTCAGTTAATGCTGTACAGTGAAATAATCGCTGTTTGTTCTGAGATCCACACAAAACACATAAATACAGTCCGTACCACGCAGTAAACACACTCCGTCTCAGTTATACAAACCAATCAGTTAATGCTGTACAGGGAAATAATCGCTGTTTGTTCTGAGATCCACACAAAACACATAAATACAGTCCGTACCGCGCAGTAAACACACTCCGTCTCAGTTATACAAACCAGTCAGTTAATGCTGTACAGTGAAATAATCGCTGTTTGTTCTGAGATCCACACAAAACACATAAATACAGTCCGTACCGCGCAGTAAACACACTCCGTCTAGTTATACAAACCAGTCAGTTAATGCTGTACAGTGAAATAATCGCTGTTTGTTCTGAGAGCCACACAAAACACTAAATACAGTCCGTACCGCGCAGTAAACACACTCCATCTCAGTTATACAAACCAATCAGTTAATGCTACACAGTGAAATAATCGCTGTTTGTTCTGAGATCCACACAAAAAACATATATACAGTCCGTACCGCGCAGTAAACACACTCCATCTCGATTATAAAAACCAAACAGTTAATATTGTAGGAAAATAATCGCTGTTTGTTCTGAGAACTGTACATAACACGGAAATGCATTGTGTGGGCAGAACGTAGAATTTTTAATGTTAAACCTGGTGGTACATATAGTAACCACTGGACTTAAAGGGTTAATAAGACTGGTAGCCATCCGGACCAGACCAGAAGCACTGAGTGTGAAGTACATGATAATTCGAATTTTTCCGATTTCGAGTCCAACACTTTGAAATAGGCCACGACCTCTACTTGTCAAGCTCTCTCTGCTTCCAATTATAATTATGTTGTATGCGTAATATTCCACTGTTGTTAAACGTCGTTAAATAACCATTATTAACAGTGACTGCCAGAGTGGAAAGAAAGAGGAAAAGAGGAAGGCAACGAAGAAGATGGACGGATGAAGTTGAAGAGGATTTGAAGATAATGGGAATAAGAAGTTGGCGTACAGTGGCCACATATCGGAGGGAATAGAGGAAGATTGTATTGGAAACGAAGGTCCACAGCGGGCTGTAGCGCTTGATGGGGGAGAGGAAGACTAGAGTATATCGACATATTGTAACTGTTGGTATTTACTTAACCGGCACTATCAAATACATTAATACTTCATTACCTTTCTTTTGAAACTATTATTTATTTATATAATTTGGTTTTATAAAGTTCAGAAAGGTAAATTTATTCCTCTGCACGCCTTGAAGGCATGCGAGAGAATGGAGGTGAAGGTTAGTGGTCAGCCTCACGTCCCGCCCGCTTTACCCCTGGTTAAAGCGCCATCGTTACCCAATAAATAGGAGGCTGGCTAGAACCCAAAACCGGCCTGGTAGCGTTGAAGAATAGGAAAGTCTCTTGCCTCTGCAGGGATTTGAACCACGATTTCTCAGTCGACCAGCCCGTAACCTAGTCGCGGCTGACAACATTTGGTTTTATTTTTGTGTAAATTTTTATTCTGTTTTTATTCCCTGTCTCTACTTATGTATTCTTTTCGTTTGCAATTCTTTTTCTGCAGTACATGTATGTAATTAACCTCTTTTTCTTGTAGTCAAGCACTTTAATTAATGAGTTTAATTGGTACTATTATTGTAATCATCATCATCTTCATCATCAACACTGTCAGTGTCCGTATCGTCATTTCTATTCTAATGTTACGTCTTCTTACTACAAAGACGTTGCAACGTATTGGGGTCCTGTCTGCTCTTGTCACCGAATACATTCGAACCCGCTTGTAACGACGTCACTTAATGCGACGCCTCGTCTATAACGTCACATATTCTGTGGTACCAATTAATTCCTCACTGTTAACCATAACATTATACTCCTCGGTTATAACAACACTCGTTTATAACGACACAAAATATTCAGTCCCGTCCGTGACGTTATAACAGAGTTCGACTGTGTTTCCAACCTTCATCTTCATGTACGATTACCAAGTGTCCCTTGTACTCGTTATCCACACTTTCGGCGCCACAGCGTATAGGTGCCACACCACAGTTTCTCCGGTTCAGAAAACACTGTGCTAAAGCGGCCCGCGCAATTACTGCGCTGAAGATCCTTGCAATTAGCAAGCAGCCTTCACCTGTCAGTCAGCTACGCCCACTCCAGTGCAATTATCCCAGCAGTATATGGAACAGACCTTGCGGTATTCGAGCGGCTTTGAGAACACTTTTCTCTATGATACGCGATGTGTAACAGGGTAACTGACGGGTTTACTGACTGTACTGAAGAGGACATTGGAGGCTTCCCCTCCCTGCTTTGAGGTGTACTCTCCTTCAGCTCCTTTTTATCTATATCAACCAGCCCAAAGCACTTGTCTCTATTGAAAGTTGTGATATTATCACTTCAAGTTTCTTTGTGAAAAAACGACTAGACGCAGCGACGAACAAATCCTGGACGCCAGGTCGGCCGGACGGCTATGTTTAGTAAGGTCTCGCCTAATATTTATGGGCCCTTAATATTGAACTAGCTTCATTTCATCCTTCTGGCCCCTAGAATTTTGAAGTGGCTCCTAGATATTTCGATAAGTTTAGGACCCCTAACTGAACGACTGGCAATTGTAGGGAGTTACGTTTGGGAAGTGTAAGAACTTGCGGTAAGTGTGAAGTGGGTCTGTCGATCCTTGGAGTTTCTTTATATGACTTCAGTACTTGTTACTAACTTACTGAAAAATTTATTGAGTCACTGATGAATCGGTTAAATGGATGTCTATCAAAACAAATAAGAGAGGCGATGTACGCATAACGTATTATTGAGGCGCGTTTGCGTAACCATTTTTGCCGTGGGAAAGCAATAAGTTTTACATATTCTGAGCGTGTGTCCGTAGCCTTAGTTATCCAGCACGCAAAGCGCATGCGCCGTATTATATTTCATCTGTGGCCTGTCTGGCCCTAATATATGTTTCAAAGTTATCTCATAAACGGCACGATTTTCGGAAAAAAAGTTATTGAACATAAAATGTTGTTTTTGATTTTCTCTACAACTTTTCTCATTCTAAAAAAAATTGAGCGAGATATCATCGTAAATGTATGTAGGTCTTCACGTAAAGTACCCGTTATTCTTGTCGGATTTTAATGAAACTTGAATTTTCTCGACAGATTTTCGAAAAATATTCAAATATCATATTTTATGAAAATCCGTCCAGTGGGAGCCGAGTTGTTCCGTGCTGACAGACAGACAGACAGACAAACAGAACAGAGAGACAGACGGACATTATGTTTCTTTCAACCTATAACTTTATAAGACAAATCTCTGCTGCCATCTTCAGGAAATTCAAACCAATTATTTCTTACATTTTACCAAATGGAAATGTAAATTAACACGGAGATGTCCAATCAAAAGAAGGCATAACTGATTACATTTTTGTGTCCTTGACCATAGGCGTAACTTGGAGGGGGGGGGGGCAAATGATCCTCAAATATTTTTTATACCTAAGAACGTTTTTGGCTACTGAGTTGAAGAGGAGCAAATAAAAAAAATATAAATATTTTTAAACAATTATTTTGGTTGTGTAAAGACAGAAAAAAAGTTTAAAACTTACGTTTTAAGGGACGCAGAATATAAACATGTGAATCGCCCGTTTGTAAGGGAAGAGAGGCATGTAAACTGTATGTGCTCTTTGCCTAAGATCATCGTATATTAAGGACTGGTTCAAACTAATCTCCCCCATCTTTGTAACTTGACTTCTTCGTAAATTAAAGTTCCAAATACCCATGGTCGATTTTGCTCCCCCCCCCCCTTCCAAACCCCCCCACCAATGTTAGAGCTAAGTTATGCCTATGTCCTTGACAAAATACTCGGTGTGGAAAATATGAATTAGACAAGCACATACATTTAAGGGCTTAAATATTGGGTCACATTGTGCGCGCGCGCTTTCGCTCTTGAAATACTTTCAGTTTTAATTGTATGTGTGAGTTGTTTGACTGGTTCAAGAATCAAGGTGTAAAGGAACAGTGCAGAGTTAATTGGAATTTCGTCATATAAACTTGGGCAAACAACTCCATGTACACGTAGGAAGCTTATAAGCAAGTGTCTTTCATATCACAGGGTGATAGAAAAGGCGATTGTTTGTATTTGTGTATGATATTTATAGCTTTGTATGTCGGCAAACGATACATAGTGTGCTGCATGTTTATGAGATGCATTGTTGTGTGATGAAAATAGCAAGGGAATATTGTTAACAGAAGAAAATGAGAAAAGGATGAATGTAGAATGAAAGTGAAGGCAATTAACTTTGTGTTATAAATTGTACTCTTTGTTATACTGCCTGGAAGAGAATTAAAAAGTTCTGTTAAATTTCTGTTGGCATATGATAAAGCCTTCGGACAATTAGCTATTCTGACTATTAAGACTCAGATAGAACTGGATATTTCACTTTATATTCACCGTGCGTCTTTGTATAATTGATTATTTCTACCAACGAATGCACCAAGACAAGTTTGTCACTGTTTTCTTTATTGAAAGAGTGCCCCAATACGCATTTCGGCAATTATATTGCCATCATCAGGCGGTTTTGGTCAAGCTGTATATTTTGGCTGAACGTGACGTGGTAGAATTTACAGCATTATAAACTCTTGAAGGAAGACCACATTTACCTTGTCAATGCGATGAATTTTATGTCTGTTGTCTACATGTAGTCAATAATTTCTCAATTTCTCCCCTTTTGCCTTAATACGAAATCATTTTTATGCGCGTCCGCATGGAAAAACTCGGCTCCCACTGGACGGATTTTCATGAAATTTGATATTTGAGGATTGAGGTCTCCCCACCAAAACCCTGTATGCACCTCTCATCTCTTCCATACGTGCTACATGCCCCGCCCATCTTATTCTTCTTGGTCTGTTCACCCAAATAATATTTGGTGATGAGTACAGATTGTTAAGCTCGTTTTTATGCAGTCTTCTCCACTCACCTGTTACCTCTTCCCTTTTAGGCCCAAATATCTTCCTCAGCACCCTATTCTCGAACACCCTCAGCCTATGTTTTACTTAAATACATTGAATTTGAAATGACGGTATGATTCAGATTCGTCAACAAAGCAACGTGTTACCTTACTTTTCAGACATACTGTATTAGCTTTTCGTCACCTGTCGTAGTTTAAGGAAAGCGTATATCTTCATTTCACTTTTCCCACGATAAGTCCTTGGATAAGGAATACTCCTCTTTAACAGGGCGCTAAAATGTACGAAGACTGCCGACTGGTAGTGTATGACGTCTTGCTTGCAATATAAAGTTTTCAAAGTTTTTGTATTTTATTGATCTATTATTCAGGGCGAAAACTTTTTTGTCTTCTGTATGAGTCAGTAATTTTTTTGTAAAAGCAGTAAGTGTCTACCAGGGCCGTGCCATGGCTCAGGCGGTTAGTCGCCGGCCTCTCACCGCGGAGGCCCGGGTTCGATCCTGGGTCGGTCCATGTGGGATTTGCGTTGGACAAAGTGGCACTGGGACAGGTTTTTTCCCCGAGTACTTCGGTTTTCCCCTGTCAATTTCATTCCACCGGTGCTCCATTACAAGGAAAAACGAAAAAAACGAATCATCTTCATCACAGGGTTGCACAATAAGCCTCAAGGCTGCGTTGCGTCCGTAGCATCTGCTGCGGGGCCCTTCAACACAAAAAAAGTGTCTACCAGACTATACGGCGTCACATCTCGGACGTCGGTGTCAGACCTGACACTGAAATCCGGTGGTACACAGGAATCAAGTGCATCACGTCATATTTCAGCCTGCAAACTGCACACCAGCAATGTACAAGACAATGCATCTAACCGCACGTGTTCTGATGTCATTTTTGTACACTTTTATGATTGGTGTTCACTGTTTTTAGTCATCCTGTGGAGTACAAATTCCCCTCGTGTGCTCCGGTAATATGGGTGCATGCTTCTTACTTAAACTCCACAAGTGTAGTGCTCCTCGGCAAGGAACTGGTTTACCTCGAATGTAATGGTCCGTACACGTAATTTCAATCTCATATACGTAGTATTATTGACCTCAGCACCTCCTTCCCTCTCTCCTCTGCCAGTTCCCTTAGCCCCCCACCCCCCCCCCCCTGCTCCACCCAGCCATATTCGTGTACGAATACTTTCAAAGCATAGGTAATACAAATCAAATTTCGGAACAAGAATTGTTGGCATATAAAATATTCTTGTTTTATTGGCCTTTTTTTTTTCCTGTACGTACAGACTTGATCTTGAAAATGTAACTGCCCACGTTCGTGAAGAATGCTGTATAGAAAGACTGGCTAAACTTAGACGAACTTGTTGGACTGGAGTGTCCATTAAGCCTAGTCCCCTTTCTGTCTTGCTCTCAAAGATCTTATTTAGAATTTCTTCTTAGCCCTTTAAAGCCCAGTGTTTATGTACCACTAGTTTTAGTACTCAAAAATTCTATCTTCTGCCCACAAAGTTTATTTATGTGTAAAAAAGCCGTGAAGGTAAATTTGTCCCTGCTCACGCCATGAAGGCGTATAGGGGGAGTAGAAGTGTAGCTCCACTCATTCTTAACCTCGGCATTAGACTAGGTGAGTGGTAACCTTCACGCTTCTGCCGCTTTGTACCTGCGAAAAAAACGCCGGTACCCATTGAACAGGAGGCAGGGTGGGCTCCAGAGCCGGTCTCAACGTTTTGGAGAATAGAAAAAAACTCTTATCCCTGCCGGGATTCGAACCCCGGATCGTCCAGTTCGTAGACTAGTCGGTTCTGTTATGTATTTTGTGTGATTGTCAGGGAAAAAACAGAGATCGTTTCCCCATGCAGCACTAAATTTATGGTTTTCATAACCGAGACGGCGTGTGTTTACTGCGCGGTACGAACTGGCTCTTTAAATATAAATGAGGTTAATCTTAGTCTCAAAAGGGTTAAGATGATAGCACCTACTTCAACGTTGGAAGCTCTGAATTTTACTATCGTAATGTATTTACGGATCGCATGTGGTTCACAAAATAAACGTGGCTTATCTTTTTTAAGTTTTAATTCACCGTGCATTTTATTATTTTAGATAAAACACCAACAAATGCACAAATTATAAGGTGCAAATTTGCTCCCTATATCATGATTTACCCTACGCGTTTCAGCTCCTCATGAGCCATCATCAGGGGTTATTTTCTCTATTATAAAAGGTGCTTTACAAATGCTGCATCTGTGGATGGCACTTTTGATTATGCACTATTTTAGGCATAAGACACTTGTTCATAAGTTAAAAAACACACGAGTCATGAACTTATGAACAAGTGTCTTATGCCCAAAATAGTGCATAATCAAAAGTGCCATCCACAGATGCAGCATTTGTAAAGCACCTTTTATAATAGAGAAAATAACCCCTGATGATGGCTCATGAGGAGCTGAAACGCGTAGGGTAAATCATGATATAGGGAGCAAATTTGCACCTTATAATTTGTGCATTTGTTGGTGTTTTATCTAAAAAGTGGCTTATCTTCTTTACTCAGGCATTCCGGTCCGTCATCTGATAGGAATAATATGCCTACTCAATTTTCTGGGATGTTTTATAAGGGAAGACGCAGTGGTATGTCTTAAGGCAATGTCCAGTCATGTGCCTCTAGTGACTGAACAGTGCCACAAAAATTCCTCGGAATAGCCAGTTTAAGAATCTCCCATAATTAGGATTTCTAATAATTCCACAGTGACACTGAGTTACAATAAAATTTTGGTAATGCGTGTGATCAAACACATAACCTGGAATAGCTCACTTGGCATTAGTGACTAAGCTACGGGCTGGATTCCGGAGAAAATTCTTCGATTCTTAGCGGGGGCGATATTTTTTTTTCTACTCCACGTTCTGTAGACCGATTTTCGAATGCTTAGGACCAATTCGACGTCCACCTAGTGCAGAGGTCCAGGTATAGAATGTATGGAGCTCTATATCCACTTCCTCTGACGCCTTCATTGCACTTTTTTTTAAGCGCAGATAATAAAAATGAATTATTTGGACCTATGAGCGATTTGCAGCTCATTGCTATGTAGTCCTTTATTGCCGTCGCTGGCTGTTGGCTACGCTGGACGTTAAAGTGAAGCCCACGGCTTTCAGAATTCGAGAACACCAGGCGATTTAGTGATTGGGATAGAGTTGAAAGAACTGGAGGAATGCTGTAACACGGACAGTAGTCAAACTACTGGAGGGGCGGTGCCTGTCACCCGATCTGGTCCCCCACTCTCCGGGACACATTTGCCCTCCTCGGTCAACGTTTCAGTTACCGAGAAACAACTTATTTCTGCATTTACACGAATAGCAGTGGGTCGTATTTGAATTTAGAGACCTCTACGTTCAGGATCCACTTTGGAAAGTTAATAAACACTTTCCCCTCATTAATGTTGTGCCGTTGTTTCTGTATTATGAGGACCTCAGTTGTGTCATTCTGCTTCTTCAGCGCACTTTAGCTCCGTTACCGTCCGCAGAGAACACACTCAATTTATATGCTTGATGCTCAGTTGTTTCTTCGGCCTTAGCTCTTACGTCGCAGAGAACACACTCAATTTATATGCTTGTATGCTCAGTTGTTTCTTTGGCCTTAGCTCGTACGTCGCAGAGAACACACTCAATTTATCTTGCTTGCATGCTCCAGAAATTGTTTCTTTCCGGCTCTTAGCTCGTACGTCGCAGAGAACACACTCAATTTATATACTTGATGCTCAGTTGTTTCTTCGGCCTTAGCTCGTACGTCGCAGAGAACACACTTCAATTTATATACTTGATGCTCAGTTGTTTCTTTCTGGCGCTTAGCTCGTACGTCCGCAGAGAACACACTCAATTTATATGCTTGATGCTCAGTTGTTTCTTCGGCCTTAGCTCGTAGTCGCAGAGAACACACTCAATTTATATGCTTGATGCTCAGTTGTTTCTTCGGCCTTAGCTCGTACGTCGCAGAGAACACACTCACTTTATATGCTTGATGCTCAGTTGTTTCTTCGGCCTCAGCGTCTGCCTCACAGAGAAACAGAATGTTACACACTCACTCACAAGAAGTTATGTAAGGGGACTGGCGTTCCCCTTCCAGGGTTCTCCCTTTTTCACCATTCATTAACACCGTCCACCCCTCCCCCTCATTCTGTGTTACACGAGCAGATCCCTTGAAGTTGAAACAGCGTCGATAAGTAACCACCTAATTACTTAATTTTTAATGAGTTTTGAGGTTTTCACGTTTGTGTTGGTTTAGATAGTAGCCTCTGAAGATGGCAGCAGCAGGTTCGCCCAAAACTTTGGCAAACCACGTACCAGATTATACGGTGTTATACCCAAGAAGACCAGATTCTAATAAGTCCTAACAGTTACCCACTTCCATCTACCACTTCGAAAATAAAGTCCGAATTAAGATTCTGGTAAGTCGCAGCAGTTAAGTATATCCATGTGCACGCCATGAAGATATGTGTGGGATTGGAGGTACAGCTCCATTCTTTCATAAGCCCGGTACTTATTGCAGGCAAGTCAAGCCAAAACGTGAACTGCTCAATATTTGAAATTACTGTATTCTAAATAGGGTGCCTTGTAATTTTGTAGATAGATACCACATTTTCTGGGGGGGGGGGGGGAATGCTTTTTTCAGTCTTCAGAGTAGACAAGTCAAGGGGTGGTTATCTACCACAATACACGGCGTCACATTCCAGATAACAATATTGACACCACCGTGAGAACCTTTAATGTCGCGGCTGTGAAAATTCATGTTGTATTTGATATTGTTAACCACTTACCGGTATACACGGTGTCATAACCAAAAAAACCACATTGTAGCACTGGTTACGAAGTCGTGTACTCGGAACTCTCGCCTTCCCGCCCCGTTATTCAACTGCAGGTGTTACAGATGTTACTGCAGCGGTGTGGGTTGCATTGTCGTAGGCGTTCAAGAGCACAGATTCAGGGTTGTGTAATTATGTTTGCTTTTGTTTGGCAGCGGGTACGGTGGGTGAACTCTGGCCTCATTTTATCACTTTGGAACTGGGATTATTTTCCTTTGCATTGCGTTGCTGTCTTTTGGGTCATTATCGTTAGCATCAAACTCTGCATCAGGGATTCCAAATAGTAACTTGCGTCACATGTGGCCCTCACCATTGCACGTGGTCATAAGTTATTTATTCATTTACTTATGTTGTCTTACAACACAGTATATCTCAAACTATAGAGCAGAGTGGTGGCTAATACGGACTAATTGAGTAATGGTGACCTGAGATAGTGTAGTCGGTATAGCGACGTTCTGGGGATCGAATCCAGGTGGGGGCGAGATTTTCAGCACCCGTCCAGACCGGCCCTGGGCCTACCCAGCCTCTTGTAGAATGGGTACCTGGTCGTTCCCGGGGGTAAAGCGGCCGAGGCGTGGCGTTGACCACCCATCCCCATCTAGCGCCGAGGTTAAGAAAGAGTAGAGCTATACCTCTACTCCCTCTCTCGGCCTTCATTGCCTATTCTAGGGTGAACTTTACCTTTACCTTACGTAATGAGTTGGAGCAATGTAGAAGGATCCTGTCGTTCTCTTATTGGAGGCATTTCCCAGACTTTTTCTAGAAGATGACTGGGAAAGCCCTAGATATTCTCAGTCAGTTTAGTCGGTGTACTGGGCAGGATTGGAAGTTGTCATGTCTCGGATACAAGGCAGAACACAGAATGTGTCTAAATTGGCGATTTTAAGTAGCATAGAATTGAAAATTATTAGTAGATTTTTGGAATAATAAATAATTTGAAGAAAAGTTATTGAGAAACCTTACAATAATCTCTTTATAATTATATTTCTTATTTTGGAAAAAAATGTTAATGAAGAGCTCTACCATTAATTTTGTTTTAATGATTATGTATGTTAGTAAACATAAGGGATTTAAGAATTGCCTGCAAAATTTTGGTTTCAAGTTTTTCAAGGAATATAACACGTGGAAGACACAGGCGTTGATGTGATCCGTTAGTATAAGATGGTCCTATATTTAAAGTGGGTCATTAGTGGAATGAATCCGACTGGATGAGGGGAGGGCCCAGTGGACGAACGCCATTTATACAGTAAATAACATATATAAGTTTATTTATACCAATACTGCAACGAATATGTATAATATTAAGTACAGTAATTAACCTTTGTAAGAAGAAAAAGGCCCATCCCGGTGGCCGCGCGGTCTAAGGCGTGGGTCTGTGGCCATCCCCTTGCTGGGATTGCGGGTTCGAATTCCGTCGGTAGCATGGATGTCTGTCGCTTGTGAATGTTGTGTGTTGTCTGGTAGAGGTCTCTGCTACGGACCGATCTCTCGTCCAGAGGAGTCCTACCGAGTGTGGTGTGATCAGGTGCAACAGTAACCCTCTACACCTACAATGAGTAGGTAGAAGAGGTCAGACTGAGAAAGAAAGAATAAAAGGTAAGGTAAAGGTAAAATTCACCCTAGAACAGGCCATGAAGGCCCAGAAGGGGAGTAGAGTTATAGCTTTATTCTCTCTTTAACCTCGGCGATAGATGGGGTAGGTGGTCAACGCGACGCCCCGGCCGCTTTACCCCCGGGAATGACGCGTATCCATTGTACAGGAGGCTGGGTGTAGAAGTACTTTTCTGTCCAGTATTCCCCGATTTTACGAAAAAGCGGTTCTGTTTGAAGGCTTCCATTCTTCGCTGTTTTGTCCTCGTTAAGAGTTGCATGTGAATTAAGGTTAGTATGGAACATTTGTGAAATGATACTGACAAGGGAAGACGGAAATATTAGCAGAAAAATCTGTCACTGTGCCACTTTGTTCAGCACTAATCCCACACAGACTGGTCAGAGATAGAACTCCGGTTTGATCTCCTACATTGAGGGAAGAACATGGGCTGAGAGTGTAGAAAACAGTGTGCTGGCGAAGGGAGATGAACCTAAAAGGGAAAAGTAAAATGAGACTAGAGAAAATTGTATAGTGAGGTTCGTTATGATTGGTACTCCTTACTTGATATTATTAAGTGGTCAGGTTATCAAGGGGGGTGAATTGCAGGGGAATGTACCAAGTATGGGAAAAAAGAGAAATGCATACAGAGTTGAAGTGGGGAAATCTGAAGGAAAGATAACGTTCATAAATTGGGAGTGAGTGGACGTATTGGTTTCATCTGGCTCATGATAGGGTCAAGTGAACACTGTAAGCAAGCTTCTGGTTTCATGAAATACGGGGGAATTGTTCGACTCACTGAGGATGACCTATTAGCTTCTGAAGAAAGTCTGTGCTCCTTAAAGTTGACTGGTTATTTGCAACTAGGTCTCTCAGGTTGTGTCTTCCTAACGGGTTTCCGATTTCCCATATATTATTGATCGCTCCCATCCATGCCACATACACCGCCCATCTCACGGTATTTTATTTTGTAAACATAATAATAATTGGTGAAGAGTGCGAATTATGAAGGACACTAATTATGACTACAGTTTGTCGAATCAACAACGTTGCACTTCTGAGACTTTGCATTTTTTCCTGTGGTTTAAGAGCCCCTTTTCGGGTGCCTAGGCCTCTCATTTCGACGTTTCATGATCACACACATTAGACACACCACACTCGGTAGGACTCCTCTGGACGAGTGACCAGCCCGTCGCAGAGACCTCTACCTGACAACACACAACACTCACAACAGACAGACATCCATGCCCCCGGTGGTATTTTTTTTTTTTTACTAATTCCTGGGTTTTCCCCTTTGATCCATTTTTGTTCTGTATTAATCCTTTTTCGTCCTTTCATGTCACTTACGGTCCACAACCGTCTTTTTACAACACAACACAAACATCCATGCCCCCGGTGTGATTCGAACCCACGATCCTAGTAAGCGAGCGGGGGATTCGAACCCACGATCCTAGTAAGCGAGCGGCGGATTCGAACCCACGATCCTAGTAAGCGAGCGGCGGATTCGAACCCACGATCCTAGTAAGCGAGCGGCGGATTCGAACCCACGATCCTAGTAAGCGAGCGGCGGATTCGAACCCACGATCCTAGTAAGCGAGCGGCCGCAGACCCACGCCTTAGACCGCACGGCCACTGGGATCGGCAGATTTTGCATAACTCTATCGAATGCGACATAATGACATTCATTGGCATTGAAGGAGTGAACTCTGGCAGCAGAAATGAAATTTACCAGAACCTGTATCAGTTGGTTTGGTGGGTTTAACAGCTCCAGAAAGTGCGTCTAAATACGGACACACATAGCAGTGAAGTGCGTATAGTGACTGCGTGACGGTCAGCCACACGCACATCCATTATATGCCTACGTCTGTGGCTGACTCCAGAAATAAGTTGGCTTGTTAATACAACAGCAGTACGTAGACGAGGAAGGAATCCACAGCAGCCTTGGCTGTTCGTATTGTCTGTTCTTCTTCAGTCAGAATTACATTTCCTGCTGTTTTAATCTGCAGTTGCGACACGTTTAAATTGACCATTACGCATAATGACTAAGTATTAGACGTAAAATGTTCTAGTGGATTTGCAAAAAGGGAATATATACTTTTTAAATACTCAGTCTGACGGAAATTAAGAAAATGCACACAACTGATGTATCATTCATATAGTCATTTATTATAAAAAGATTTATGATATGCACTCCTCACCAATTCGGGTGATGAAATCAAGAGGAATGAGATGGACCGGGCATGTAGCACGTATGAGAGAGAGGAGAGGTACGAACATGGTTTTGGTGGGGAAACCTGAGGGATATAGACCACTTTGAACACCTAGGCTTAGGCGGAAGGGTAATATTAAAATGGATCTTTAAGAAGTGGCATGGGGGGCATGGATTGGGTTGATCTGGCTAAGGATAGGGGCTGTTGGCGGGTTGTTGTGAGTGCGGTAATGAACCTTCGGGTACCATAAAATGCGGGGAATTTCTTGACTAGCTGAGGACCTGTTACCTTCTCAGGAAGGAGTCTGCTCCATGGAGGTAGTTAGTTGTTACCAAACTGGTTGGTATAACAGTTACGCTTTCAGGTTTGTGATTGGGAGATGCCTGTTTCGAATCCCGTTCCGTTCCTTCCCGATCGTCGGATATCTGACCCAGGAATTCACAAATCCCGGACTGCAGTTCGCTGTGACGACAAAAATTGTAACGATGGCGCCTAATGTTTGTGGATCGTCAGCACGACACTTGCTAAATATCACCATTGTGGCGCCTAGAACTTTGAGATAAGTCCTAGATTTTTGGAAAATTTGTGTACCCCTGTCCTGACCGACTTTTTCGTGGTTTACATCAGTCCCTCCAATGAAATGCCTGGATGGTACTTCGATTACGTCATAACCTTGTCCTATCCACATCCTTTCCAATTCATCATTGACACCGTTATTCGATGCTGTGTGTCTGTCCCTACTGGCAGCATCGTGAAATAACACACAAGGAAGATAAGTTTGGTAGAGAAGCAACAGAAAAAGTAGAAACACTAAAATATCTTAATTTACACAATTTATTGATGAAACACTTTTAATTGCAAAACACTGACACAATTTCACTTTCGTTATAAATTGATTAGTAGTTTGCTTGTAAAATTTAAGCAGGGATAATTAATACGTGTAATATTATGTTCTTGGTTGTGACACCGTGTGGTTTGGTACAAATTGGTGACGTTCTGGAGGAATGTACTGCCTCCATCTTTAATGTAAAACAGTAACTCTTCTTCCTTTACTCAGCAAAAATTTCTCTAGTTAATAATGTTTCATGAGCTGTCACAGCGAGTGCAGCACCGTATTTGCTTTAAAATCATACACTTGTCACTCATCTAATAAATATTACGTATTTTGTTACTCGTATACTCTGAGGATGGATACAGGATATTTGTCTAAACGTCTAAAGACTTATACCCGACTACACGGCGTCACATCCCAGATGACTATAATCGTCATAGTTACTGCCATAACAACCTCAACTCTGGCATATCGGAAATTTAATTTTTAAGATTTAGAAAGACTGCATCGGGGACACTTGAGACATATTGTCGTAGGTGGGGCAGACCGGGGATAATACAGGGTATACACAAATGAATGGTGCGGTTTCAATGGTGAATAAAGGGAATCCGCACTATTCTTTGTGTATACCCTGTATTAGATCAAGTCTCAATACAACGGAATAAGGTAGTCTGGACTGGATTTGTGTGGCTCAGGCTAGGGGATATTGGCCAGCTGTTGTGGACATTTAGGTCTTGTAAAAGTAATGCTCTTCTTTATGCGGTAAGTTTTTATCCTCCTGATACGAGAATATCTTAGGCCAGTGTTTCCCAAAGTTTTTGCTCTCGAACCCCTTTTCGCCTTAACCACGGATCCTCACATCCTTGCTCACGTAAATACAGAGTGTCCGGATGACAGGTATACAAAATTAAATATTTATATCTTAGAACTGATTTTAGATAGCTACTGAATACATACAGCAGCATACGTAACAATGCATTGCATGATGTGACCTTAATTAAAATGACTGTCGCTCGCTTCGTGGGTACAGGAAGTTTCTTAATTAGGTATTCTAAAGGTCGTATGAAATAAACATATCGCCAATTAAATAAGTTCCGCGTTATTTTTTAAGAACATTGTTCTTTTAATTTAAAGATAAGTAAACTTCGAAGTAGCCATTACAGAAATATATCCACGGATCCCCTGGGAACTGGTCGTGGATCCCTTGGGATCCGCGGAGCACATTTTGGGAACCACTGTCTTAGGTGATGCTGTTGTGTGTGGTGAATGTAGAGGACCGGAGCCCTTCAAGTTGTCATGGCTGAAAGAAATGAAACTGAAGACTGTTATACTCGTAAAATACACTCTCACTGCAGCTGTTCCTACTATACCTGAGTCATACCGGACGGAAAAAGATTCTGGTCTGCAGGAAAGTCAACGTCTTGTGTTAATTCCTGTTCGGTTCTGCCATCAAGCCTTGTTGCTAACTGACACTGCACACAGGAAATTGCGTAATGCAACTTACACGCTTGCTCAAAACAGCAACTACATATGTCTTTTCACTTAGTCCTTCCAGGTAAATACCAGGCTAATATGTTGAATTAGGCCACGATCCAGGGGCGCATCCAAGGGAGAAGGGGGGCTGCCAGGCTGCGGCCCCCCACAAACCCCCCAAAACCGAAATTAAAAAAAAAAAACAGATTTTGTAGATATGATATCAAACGTTGTACGTGATTTTACCCTTCAGTCGAAATCAGCCACTGAAATCGGCTGATGACTAGTACATTAAATGTTTGCAAAATAAATTAATAAAATAAAAAAAAAACAAGAAGATAGGACACAGTGATTGAGTCGTGGAACATGTACTATATTTGTATGTATATAAAATGCAGTTGCAAACAGTGTTATGTTATACTTACGACATGATTTTTATAGCATAATTTTTAAAATGGAATATAAATTATATATAGCTCGGGGTCAGCCCCCATCCCCCCCCCCCCCAAGAGAAATCTTCTGGGTGCGTACCTGCCACGACCCCTTCCTTCCACATCCCTGCAATTCAATATTAGCCCTTCAATTTCAATTACTGCCCAGGACACAAGGGGTTTTATGTTTATGTTGTCGTGAGTGGCATTCCCAACCGTAAGGTGTACCGAGATCGGGCAGCATCTGAGAACTTCAAGGTCTGTACACTGCATCGAAGTCGGCATTCGAGGCCATGTAGCCTGAGCTATTTACACAAAAGGTAACGTGGTAACGTTCACCCTATAACCTGCCATGAAGGCACAGAGGGGGAGTAGAGGTATAGCTCTACTCTTTCTTTAACCTCGGCGCTAGATGGGGTGAGTGGGCAACGCCACGTCTTGGCCATACTAGCCCCGGGAATGTCCCGGTACCCTTTGTACAGGAAGCTGAGTGGACCCCAGGGCTGGTATGGAGAAGTGCAGAAAGTCTTTCCCCCACCGGGATTCGATCCCCGGACCGTCGAGCCCGTAGTGAATCGCTATACCGACTGAGCTATCCCGGCCCACGACATCATTAAACGAACGATAAACAAATAAATAAAGAGCAGCTGTTATGGCGGTGAAGATAGAAATAATGATGATAGAAGTAATGATGATAGAAGTAATGAATAGAAGTAATGATGATTTTTTTTTGTGGTGAGAGGGCCCCGCAGCTGATGCTACGGACGCACCGCAGCCTTAAGGCTTATTGTGCAACCCTGTGATGAAGATGAAGATGAGGATGAGCAGTTTTTTACCAAGTTTTACAAGTTAATGGAGCACCAGTGGAATGAAATTGACAGGGGAAAACCGACAACTCGGAGAAAAACCTGTCCCAGTGCCACTTTGTCCACCACAAATCTCACATGGACTTGGCCTGGGATCGAACCCGGGCCTCCGTGGTGAGAGGCCGGCGACTAACCGCCTGAGCCATGGCACGGCCAAGTAATGATGATAGTGAACGAGCTTGAAGCAAACCGCCGTATGATGTGGGAGATAAGAGGGGAAATACATGGCGGTATTTACTGGAGCAACTGGAAGCATATGGGAACCGCTTGCAAAACATCTGGATGACATCTCTGTCACTTTCAGCTATGGAAATTCTGCAAATGGCTGGCTTTTCTAGGAACGACAAGCGAACTTATACTGCGAAGTGTTCCGTAATACAACACATCACTTCGTTTGCATTTTAGACTGCGTCACACACAGCGCTTGTTTTGTGCATGTATGGCAGTGTTGCCGCTGGTTAATGGAACACATTTCGTGAACACATTTCGTGCACAGTACATTTTAAGGCACGTTTACAAAATTGCGAAAAGCGACTATTAGCTTCCTCATGCCTGCTTGCCTGACTGTCTGTCCGTCGGTCCGCATAAACAACTCGGCTCCCACTGGACGGATTTTCATGAAATTTGATATTTGAGGATTTTTAAAAAAAATCTGTAGAGAAAATTTAAGTTTCATTAAAATCTGACAAGAATAACGAGTACTTTACATGAAGACCTATGTACATTTATGATAATATATCGCTGAATTATTCTTAGAATGAGAAATGTTTCAGACAAAAGTTGTAGAGAAAATCAAAACACACATTTTATGTTCAATAACTTTTTTCCCAATAATCGTGCCGTTTATGAGATAATGTGGAAAAATATGGTAGAGCCGAACAGGCCACAGATGACAATATAATACGGCGCATGCGCTTTGCATGCCGGATAATTAAGACTACAGACACACACTCAGAATATGTGATGCTTATTGCTTTGCCACGGCAACAATGGTTACGCGAACGCACCTAATGTTACGTTATATTGTGTCACTTTTTTTGCCTTGTTTTACTTAAGTCAAATGAACAAACCGTATTTATGCTGTCTTGCTACAGGAATAGTCAAGGCGCATGAATTGTTACATCACGCTTTTACTTCCTAACTTCTTAGCTTTCTTGAAATGTTAGTGCCTGTACACTTTGTCCACATATCTAAGGATAAAGCAGTAAGAATCCATATTTTGGGCTCAGTTACTGATGGAGCTGTTTGACAATTATATTGCTGGTGTAGAGTTTGTATAGCATCGAATGAGACGGGAAAATGAACACCCGTTATGAGAAGGTAAGACTCAGGCTATTTCTATACTCTGGCGCTTTGAGCGGCGGAGGCCAGAAAATTCGAAAAGGTAGAAAGAGAAAGGAAACGCCCGGAAAAATTTAATCTGGATGATTGACCAAGATTCAAACGTGGACCTTCTCAAATACATTATAAAGCACCGTTTCTGAACCTTTCTGAGTTAGAATATCGCTTGGTCTGAGAATAAGACTTCACATACCCCTCGGTCTCAGGATCAGACTTCACATACCCCTCGGTCTCAGGATCAGACTTCACGTACCCCTCGGTCTCAGGATCAGACTTCACGCACCCCTCGGTCTCAGGATCGACTTCACATATCCCTCGGTCTCAGGATCAGACTTTACGTACCCCTCGGTCTCAGGATCAGACTTCACGTACCCCTCGGTCTCAGGATCAGACATCACATACCCCTCGGTCTCAGGATCAAACTTCACATACCCCTCGGTCTCAGGATCAGACTCACATACCCCTCGGTCTCAGGATCAGACTTCACATACCCCTCGGTCTCAGGATCAGACTTCACTACCCCTCGGTCTCAGGATCAGACTTCACGTCACCCCTCGGTCTCAGGATCGAGACTTCACATATCCCTCGGTCTCAGGTCAGACTTTACGTACCCCTCGGTCTCGGGATCAGACTTCACGTACCCCTCGGTTTCAGGATCAGACATCACATACCCCTCGGTCTCAGGATCAAACTTCAATACCCCTCGGTCTCAGCATCAGACTTCACATACCCCTCGGTCTCAGGATCAGACTTCACATATCCCTCGGTCTCAGGATCAGACTTCACATACCCCTCGGTCTCAGGATCAGACTCACTACCCCTCGGTCTCAGGATCAGACTTCACGTACCCCTCGGTCTCAGGATCAGACTTCACATATCCCTCGGTTCAGGATCAGACTCACATACCCCTCGGTCTCAGGATCAACTTCACATCCCCTTCGATCTCAGGTCAGACTTCACGTACCCTCGGTCTCAGGATCAACTTCACATACCCCTCGGTCTCAGGATCAAACTTCATATACCCCTCGGTCTCAGGTCAGACTTCACGTACCCCTCGGTCTCAGGATCAGACTTCACGTACCCCTCGGTCTCAGGATCAGACTTCACGTACCCCTCGGTCTCAGGATCAACTTCACATACCCCTCGATCTCAGGTCAGACGTCACCTACCGCTTGGTCTCAGAATAAACTTCGGTTCATTGTACTGCGGAATAAGTTTGAATGCAAATTTATACCCCTCAATTTCATTATAACATCAGAATTGGATGCGACTTGAAATACGTCGCATAAGAGCCTCTCATGCACAATGCGTATCAATTTAGAGTCAGAATATTTTAATATCATATTATGTTCTTTCGTTCGGCTGAGAATTCAATTTTGCGCTTTATTTATGTAAGTGCTTTACGCTTCCTGTTAGCTACAGTAAATATAACTGAGTAGCAGAATGCTGTGAAAAGTGTCAAGATGTGCGAGGGATCGTTTGGCAAAGAAGAATACGCACAGAAGAGCTCCATGGATCGTTGTATCCACTTTCTAATTACAGCAGTTGATTATTTTGCGATTACAGTACTTAGTGCATAGTAGTATGTGTAAGGAAAGTTTATTTTAAACAAAATTATTTATAAAACTTCTGTTAATTGCAATAATGTGGCACCCAAAATTTCGCGGAACGTCCTTTGAGGTCCACCGTCTTAGAAGAGGGAAGGCCTCAACTGTACCACTGCGGAAGCCTAGGAACTGTTTCTTTCTGTATTTGTTTCACTCTTTATTTTTATTTTCGTTTCTTCTCTTTCTGTCCTTCTCCTTACTCTTTAACGTTAGTTTCTCATTTTATCAGCAGTACCATTCTCTCCATCTACGAATTGTAGAGCATAGACATTTCTTGTAACTGCAATGACGCCACTTTCATGAAGCCAGTGGGAGCTAGCTGCCTTCTGCAGATGCACATTCCTGGTACTGCTGTATAATGCTGTATTGCCCTTACTGGCGTCCGGAAATAGTTAATTTTTTTTCTTCTTTTTCACGCCAGAAACCAACCACTGGGTGATCTCACTTTTTCCTTTGACTGCACTCTCTAATTTGCTGAGGTAATGCTCGCCGCACAGCACCACTGTGCACTTGCAGCGCATGTTAACCTGCAATCAGGACTTTTCTTGTCTTGTGGTTTCAGTTTCTCTACCTCGTGGCAAGACATGTTAATTCCTTTAGAAGTGCTCTCTGACTTACTAGCAGTGAACATTATACCTGTTGCAACATATTTCGAATATGTACCCCCCTCCTCCCCCCCCCCCCCGTCGCCCCACAAAAGAAAAATGTAAGGAGCAATGCCTCTACGTAATCAAGACAACTTAAAGTCAAGGACATACAGTCATGCGCCTAGTAGAACTCAGGCCTGCGACAGAGATATCTGAGCCGTTTAGGAGCGCACAAAATAGTGCGACAAAATGAAAGAATTCGATAATTTTCTTTAGGTTTTAAACACTAAAATATTTCAACGCTTGGAAGCATAAAAAGTGTGGCACATGCTTTTTTTTCTGCCCACTGCTCTCCACCCTATATCCGAATGAGTATTGCTTTGTTTGAGGGTTCCCAGGCTTCGGCCACTTAGCCTTCTAATAAGAGTAATGTGAAGATTAAGATAAATATGGAACTTGGTGGGAAACCTCAAGAAAGGAGACCTCATAGAAGACCTAGTCATAGATAGGAGGCTGGATACTCTGTTAAAATTTATCCGTGAACCCCCCCCCCCCCCCCCCCCCGCACAAAATTAAATCTTGGAACGTTGACGTAGAGAGACTCAGATATGGTGGTCAAGATAATGATAAAATAAAATGAAATTAATGTCTTGCTTATTTAACTGCTGGCTCAAGGACACAACGATCAGTTGCAAAACCAGCACAAATATGGAAATGCAACACGCATAATAAAAAGCAAAAATGAGAAGGGACAGAACACTAAACAAAACGAACATACGACTACTCACACAGCAAAGTGAGGTTTATTTAAGTCCTGGCTCAGCAGGTGATGGTTATGGTTATGGTTATGGTTATGACGATAATGACAGTAATAATAATTCAATTCAATTCTAGTTTATTAATGTGCCGAATCAACAGCCAGAAGGCCAATTACAGAAACAGCACAACATACAAACACAAATAACAACGGACAATAAACAGGACACAAATGAAACAAATAATAATAGTAATAATAATAATAGTCTCGTGTCCCGTGTATTGAGTGGGTTAGCTGAAGCAGTATTGCCCCTTCGTTGGTTAACGTGGTTTTCCTCAGTCCGTCCTCACGTTTGCCGGGACACTTCTCTGAACCCGCACAATGCGTCTGTAACCTCCGACTCGCTTGCCACAATGTAGGCATATCCTTTGTTCAGGTATTCAATGCTGCGGCTGAGTATTTGTCTCACGTCACAGTCGATAGCTCATAGAGGGGCAGTGTCCGGCCTAGGGTTAGTGTAATGGATCATTATCACAAACCTGTCGTTGCATTGATAATAGTGCATTTTGTGAAATGGGTTCGGGATAGCGTAGTCGGTTAGCCACTCGCTACAGGCTGGACGGTTCGGGGTTTCGAACCCCTGTAGGGGCAAGAGATTTTCCCTTCTCCAAAATCGTCCAGACTGACCATGGGGGTCCTCTGAGGTTCTTGTACTGGCGTAAAGCGGCCCGGTCGTGGCGTCGACCACCCACCCCTATCTAGCGGCGAGGTTAAGAATAGGTAGAGCTATACCTCTACGCCCCACTTAGTGCCTTCATGGCATGTCACAGGGTGAGCTTTGCCTTTACCTTTTGTGTCTTATTTATTTATTTGTAGTTTAAAAGAAACCACTTTATGTTCCGTTCAACGCAACCTCTATTTACTAAAATTATTCTTACACTACATGTTTCGGCCGTTCGACCATCACCAGCTGTATAATATAGAAACACTCAATGCAAGGCAAAAGTGGACATTTTTTGTGATATCTCACAAAATAATATATATAAAATATGCGAGTAAACGTTACATGTTACATTTTATGTAACATATATGTCATTAGCCTGAAACAGGTGGTGTTTATTTTAGTTAATATATATATATAACTTATTCAAAATTAAATTACCTTAAAAATTTTTCACCATCGTTGGGATCGTGAATTTTTGTAGTTACTTTTTGATTTTGTATTAGGGTAGATGCCGAACAAGTAATGGTTATCGATTTTAATCTGATGTATTAGTCCATTATTCGCAATTAAGTTTTTTTTTTGTAGTTTGTTTAACGACGCTGTATGTGACTATATTACGTGATAACGTCAAGTGACTGGATGACAGTGAGTAATGAATTGTAGAGGATTTAGATATGAATGGTCGTTGTCTTATTTAAGGTACGCAGACATTTGCCTGAGGAATGCCACGGAAATCCTCAGTCAGGATAGTTGCCGTCCTGTCTGAGATTCAAAGTGGGCTCTCCTCCCTTTACTCCCACTAAATACAATTCACAACTTGTGCCGCTTGAATCAACTCACTCTGTGATGTTCTATCAAACTGATCCGTTTGCAGAACTAAATTAGTCTCATTTGCGAGCAAAAGCCTCACACATTTTCCCTGTTCTGCTTCATTCCTCTTATCAGTCAGTGACACAGTCGGTTATTGATTGTGTCCGATTTCACATCTCTGAATTATATATTCTGCTAATTATCGATCAGAACAGTAAAGTGTATTTCCATGTTCCTACTTAAGATTCGTGCACTGGCTGGCTGAAGGCCGTGACAAAAACCGACACTGTGACTCTGGTCAAAGCTCAATTGAAATGTTTTTGTCGGCCGTCGTTACTGTACGATGTAGTCTATTTATACAAACCTTGCCATTCACAGAACTCAGAGTTTGTTAGCCCACAGAAGACTAAAATTCACCGAAATTCTATATAAAAATTTAGTTCATACCTGATGGAGAACACAGTTTGATAGGGTTATAAAAACAGTATGTGTATATTGTGTCATTGTGTGGGGGGAAATGCTGAGTGCTAAGTGTTAAATCTAGCAGGATTTAAAGGGGGTTAAACTTCTACAACTTCCAAAATTGGATCTGCTTAAGTGCCCACAAGATAATAAATGTATTGATTGGTATAATTTGGAGCTGGAAGGGGAGGGGAGAGTAATGGGAAACTGGAGAATTAAATAATGCGGTAGTAGAGATTAGTACAGTTTTTTTAAGGCGCGTTCGCAAAATTACGAAAAGCGACTATTAGCTTCGTCATGTCTGTCCATTCGTCCATCCGCATGGAAAAACTCGGCTCCCACTGGACTGATTTTAATGAAATTGGATGTTTGAGGATTTTTCGAAATTCTGTAGCGAAAATTCAAGTTTCATTAAAATCTGACAAGAATAACGGGTACTTTACATGAAGATCTATGTACATTTATGACAATATCTCGATGAATTCTTGTCAGAATGAGAAATGTTTTAGACAAAAGATGTAGACAAAATCAGAACACACATTTTATGTTCAATAACTTTCTCCGAAAAACGTGTCGTGTATGAGTTAATGTGGAAGAAAATGGTAGAGCCAGACAGGTCACAGATGACAATACGGCCCATGCGCTTTGTATGTTGGATAGCTAAGACTGCAGGCACACACACAAAATGTATAATTGAAAAACGTAAGAAATACACTACAAGTGCCTGACGTGGTGTTAGAGATGTTAGTTAACTACGGCGTAGGTGTTTGTTGTATTGGTTTGTAGTTTACTGTGTTTCCTTCTGTTTTGTCTCCTTTTTTGTGTGATTTGGGGTTATGTTAATTTGATTAGCTTTAGGACAATTTTATTTGTTCTGTTTTACAAATTGGTCGGTTTTGGCTACGTCTAAGTTTAATTTCGGTTGGATTGGTTTCCTTCAGTTTAATATTTTGCTCATAACATAGGGTTTTTGTTGCAAATTTGCGAAAAATTAACTTCTTTTCGTTAGAAATTAATACTTTTCATTCAGTGATTGCATCTGGCATATAGGCCTTTCGGAACAAAAAGGAGAATGCGAGATTTCAGGTTATCTCAGGGATGTAGCTAAGGATTGTGTTCTTCTGGAATATGACGTCGCGTCAGTAGATAGTCGGTTCCCGACGTTTCGACGTAACGTGTTGAGCTCATTTCAGGGGTTGAAATATTCAGATGTCTTCGACCCTTACAGACGAGACCACTGCTCTGCCACGAAAGGTCAGAAACCGATTACCCAGTGACCATATCCAAGAAGAAATGGGCAGTGTTTGTTAGACAAGTTATATCGTCCGTCTCATGGAAAGGGTAAGAATAATTGACAGCCGGTCTGGACAGATGTAGCTTCTAGAGCTGGTGTTATACATTTAATCTGAAAATTCCCGTCTCTTGATGTAATACGTCGTGTGAATTTTTGAATAGGTACTGAGGTTCCGGACTTTCCGGTCGCACTATGGCCCTGGGATCGAATAAGCCTCTAACAGAAATGAGTACCAGGAATATTTCCTGGGGGGTAAAGGCGGCCGGTGCGTAGGACTGACAACCTTACCACCTTCATGTGCCGATGTTCTGGAAATCTGGGAGCCTGAACCTCCTGGAACCCTAGGGGACTGTCCAGGCCTGTAGTGACATTGCTTTGCTTTTACTGAGGTTCCGGAAGAGTTTGCTGCTTCGTTGTGCAGAGTAGTAAAAAAAACCTTAAATTTTGTTCTGCCTGTAATCGTATATGCAATCGAAGGGTCTAATGTTTCTTTCTGTAACTTTTTTTTAGTGCGTCTATTTGCCCGCAGACAAAGTTGATGAGCCCGGCTGTGTATCTGGAAAACTGTTGACCTGCAAGAAATTCCCGTCATGTCTTCTGGAGCAATTAGTTTTGTCATCTGTGACCACAGTCTTGAGCACGGGGAGGGAGGGGGAGGCACTTACCCATGTCACACTGAGAAACACCTGCTCATAGTTTTTTTTGGCGATTATTCATAGGGTGTTACAAAAATGCGACTTGCTTATGAATTTGTCCCCGAATACGTTATGAAAGCATGTGTGGAAGTATAGAGCCACTTATTACTAATCATGGCTCTACATGGCAGGAGTGGCCAGGTTTAACCGCGGGAAAGAACCTCTGGTCTTCACTAAGTGACTGCATGGGCCCCAGAAACGGTCTGGACGCTTTGGACGAGAGAAAATACTCTTCCGCTTGCCGGCAATGGGCGGGAAAGAACTCTGGTCCTCACTAAGTGGCTGCATGGGCCCCAGAAACGGTCTGGACGCTTTGGACGAGAGAAAATACTCTTCCGCTTGCCGGCAATGGGACTTGCTTTCAGATTTTATAACATCTGGTACGGCAGCCACACATTGTATTCACCAACCCAAGGAAGAAGTTGAAAAATTGTTAATGACCGAGCATTAAAGAAGTTATTTTCTTTGTTTAGGTCTTGCTCTTCTAGGTTTCTAAGTTAGGCAATGTCCATTTTATCGTGTCTCTGTACAGCGAGTGTCACGGACGGGAACTTTATCGGATAGTAAGCCTGTATCCGCCGGGAATTTAAGATTCCTTTCTTACCCAGCGTATCTGCATTCTGCATTGCATTGAAGAGTCTCGAAATTCTGTAAATTACATGACGGATGCAGGCTTCCAGTGCGTTATGGCTGCCGTGCTCTGGGACACAATTAAAGGGACACCCAGTATTTACCAATACCCTCACATAATTTTCTCCATTTTCCTCAATTCTTCTTTTATCTTCCGTTCTATGCTCCAGTCTCTTATTCAAAATCTCTTCATTCCAGCTTCTCTTTCCTTTACACTTTAAAACGTGGCACATCTTTTCCTCCTGTCTACCAATACGACACCCATATGTGATGGTCACACAGCAGTATCGTAGTGAGTAAGATGAGGATAGTATAAATTAACCGCACCTTAATCCAATCCTCTTTGATCCTGAAGATTAAGGTAGCATGACCCTCCGAAACTTTGGTATTTACGTGCAAGTATACAAGATGCCACTGCTCAGGGTGCTATAGCGTGAAAAGTTGGAGACTTTAATGAAATTTGTGTTTCGTATTACGTAAAGTCTATTTGTAGGATGAACCTGTTTTGAGAAAATCCTCGAAAATTAATTTGATATCCGTGTAAAGTATTAGTTATATTACACTGATAATGTCACTCATTCTGTAGTCTGTCTTACGACACGTCCGTAGCCTCTTCATTCTGTAGTCTGTCTTACGACACGTCCGTAGCCTCTTCGTTCTCTAGTCTGTCTTACGACAAGTCCGTAGCCTCTTCGTTCTGCAGTCTGTCTTACGACACGTCCGTAGCCTCTTCGTTCTCTAGTCTGTCTTACGACAAGTCCGTAGCCTCTTCGTTCTGTAGTCTGTCTTACGACAAGTCCGTAGCCTCTTCATTCTCTAGTCTGTCTTACGACAAGTCCGTAGCCTCTTCGTTCTCTAGTCTGTCTTACGACACGTCCGTAGCCTCTTCGTTCTCTAGTCTGTCTTACGACACGTCCGTAGCCTCTTCGTTCTGTAGTCTGTCTTATGACAAGTCCGTAGCCTCTTCGTTCTGTAGTCTGTCTTACGACAAGTCCGTAGCCTCTTCATTCTGTAGTCTGTCTTACGACACGTCCGTAGCCTCTTCGTTCTGTAGTCTGTCTTACGACACGTCCGTAGCCTCTTCGTTCTGTAGTCTGTCTTACGACAAGTCCATAGCCTCTTCGTTCTGTAGTCTGTCTTACGACAAGTCCATAGCCTCTTCGTTCTGTAGTCTGTCTTACGACACGTCTGTAGCCTCTTCGTTCTGTAGTCTGTCTTACGACACGTCCGTAGCCTCTTCGTTCTGTAGTCTGTCTTACGACACGTCCGTAGTCTCTTCCAAAGCGAGTTTTCCACAGGGTGCGATCTAGTTCTTACTCTTTCAATTTCCAGTATCTTCTACTTTCCTTAAGGTCATCCAGTAGCTGCTTACGTTTTCTCCCTCGTCTTCCCGTCATTTCTATCCTTCCTTCTACCTTTCCTTCAATCACGTGTTTCAGAAGGCAGTTTCTACGCAAGATGTGACCAATCCAGTTAGCCTTTCTTCTATTTATTGTATGTACGATATTCCTCGCCGATCGCAGTGGCCGTGCTGTCTAAGGCGTGGGTCTTCGGCCGCTCGCTTACTAGGATCGTGGGTTCGAATCCTACCGGGGGCATTGATGTTTGTGTTGTGTTTGTTGTAAGGACGGTAGTATGGAACGTAAAGTGACATGAAGGACGAAAGGATTTAAACAGTACAAAAAAATGGATCAAAGGGGAAAAACCCCGGACAGGCAAAAAAAAAATCCCACCGGGGGCATGGATGTCTGTCTCTTGTGAGTGTTGTGTGTTGTTAGGTAGAGGTCTCTGCGACGAGCTGGTCCCTCGTCCAGAGGAGTCCTACCGACTGTGGTGTGTCTAAAGTGTGTGATCGTGAAAACTCGACGAAACTAGGAGGCCCAGGCCCATATAGGGCTGTCGAGCCATATAAAAAAAAAAGGATATTCCTCTCCTCCTTGACTCTGTGGAACTGATAATGTATGACACAAAATTTAAACAATTACCACACGACGCCGCATAATGTCCCAGAAGAGCGCAGATCTTTGGTAGATCCCTCCGAACTACCAAATTTCAAATCTGTTACTAATTTCGTAGATGGAGCAACAGAAGCTCTAACATGTGTTTATTTCGTTTGCTTTTACAAAGCGCTCGTAATATTGAAGCACGTCTTCAGGATTCAAGGCGACTAGTAGATATGTAATTATTTACTAGTCGATACGACGTCACATCCCAGAAAACGTTAACCTTTCGCCATACCGCCCTGCCAACTTCCAATATCGTGAAGCCAGTTTCGTTACAACTTGAAATAACCGATTCCGATGGAGACTGTATCCGATTACTTCCACCCCTCGCATGTAATTCCATCGCAGTCATTCTTCAGTATAAATCACAACGTTACTTTATTACCAACACGTGGAAACCGTATTTCGTATTGATGTATGTAAATGTTATGCTGCCTGCCACATTTATTTCTGCAAGTCGTGGATCGAGCTGGATCTTACGTACCAACAGCGAACGCCATTCTTCTGTTTTTATGACTTGTTTCTTTTCCCTCTCTCTTGACACATGCACGCACACACGCACTGTTACCCCACCCTCCTGCCCTTCTTTACCCTAAACATCTTTGCCTTCTCCTCATCAGATCACTTCTTCTGTTCTGGCCTTGGAATGAAATAACCACTCCTGCTGGTTCCACTGCCGAGATGTCTTTCACACTGCCTAATCACAACTTGACATCAACTCTGGATAAATGTTTACAAGTTTCTCCGTTTCATGGAAAATTGTGTAATAAACTAGCTGAATTTTATAAATAAAATGGTAAGTGTCTGTGGTTATGAGACGGGAACCGCGAGGGACAAACATACGAATGAGGTGTCAAAAGACGTGGTAGTCTGTTGAGTGTATGACACACGACGGTATGTTCCGTACAAAGGAAGAGCGGGGTGTGATAATGGATGAGAAGAAACTGCTGAGAATGGAAAGATATTTTCGTTATAAAGAGTGAAATTAAACAAAAAAAAAATACTATCTCCTGAGATATTACGCCGTGTATTCTGGTGGGACTTTGCCGAAGTTGCGGAGAAAAATGTTACCTCCATCTTCAAAGTAAACAGGTTTATAAACTAATTTCGCTGGTGTTACATTTGTCTGTTCCTTAGTAACCAACTTCTGAACCATATTTCAAATAGATATATGAGTGCACGCGAGGGCGTAACTCCTGATATATCGGGTAGATACGTCGAATGCATGAATTTTTAATTATTTATGCACTGATATGTTATATTACTGTTTGTAGTTTGTTGTAGTTTTGTAGTCGGCTATCCGGAGAAATAATTATGATATAATGTGTGTGAAAGTGAGCAGGTTGTAAAAGGAAACTTCTGTTTGGGAGGCGCTGATTGGAGCCTCGATCGCTGTATTGCCTGTTGTGAGCAAAGAACTTCGTGTCTTTTCTTAGTTCTGTCACACACACACACTCCGTCTCTCTCGCTCTCTGTCACCAATATTGTCTCGAAGCAAGGAAGGAAAGAATAATAGAGAAAGTCACAAACAATAAATGAAAGAATTAAATAAATAAAGAGGGAAGACGGAAGGAAGAAAAAGGAAGAAGGTAAGATGGAAATAAAGAAGTTCAAAAAGGACTGCGGGATGAAGGAAGGAAGAAAATAAATGAAAGAATGAAATAAATAAAGATGGAAGACGTAAGGAAGAAAAAGGAAGAAGGTAAGATGGAAATAAAGAAGTTCAAAAAGGACTACGTGATGAAGGAAGGAAGAAAATAAATGAAAGAATGAAATAAATAAAGAGGGAAGACGGAAGGAAGAAAAAGGAAGAAGGTAAGATGGAAATAAAGAAGTTCAAAAAGGACTGCGTGATGAAGGAAGGAAGAAAATAAATGAAAGAATGAAATAAATAAAGAGGGAAGACGGAAGGAAGAAAAAGGAAGAAGGTAAGATGGAAATAAAGAAGTTCAAAAAGGACTGCGGGATGAAGGAAGGAAGAAAATAAATGAAATAATGAAATAAATAAAGAGGGAAGACGGAAGGAAGAAAAAGGAAGAAGGGAAGATGGAAATAATGTATTGGAAAGGATGGAAAGAAAGGGGAGAAAGCACAGTCGCAACATTTTACAGTGGGGCAGAATAAACTTGCATAACCTGAGCCAAGACAGAAATTCGAACCCGAGACTGTCTCAATATGAAGCTGAAGCAGCAGTGTTTACCGTTATAACGTGGCTTCGTTGGCAAGTGAAGATTAACATATGTTGAGATTAGGCAGTACAGTTGCGTCCTTCTCCTCCCATCAAGTTAGCGGTAAGCGAATATGCGATCAGGAAGAATTAACATTGCTGTCAATAGCCAACCTTTCTCCGAGGCGTCCTACCAGCGTTCTTACCAAAATGTCCATCGTATCGCCCGTTTTACACCTTCCAAAATCAACTGTTGCTCTTGCTACTGCGTACTTCTTCCAGAGGAGTAAATTGAATTACGTTGATTATTTGTACCAACAAATGCACTAAGACAGTTTTTTCACTGTTTTCTTTATTATAAGGATGCCCCAATACGCATTTCGGCAATTATTTTGCCATCATCAGGGGGTATTTTAAGTTAAAATATTTTAAGTTAAAATACCCCCTGATGATGGCAAAATAACTGCCGAAATGCGTATTGGGGCATCCTTATAATAAAGAAAACAGTGAAAAAACTGTCTTAGTGCATTTGTTGGTACAAATAATCAATTATAAAAAGATGCACGGTGAATATAAAGCGAAGTTGAATTACGTTTTTTTTGTCGGTTGGGCCACTCCCAGTATGCTAACGAATTAGGTCTTCTTATCTTTATACTGCTCAGTCGGTAGAGTGAGTACGGTAAGGGACTCTCGGGCGAGGAATTACCGTTCGTTTCCCGGCAGAGGCAAAAATTCTGTTCTCCGAAACGTCCACAGCAAACATGAGGCCCGCCCAACCTCCTATGCAGTGAGTACGGCGGCTTATTCCCCCGGGGGATGAAGCGGTCAGGGCGTGAGTCTCAACACACTCTCCTCCATCTAGTGCCGAGATAAAGCATGTATGTATTTATTACCTCAGTGACGCACATTCGTTTATGTCGCGTCGCTTAACTGGGCCTAGGGGCAAATCTGTCGTCTCATGTCCATCCTACGGGGCCACAATTAGATCTGTACGGATAGGGGCAAATTATATTCAGTTTAAGATTTCCAGAGGATTATTTTGAAAGTTAGAAACGTCAGCTATGGCCGCTTAAATTGAAACTGAAGAAACTGCGTTGTGTCTAAACGTCGGGATGCGGATGCCCATTGACGCAGCGTCATATACCAGTAAAAGGGAATCTCGGGTACACCGTTGCGAAAATCTTAAAAATCGCATAAAATTTTAGTTTGTTATGTGTATTGCGGTTTTTTTTTTATTTCTCTAAGGTCATTCTCAGTGTGTCGAACAGTATATGTAGCGTCGAATGTCTGCTTTTATGATTAGAGGTTTAAAAGCCAGTGGTAGTTATATGTACCGCCAGGTATAACATTAGTTAAGTCCTGCATTTTCCGCAAAACAGTATATTTGTGTGTTTCATGTAATTTCTTACAATTAACAGCGATAGTTCATACAGCATTAATTATTGATAACAACACGCAGATTTTTCTGTAACTTACGAATTGAATCTTCATATGAAATGTAGGTTTATTTTCGTCTTTGAAGGGCGAATTTTATGGAATGTGTCAGGAAGCTGTCGAGACTTAATTGTAGATATTGCAACCCACACGGAATGAAATAATAAATGCAAAAACCCGCAGGGAAAGAGGAAGTGACTTATTTAGGTGGGCCAGATAATCTAATTTGTCTTTTATGGTGATAACTTTTACTATCTGCTCTTCGTTTTGCTAGTTATTGGTTTCGTATTTGGTGCTAGATAAAGTAACATGGGTTACCTAGATCGTTAGAAATAGTTTTTGTACGGGCTTCAGCTCAAAAGTTGTTTCATTTACCTGAACACAGGGACTGAACGTATCCCCGAAACGTGGGGTTTTGATTTCATTTTAAACACGGACGGCGGACTGATTGCGAAGAGAGAAAGATTCCAAATGTTACCTTTGTTCTTATTTGATGCTATTCATTTCCGTGCATTAATTGTCAAGTTATAATACAATATGCAACAAATGCACACTATTGCAATATATAATTTACAATTAAAATATTAAAACTCTAATATGTTTCGATCCATTAAGGATCATCTTCAGGGGAACACATCAAATATGTATAAAAGAATCATAATTACGTTAACTAACTAATCTAAATAATGATTAATATTTTATATGTATTTGATTTGTGTGTCTTCTCCTTGAAGATGATCCTTAATGAATCGAAACATGTTAGAGTTTTGATATTTTAATTGTAAATTATATATTGCAATAGTGTGCATTTGTTGAATATTGTATTATACATACTTTCACTATTTACATACACCAACTGGATGCAACTTTATTTAAAAAACTGTATAGTTTTTTAAAACATATTTAAAAACTTGTTTAAAAACTTTTTTTATGTTTCAAAAACTAAAAAACTATTTAAAAACTATACAGTTTCTAAAATAAAGTTGCATCCAGTTGGTGTATGTAAATAGTGACTGTGAAAAGATGCACGGTGATTACAGAATAAAATACGTACTTTGTCGTTATGTTGTACAAAAAAGGTTGTTACTTCTAACCGAGCAAGAGATTTGCATCTCACGTCGTTCAGTGCGTCAAATTCCTTCTCGGGGAACCGTCTTGTGACAAATTGATACGGCTTAAGGCCCGATAACGTTTTACTGCATGCGGTGCCCATGAAAGCTGGAAATCGTATATATTTATGTATTTCCATTGGACACGACGGAATTGTGATTATTTTTTCGGATTCAATAAGAAAAAGAAATGTCTTATGCGTATAAAACTCAACTTTATCACTGGTCGTCGTCACGTGCCACATATACTGAATATATAATTTAACTATTCGAAGGCTAAAATTAATCCGCTTTATAAATAAATATTCATTTCCTATCTCGTACCATCCTGTGTTCCATTACGAAGAATAATCAGTGAATATTTGGAAGGAAAAAAAAATTCGCTGTCCATTTTGTGGATTGTACGAAACATAAATATGTTATGTGGACAAAATGCAGGCCTTTTAGGTTTAAATATCTCTGGTCATTTTCTAAGCACTATTCTTTAAAGGGTTAAAGGGATATTTAATGAAAATAAGACACCAATGAATTTGTTACAGAAGATAAGGCCCGTATGATAAACTGTCAATATGTTTGCGATATGTGAAATTAGCAACATGAGATTGTCATTTATAAATAGGCGACTCCCGATTTGATAAAAAAGGGAATCTTTGTGTAAAAGACTTTGCCATGGAATTAGGTAGGGTTTTATTCACTCAGATGTTTAAAAGTTTGGAAGTCTAGTTACAACTTGTCTTCAAAATGGTACATTATTGCGATAAACAAATGCGGCTTTTTGTTTGTTTGTTAAAAACTTTGCGTGATAAATTTTTCGTGAGTGGTCGGATGGAAATTTATGGAAGGAAATGGTCGTGCTTTACTTGGGAAGGAATTTATAAAAAAAAAAATTGCAAGTGCCCTAGATTTTTAGCGCGTGGGCGTAATCCAGCTGCCTCATTTTAAAACGAAAACATTGTTCACGTGTTTTTAAATATGGCTGTCAGTCGAACCGAAAAATGAGATTTAAAATCCGCCCTTCCCGGACGATCATGTGTTAATCCAGATTCAAAATACGACCACCAGAGCCTTAAACATTTTCAAAAGAAAATATTAATAATACAGACGAATTTTGTTTTCAGAGTTCTTTGAGTTCGTTAGACTTTCAATCAGAGACTCATAAATCCGATATTATTCTATGTACACTGTGTCTATGTTGTTCCCTGTCTAATTTGTTATTGTGCAAAAGACGAATTGATTTTTGTCCAAGATTATGACTTTTGTTCTTCAAATTGTTTCATATTTCTCACTCGGATTCGAACCGACACCGCTTTCTCACCTTCTGATGCTCTCGTTTTCATAAACTCCTGCAAGCAGTGCCGTTATTTGAAGAAATTAAGTAGGGACTTCATGGACACTCTGTATTTATTTTTAAATTGTCATGCGCACAAACAGAAATGCGAAACAAAGGGTTTGAAGTAATTAGGTAGGGACTTCATGGACACTCTGTATTTATTTTTAAGTTGTCATGCGCACGAACAGAAATGGGAAACAAAGGATTTGAAGAAATTAGGTAGGGACTTCATGGACACTCTCTATATATTTTTGTCATGCGCACAAACATAAATGCGAGAGAAAGGGAGTATTTTCTGATTGTTGTATAAAGTAAAGGAAGCGCACATAAACCAATATTCACCGTGCGTTTGAAAATGCGCCCTTTTAAATTCCTACACGCATAATAACTGTTTGTTTCTGCTTCCGAAATAACAATACAATAAATATTCATCGCTTTAGCTATAGACTTGCTTCGGCTTACAAACGCCGTTTTGTTTGATGCTCTAATTTCTGCCTTTTTGCTTTGGCCTGTGTTAATAACAGAGTTAATTGAAAAGTGTGAGGGTGTAAAGCAGCCTTCTGGGTGAACACGGCGGTCACTGCGTGCAGAATCACGCTATTGTCAAAACCCTGTTTTGTGTTTTTCTTTGCTTCTTGTAATCCCATAAATTTTATTCGGATATAAGAATTAAAAAATGGTCAGCTGCCATTGAAACTTGTTGACCTTACGAGTCGTTTGCAAATAAAAATAAAGTGAATTCGAGTTCAATGTTTAGCGTTACTTACGTTGCGCCCTTCTGTCTTTTTTTTTTTTTTTTTTGTGACATTCCACGTTATAAATCTCTTGCCACTTTCCATTGCCTACCACGTGCAAAAGAATCCGAAACACGATGGCGTTTTTAGGCGCGTTCGCAAAATTGCGAAAAGCGACTATTAGCTTCATCATGTCTGTTTGTCTGTCCGTCAATCCGCCCGTTCGCCTGTCTTTCTGTCCGCACGGCACGAGTCGGCTGTCACAGGACGGATTTTCATGATATTTGATATTTGAGGAGTTTTCGAAAATCTGTCCAGAAAATTCAAGTTCCATTAAGTCCGACAACAATAACGGGTACTTTACATGAAGACCTATGTACATTTATGTATCTATGTATCTCGCCCAGTTCTTCTTAGAATGAGAAATGTTTCAGACAAAAGTTGTAGATAAAATTAAGACACACATTTTATATTCAATAACTTTTTCCGAACATCGTGCCGTTTATGAGATAATGTGCAAAAATGTTACAGAGCCAGACAGGCCACAGATGACAATATAACACGGCGCATGCGCTTTGCATGCTGGATAACTAAGGCTACAGACACACACTCAGAATACATAATTCGTATTGCTTTTCCACGGCAAGAATGGTTATGCGAACGCGCCTTATGTTACGTTATACGTACATTGCCTGTCTTGTTATGGTGACTTTTGTTAGAACCTCGCCGAAATCCAGGCTGGAAGACCACCCCTTTGTCGGCTGCCCGCAACTGCCTATTGCAATGTTTCCTAACCGTTTTTCCATGGAGGAATTCCTAAAAAAAACGTTTCCACATCTTGAGGAAACCCTACGTATAAAAACGTATACAGACCAGAAAAAAAAGCCATTTGGTGGAGCACGAAGACTTATTCCACTATTGCCAATTGCCGGACAAATTTCTCGTTATATTTTGAGGATATTTGAAATTTTTCGCCGTTTATCAATATGTTTATTTATTCGACGATTTCTCGCGGAACCCTGGCTTATTGTATATATATATATATATATATATATATATATATATATATGTGCAGCTACCTTCTGTCACTGCAGACCGACTACTTCACTGTAACCTGATGAAGGTACAGACATAGTTGCGAGAATAATATTAAAATGAATCTTAGAGGAAAAAGATGGCAAGATGTGGACTGGATTCATGTCCCTTACGAAATAGACGCCTTAAGGGTTCTTGTGAACAGAACGGTAAGCCGTTGGGTCCCATGAGATGCGAAAACTGTTCGGACAGGCTGGCGAATTGTTGGTTGTTGAAGATGACCTCTGGTACGTGGTGGTTGCTGTTGTTGCTGTTGTTGCTGATGTTCCTGTTGTTGCTGTTGTTGCTGTTGTTCCTGTTGTTGCTGATGTTCCTGTTGTTGCTGTTGTTGCTGTTGTTCCTGTTGTTGCTGATGTTGCTGATGTTCCTGTTGTTGCTGTTGTTCCTGTTGTTGCTGATGTTCCTGTTGTTGCTGTTGTTCCTGTTGTTCCTGTTGTTGCTGATGTTCCTGTTGTTGCTGTTGTTTCTGTTGTTGCTGATGTTCCTGTTGCTGTTGTTCCTGTTGTTGCTGTTGTTCCTGTTGTTGCTGATGTTCCTGTTGTTGCTGTTGTTCCTGTTGTTCTGATGTTCCTGTTGTTTGCTGTTGTTCCTGTTGTGCTGTTGTTCCTGTGTCATGTTTTGCTGAGTTCTGTGTTGCTGTTGTTCTGATGTTCCTGTTGTGTGTTCTTATTCTTTTTCTATACAGTCGTGTACTTCCGTCTATTCTCATAACTGCAGTTACATGACACAACTTTTCTGAGTGCAATTCATGATTTTTCTACAATATTACGAGTCAACTGAAGAACAAACGTGCAGTAACACAGTAAACTTGTATCGAAGACTGTGTGTGGTATGTGAATAGGCTACGAACTGGACAACCGAGGTTTGATTCCCTGAGGACCCAGTTTTTTTCCCCCTTTCTCACCACATCCGGTCCGGTTCTAGCAAACACCCAGTGTATGCTGGCGGCACGTCTGCCGGGTTAGCCTGTAGTGATTGGGCGATGAAACGAGCCGCCTCCATCTAGTTCAGACTTGAAGAACACGTTGACCTATATCTCATCTTCTCCGTACCTCTTAATTGTTTAATGTTTAATTATCATAGGACCAACTCTACTTTTTTCTTCAATGGTTCGACAGCCCCTTGGGGGCCTAGGCCGCCTAATTTTCGAGGCTTCACGATCACACACTTTAGACACACCACACTCGGTAGGACTCCTCTCGACGAGTGATCAGCCCGTCGCAGAGACCTCTACCTGACAACACACAACACTCACAACAGACAGACATCCATGCCCCGGCGGGATTCGAACCCACAATCCCAGTAAGCGAGCGGCCGCAGACCCACGCCTTAGACCGCACGGCCACTGGGATCGGCACTCTACCTTATACCTACTGGATTGAGCTGACTGCGTGTAGGGTCACAGGGTTATGATGATGGTCTGACGGAGGTTCCATATCGAGAGGGTTTTCTTGAACAACCAAGTGACAGTCAGCTGTTGAAGCAAGTGCCTATTCCGGGGAGTTAGATGACACAATGTACCTTTTATGGCGTCTCTGGACTCGGAGGCCTTTATGGGATGTCTCGACTGATGGAGGCTTTCAGTGAGATAAAGCTACCATGTTCAGAGACAATATGAAAAGGACAACCTCTATTGAACGATGCAGTTCAGAAACTGTGATTAAACGATTTGTCGTGTAAATGCTGATACTGTTGTATGTATACGTGCATAATTGAGCTAAGCACTTTCAGCTGCAAAGCTGGTCATTACAGACATGATATCAGGATGTCGTCGTATTGGTAAAGCTTTTGAATGTGCTAATGTAATTACACTAAATAGCCTCAGGCAGGAACGATTTTTTTTCATAAACGGATATTTTCATGACTATTCTCTCCATTATGCAAGTAGAAAAGTGGCATAGAAGTGAAAATGCTAGACAAAAATATGAGTGTAATAATATGATAACGATGAGCATCTCCCAAACTTGTTTTCACACGGAACATTTTTGGGCTTAAAGTATACAGACGGAAACCAAAAAGCCTCTGGAAAATAATGTAGCAAAATAAAGCAAATGAAAATTATTTTCATCCCAAAGAATTGCCGCGTGTAATGCTCGCACACAATTCTGATTTATTCCCGTCTTGTCTGTCGTAATACGTTGACGGACGCGAGCGATACACCCTTCGTAGATGCCACAAGTTTGTGTGTTTCTGCTGGTACAGCACGAACAGTTGAGCTTTTATACAGGCATAGAAGGGGTTGATGTCAAGACTATGTAGAAAGGAGGTGACAGCTTTCTTGACGTCGGTGTCTGTTGTACGCTTGCCAGTCAGGTGCTTCTCAATAGGTCCTAACAAATAGAGATCACTGAACACCAAATTGCGAAACTGTCTTGAGTCTGGTTACGACACTACTGCTTGGACGTTAGGGGCCGCGCTTCCTACAGTTCTGATTTCGCGCCCAGGCAGGAATAAGAAATTTAACTTTTCTCCAAAATGTCTAAACATTCTGTGGGGCCCATCTAGCGTCCAATTCAATGGATGTCAGGGGATCCTTTCTCCTTGAATCAAGCGGCCGGGGCCTGAGGCTGACCACTCACCTCTGTCTAATACCGAGGTTAAGAATGAGTGGCGCTATACTTACACTCCTCTTATGCTTCCATGGCATGTATAGGGAAAATCTTATCTTTATTTTTAACCTGACGAATACAGTAAAGAGGGCTGTCGATTGATTATATACACATATTGAAGGAGACGAATGAGTTCAGTCGAGATAGGCGATGCCGGGACCAGTTCGAACTCGGGACCTTCAAAATGTGAGATGGAAGGGCAAAACATTGAACCGTGCGTTTTGGTTCGAAGGATTACCATTGCTCGGGAACGGTGTGACTTTCATATACTCGGCGCGAACCGTTATAAACAGCAGGCTATTTTTACTTCAGAGCAAATGCTGAATAGCCCTAGTGACAGACGGCGCTCTCTTGATAGAATTACACATGAGTTGGAGAGGAACGACCCTTGGCTATTTTAAAGCAGTGTCCCAGAATTATCTTTTGTGGAGGGGGATGAGAGAAGTTGACCCTGACAGTCTGAGCAAGGGTAGAAATTTGTAATCCAGCGGAGTACACAGAGCTTCTAAACTGCAATATTTGTTTTCAGGCTTCCGCCGCGATGTTGATGAAAGCTGTGGTCTTCTGGACTAGGAATCTTGACCCGTGAAGATGGTACCGATACGTTGTCCCGAAACGTCGGTAAATAATTACCACACGACGCCGTGTAATTACCCAGAAGACCACAGATTGCAATATTTGTGACTATTTTAGAATGTGATAGGAACTTAAACGAAATGACGTTAAATTGAAATTGATTGGAACACACTGCTGTTGATATTAATTTAGCGAGCGAAATAATAAATGCTATAAAGAAAACACATAAATCCTATTAGTCGCTAGTAAAGAGATTGGTCTAGAAGCAAAAGCTGAGAAAACTAGATATATGTTCATGTCTTGTGAACAGAATGCAGGACAATATTACAATCTGATAAGATGGGCAATGTACGTGTAAACGTAACATTGAGGCGCGTTCGCGTAACCATTCTTGCCGTGTAAAGGCAGTAAGTATTACATATTGTAAGTGTGTCTGTAGCCTTAGTTATACAGTATGCAAAGCGCATGCGCCGTATTATATTGTCATCTGAGGCCCTGTCTGGTTCTACTGTATTCTTCCACAAACAGCACTATTTTCGGAAAAAAGTTATTGAACATAAAATGTGTGTTTTGATTTTGTCTACAAGTTTCGTCTAAAACATTTCTTATTCTAAGAAGAATCCAGCGAGATATTATCATACATGTAAGGTACCTGTTATTCTTGTCAGATTTTAATTAAAATTAAATTTTCTCCACAGATTTTGAAAAATCCTCAAATATGAAATTTCATGAAAATCCGTCCAGTGAGAGCCGACTTGTTTCATTCGGACGGACAGAGTGACGGACCGACAGACTTCGCTGATAGTCGCTTTTCGCAGTTTTGCGAAAGGCGCCTAAAAATGGCTATAGATTTTTTCGAAAATATGGCTGAGATCAAATATTTGGGAAAGGCATAAAGAAATCAGCATTACATTGCAGATAAATTGAGAAGACATTTGATATACATAATGCTTGCTATCATTCATTTCACATTCTGTTTTCTTCCCGCTTGATATCTGAAACGTGAGGATTGAAATATAAGAAACAGTAATTCAGTTTATTTTATTTACACCAACTAATGCACACGTAAAACCAATTTTTGTAGTTTTTATTGTAAATGTTCACCCCTACACGTGTTTCGATCCTCGGATCATTATCAGGGTTTTTTTTAAAAAAAAAGCCACTATCACTTCAATTGCATATTTTGAAAGGTCCAATAGCACTCATATCTTAATATTTAGTTTTAAATATCTGAATTTTAAAATTCATAAAACTCTAAAACTAAATATTAAGATATGAGTGCTATTGGACCCTTCAAAATATGCAATTGAAGTGATAGTGGCTTCTTTTAAAAAAAAAAAGAAACCTGATGATGATCCGAGGATCGAAATACGTGTAGGGGTGACAATTTACAATAAAAACTACAAAAAATTGGTTTTACGTGTGCATTAGTTGGTGTAAATAAAATAAATTGAATTAGTGAAAATGCACGGTGACAGCAATGTAAAATTCATAAGAAACAGTAGTTTTGTCCGTTGTTTTGTATGGCTTTGAAACGTGGCCTGTTACATTAAGGCGAAAGTATAGACAGGATTTTCGAGAACAGTGTACTGGGAGATTTTTCGGACATTAGAGGCATCAAGTAAGAGGAGGTTGGAGAAAATTGCATAATGAGGAGGTTCATGCTTTTTACTCCTCCCAAACCATTATTGTGATAATGAGATCAGTGGAGCATGCAGTGAAGTTCGGTGCATAGAAAGTTTTTGTTTTACAGCCTGAAAGGAAGATACGGCTTGGAACACTGAGGCACAGAAGGCAGGAAGTTATTAGAGTAAACCTTGAAGGAGGCCGTGCCATGGCTCAGGCGGTTAGTCGCCGGCCTCTCACCGCGGAGGCCCGGGTTCGATCCCGATTCAGCCCATGTGGTATTTGTGGTGGACAAAGTGGCACTGGGACAGGTCTTTCCCAGATTACTTCGGTTTTTCCCTGTCAATTTCATTCCACCGGTGTTCCATTATAAGAACAAAGGAAAAAAAAACTTTCATCTTTATCACAGGGTTGCACAATAAGCTTCGGTGCTCCGTAGCATCTGCTGCGGGGCCCTTCACCACTACCACAAAAGAAAATGAAGGTAGATGGTAAGAGGATGCGAGATGGATGTAGTTGGCTCAGGATATGGACGAGTAGTAAGGCTGTTGTAAACACAGTAATGCTCCCGCAGGTTTATAAACTGCTTAGCAGTTGTTGTCTTCTCAAGAATGATTCTTCCCTGTGGACTTTGTTGCGATTTTGCTAGTACCTAATTGGCCTTAATCTTAATGTACTCTAGCACTTTCAATCATACTACTTAAACCACACCGCATGGAGTCAAATTAACATTTATTACGTATATTTCGTTAAATATGGGGCACATGGAAATTGTTTCAGTTGAGGAATTGCAGATCTTGGTAAGCCCTGTATTTTGTGGTGCTTATGTAATTTTGGTACCCAGAGTCACGCTTCAGGAAATCCTTTCCATTCTCACGACAGCCTTAGTTCATATCGCTATTCATTAAAAGGATCGCCAACAGCTATGTTAGCTCAATCAGTGCAGTGACTGTATGCTTGGAATTCATTCTTAGCAAGATCCTAGAATGTCTCTAAGACGCACCTATCCTCCTAGCCAGTACGCCGCAGGGGCTGTTCCCTGGGGGCAAAGGACCTAAGTGAAAGTAAATTACTCACCGTGCATTTAGTTTCGGTAACTAGAATGTAGGGAGAGTTGCCTCCACGATAATTTTAAACGACCTATAACTTAAATAACCAGACTCGTTGTATAAATTAAATTGCTTAATCATGACATAAAAATACACCTTTGATATATACAAATACAGTCTTATATCCCTCTTCCTACATGTTTCGGCGTCATCTACGCCATCATCAGGGAGCTCTACACCAACATTTAAAACTTACTAAAATATAATAGATTACAAAAGTATTTCATATTGTATTACAGTATTCTTGCAGCTAATGTAAACCATGTGGATTTCACAAACTGTGATTAAAATAGTATGTTTAAAAGTATAATATATTAGAACAATCAAACAGTAATATCTATTACGGCGTTTTCATTAAGTATGGTTAAAAGGTTGTGTGTATTTCACATTATATTCACCGTGCATTTTGTCTTTAAGTAATAGCTTTATTTTTTACCCAACACATGCACTACAATTATGTCGTATTTTTTACACCCCTACATATGTTTCGACTATTTATTAGTCGTCATGATTAGTCGTCATGATGATGACTAATAAATAGTCGAAACATATGTAGGGGTGTAAAAAAATACGACATAATTGTAGTGCATGTGTTGGTAAAAAAAGAAAGTTGTGTGTATGTTGCTATGTTGTAGTTTCTCTTTGTATACAAACATCTGATGTATTTTCGATTCCTCATTGATCTAGTCGCTGTGTGATGTGTAGTGAGTTCCGTGTAGACGGTGACTGTACGGCCGATATCATATTGTATTTGTATACATCAGAGGTGCATTTGTGCGTGTCATGAATGAACAATTTAATTCAATCAAAATACGCCGAATAAATAATGTCAAAACCGTTGCATTATAGCATTATTGCATCTACATGTTATCCCTTTCAAAGCAATTTCCATCTGAAGCCACAGACGGCTCCATACGAGCCTTCCAGCTCTCGAAACATCCCCTGAAGTCATACTGTGACAGTGCTTTAAGGTAACTCTCCCCTGTCTTTCACACGTAACAAACTGAACGTTTTTGTGGCACTTTTGTTCAGTTTCACAAAAAAAAAAATTGATAGTCTCTTGTTGCTGCGTTTTTATCTCCGCAAGTTAAAACACCGTTTATAAGAACTAAAGTAAAGTTCACCCTAGAACAGGTCATGAAGGGGAGTAGAGGTATACAATACTCTTTCTTTAACCTCGGCGCGAGATGGGGGTGGATGGTCAACGCCACGCCCCGGCCGCTTTACCCCCCGGAAAAGATCCGGCTGGGTGGGCCCCAGGGCCGGTCTGGACGGGTGCGGAAAATCCGCGTCCAAAGTTTTGATTGATTTATTATTGATGCCAACGTACAAAATCATCCATGAGAATGTTGCTGGTATTTGAGACATGTTGCAGCGTATCGAATAGGTTAGATTCAATGAGAATGAACTCGCAGGTTCATTTAGTGTCTAATGACGAAAGTTGAAAGAATGTTTGATATGGCTGCTAGCCAACACAGACGAACTAAGCACAAGATGCTTAACGAATATTCCTCCGTGGAAATCTTGGTTTAAATAAAGAACGCGCCCCCAGTGACGCGCAACTCTTGCCGTGGTGCTGGAGCATTTACTGAGGAACCGAAATCTTAAATAGGCAATAAATGTGGTGGAAAAAATTGTTTGTGACGTCCTTTCACGGACGAACTTTTTTTCGTGTTCACTTCAGAAGTTTCCGTCTGATTAAACGTGGTGATGGGGCGAAAAAAAAATGCCACAATAGGTGAACATATCGTCTTTAACACGGCGTGTCATGGGCCATAACGCATATTCTGGTTTCAGAGGTCATTCCTCCTTTTCCTTCGAAGTCCCTGACTTGTTTGAGTCTGTGATTGCCTTTTGGGGCAGTGTGTCATTGTCCATCAGCTGAACGGGCTGGGGAAATCTGTGTCAGTGCTTTGGTGGGTGGGTGAATGGATGAATGGATGTATGGATGGATGGTCGGACGGATGGATGGATGGATGGACGGACGGATGGATGGATGGACGGACGGATGGATGGATGAAAGGATGGATGGATGGATGGATGAAAGGATGGATGGATGGATGGATGGATGAACGGATGGATGGATGAAAGGATGGATGGACGGATGGATGGATGGATGAACGGATGGATGGATGGATGAACGGATGGATGGATGGATGAATGGATGGATGGATGGACGGATGGATGGATGGATGGACGAATGGATGGATGGATGGATGAACGGATGGATGGACGGATGGATGAATGGATGGATGGATGGGCGGATGAATGGATGGACGGATGGATGGATGATGGATGGATGGATGATGGATGGATGGTCGGACGGATGGATGGATGGATGGTCGGACGGATGGATGGATGAACGGATGGATGGATGGACGGACGGATGGATGAAAGGATGGATGGATGAAATGATGGATGGACGGATGGATAGATGGATGGATGAACGGATGGATGGATGAACGGATGGATGGATGGATGAACGGATGGATGGATGGATGAACGGATGGATGGATGATGAATGGATGGACGGATGGATGATGGATGGATGGATGGGCGGACGAATGGATGGACGGACGGATGGATGGATGGATGATGGATGGATGGACGGATGAATGGATGGATGGACGGATGAATGAACGGATGAATGGATGGATGGATGAATGGATGGATGGACGGATGAATGGATGGACGGACGGATGATGGATGGACGGATGGATGGAGCGGTGGAGCAGTTGGTTGACGCACTGCGCTACAAGCCGGAAGGTCGCGGGTTCGATTCCCGATGTACTCGTTGGGATTTTTTATTGACGTAATCATTCCGGCCGCACTCTGGCCCTGGGGTCGACTCAGCCTCTAACAAAAATGAGTACCAGGGGTACCTCCTGGCGGATAAAGGCGGCCGGTGCGTAGGTCTGACAACCTTACCACCTTCATGTTCCGATTGTCTAGAAATTCTAGGAGCCTCAACCTCCTGGAGCCCTAAGGACCTGTCCAGGCCTGTAATGGGATTGCTTTAAAATACAGAACAGGCCAAAACATACTTGAACTGAAATACTGACGGTGCAGTAGGTTACGATGTACATAACAGAAGGAATTCAGTACCTAAACCCGAAGGCGGCGAACCTCACTAAGCCACCAAGACTTTTGAGTGCCGGCGCGATGGCGCTGAGGGTAATAAAAAGATGGCAAACGATGTCTGGAGGGGGAGAAAAGTGGAGAGAGTGAAGACTATTTGAAAAAGTTTTAGGCCTGGCCATGGAAACCATTTTTATTACCCAACTAAAATTATTTTTGATGCCAGCTCTTCTTTACTTATGTGTAAGATCTCGTTAGTGTGGTGGGTAATTCCGTGAGGCTGAAGATCGCCTTTCTTTTAGAGACACGTGGTTTTTTTCTTTTCGAGTTTAGCCAACTGCAAGAAAAAGCGTTGGTATCATTGTTAAATTAAACCGTCTCTTAATTAACCTTCCAAGTCACAGGGATTAATTTATAATACCGGCATTATTGTCATTAAAGGACTCCAGTCTGTCTGCATATATTCAAGTGTTTTGTATAATTCTCAAAAGAAACAGGACTTCCTTATGGGGCATTAATATGTTGGTCTTTATAATGGAGATGCGGTGTGTTTGCTATTAGGCAGTTTCTGAACCTTGAAATATGAGTTAATTTCCGTGAACGAGATTTGTGTTAGACAAAGTGGCACTCGGACAGGCTATTGTGTAGGTACTTCAGCCTTGCCTGTGACTGTTTTTTCCACCAACGTCCCCATAATCTTCATCTTAGTAATGCTGTTATCAGAAGGACAGTCAGACAAATCCTGGTGAACCTTCAAACAAAAAAGCATTTTTCGGATATCGGAGAGCACTGTACAGAAATAATACGAGTTGTGGTTCGTGCTTCAAAGCTGTAATTAATATTTCTATTGATCCTCTGCTCAAGTCTCTAATACAGGATTATTTGAAATTTTAAAAGGCCACAGCTGTTGACATTTGAGATTAACTTACCTTGAGCATTTGTTTAGGGATTATAATTTTGAAGTTCTTTTTTTACAGGTTTATAAAAATATTAACAGTAGATGAGAGTTTATGTATATCAGGTGATGAATGTATTTCTGCTGACTGGGACTTTGCTTTGGAATATGCCATTAGGAGGGTTCAGGCAAACCAGTAGGGCTTGAAATTAAATGGTACACATCAGCTTCTAGTTTATGCTGATGGTGTTAATATATTGGGTGGAAGTGTACATGCTATAAAGGAAAACACAGAAACTTTAGTAGTCGCTAGTAAGGAGATTGGTCTAGAAGTAAATTCTGAGAAAACTAAGTACATGGTCATGTCTCGCAGTTAGAATGCAGGACAAAATTACGACATAAAGTTAGATAATAAATCCTTTGAAAGGGTGGAACAGTTCAAATATTTGGAAACAACCCTAACAGATCGAAATTCTATTCAGGACGAAATTAAGAGCAGATTGAAGTCGGGGAATGCTTGTTATCATTCGGTGCAGGATCTTCTGTCTTCCAGTTTGCTATCCAAAAATACAAAGATTAAGATATACAGAAGTATAATTTTGCCTGTTGTTTTGTATGGGTGTGAGACTTGGTCTCTCACACGGAGGGAGGAACGTAGGCTGAGGGTGTTCGAGAATAGGGTGCTGAGGAGGATATTTGGGCCTAAGAGGGACGAGGTAACAGGGGAGTGGAGAAGACTACATAACGAGGAACTTAATGATCTGCACTCATCACCAACTATTATTCGGGTAATCAAATCAAGAAGAATGAGGTGGGCGGGCCATGTAGCACGTATGGGGGAGGGGAGAATTGCGTACAGGATTTTGGTGGGGAGACCTGAGGGAAGGAGACCACTTGGAAGACCCAGGCGTAGATGGGAGGATAATATTAAAATGGATCTTCAAGAAGTGGGATGAGGGCATGGACTGGATTGATATGGCTCAGGATAGGGACAGGTGGCGGCTCTTGTGAATGCGGTAATGAACCTTCGGGTTCCATAAAACGCGGGAAATTTCTTGACTAGCTGACGACCTGCTGGCTTCTTAAGAAGGACTCTGCTCCATGGAGTTAGTTAGTTCTTTTGCCCTGCTACAAGTTTGGTAACAAAGTCTTAATGCTAGTGACTGCAGGTGTGTAGCGTTACACTAAAGAACACATTATATATACAACCTGCCTTCTATCTACGAAATGCGACTTCGTGGCCAAGAAACAATCTGAGATACACAATGGAATTGTCTTCTCTTTACTTTGTTCTTGCTTTCAAGAATAAATGAAAGGGGTACGATGTGAGAGGAACGAAAGATCCTCAAGCATGCGAGCGGCACCACTTGACAAAGAGATGCGAGCAGCACAGAGTACAATATCTTACAACGTAACTGTCGCTGCTATTCGCTCAGCTGTTCAAAAATTTACAAGTCTATTATCGAAGCTTAACTTTCGTTACCGCATTTACAAAAGCCTGCCTGTGGCCTTTGTGCTTAGCCAGATGAATCCAATCCAGGCATTCTCACCGTATGTCACTTTAATATTATCCTCCCATCTACGCGTACGGCTTCTAAGCAGTCTTTTCCTTCGATTTAGGTTTTAAACCTAAATTTTGTATTCCCTCCCAGCGTGCTACATGTTTCTGCCTATCTCGTATTCTTTGGTTTAATCATTCTAAGAATATTATGTGCATACAATCTTGAAGCCTCTCGTCATACAGATGGCCGGGATAGCGTAGTTGGTATAGCAGCTAATTACAGGCTGGGTCGTTCGGGATTCGAACCCTGGTAGGAGCGGGATTTTCCGCACCCGTCCAATCCGGCTCCGAGGCCCACCCAGCTTCCTGTACAAGGGGTACCGGGTCTCTGTCCCAGGGTTAAAGCGACCAGGGCGTGGCCCCATCTAGCGCCGAGTTTAAAGAAATGTTAGAGCTATACCTTTACTTCCTGTGTGTCTTTATGACGTGTTATGGGGTGACCTTCACCTTTACCATCATGCAATTTTTTGCAGCCTCTCACTTTCTCCCTCGTAGGTCCAAATGTTCTCCTCAGCACCTTCTTCTCGACCATCCCATCATTGTCCGTTCCTTTTTGTTTAATTTAGATCACAGAATGCTTGGAAGACTGCTTTCAGTTGACGCATAACAGAATGGGGATGCAATGCTTGAGTATTTCCTTGGTGTGGCTTTTTTTCCTCTAGGTTTCCAGATCAAAATTCTGTAGCCATTTCTCATCCCACCGACCAGTGTAACATGTCTCGCCCATCTCATTCTCCTTGATATGATCACCATAATAATAATAATTGATGACGTATGTAAGTCATAAACCGCCTCATTAAGCTGTTGTCCCTAGCCTCCTCTTAAAACAGTCTTACGACTTATTCATTAAATAATTCGTTATCTCACCGAAAGTAACTTATAATTGCTTAACTTTGAGGCGTAGTTTTCGCCACGGGTTACTAAATAAATGGTGCTCTTGAGAACGGTGCTTGAATACACAGGGTGCTCCCATTTTCCTATCATTGGTCTCGCTTATTAGTTACTGTTTACGAGATCATAATTCCATCTGAGAGGTAATTGGAGATAAGGCGATACTCAAACGAAATAACACGAGGTTTATAGTACAGTTGGCATCAATTGCCCCCTAAGAGCGGGCTTTACAATGAAGTAGCATCAGAAGGCATCTGTAAATATGTAGTCTGTTATAGAGTGCACTATTTTCTGCAATAAAGTCCTACGGTTTGTGTAAATATTTGTTGATGTAATTTTACAGCACTAAAATTTGTTTTTGTGCTTCTGACTGATTGGTACTGAGTGAACTATTATTAATACCTGACCACAGGGTTCACAGATTTTCCAAAAATTGAGGGTCCACCGTAAAATTCTAGGCGCCAGAGGGGGTGACATGAAGAAAGTGCCATGGAGAGGACCCAAAATTATGAAGTAACCTGAGAATCTCACTGTTATCTGAAGCTTCTTGCTCGGTGCGTGTGTGCTGACACACGTCTTTGTGCGAAAGGAAAGGAAACTGCGGTAATTATGCTGAAAATATTAGGAGCGCCACCGTACAAAATTTGGTCGCCCGGGCGACCAGGCCTCAGGGATTTGTGCACCCCTGCTTGATCGTGTCTGAGAAATATGAGAAATTGGACGGTGCTTGCTGTGGTAATGGAAACTTTCGTAGTCGCGGTGAAATCCTCTTAAACAGAACCTGGGCATAACGGAAACCTCTTTAGCGGAAAACTTTTACAGCCCCGAGGATCCAAAATTCAAGTACCTGTATGAAACTGAACCTACCTGCAACGAAAAAAAAAAATCTGTCTTTTGCCATTCCGTTATAGGAAGGTTTCCACGTTGGCTACCATGAGGTACACCGGTGGCTCACGCATTCAGGAGGTACCATGAGAGCCACCGGTGGTCTCACGCCAAGCAAAAGCTAATGGCGCGGGATACACCGCGGCATCGGTATGTATAGAAAGAAACCTAACCTCAGATTTTGCGGGACCCGCCGATGACTTTCATAAGTGAGGAAAATCAGAAGCAAGTGGAAGAGATAATACCTTGGTACCTGCGGAACGACGGAGTAAAATGTGTAGGTGGGCAAAGTGTTAATATTTCAGCCCTTTCAGTAGTAAGATTAGCTCACGTGTCTGATTGATAATTCCAGAGGGACACTTGTAGATATGACGCCAATTGTTTGTCACTGTCTTAGAAGATGAGAATGTGTTCCATTAGGTCAAAATACTAATTAAAATCACGGGAAAGCTGTGACGTTTTAAACGCTTCAATGGGACCGCACCAAGCAGCAAGCACAGTGATTTGTGTGCGGTGGAGTTTTGTGCAAAATTGGAATTTGGTATTAATAAAGGTATTTCTTTAACCCTTTAAGGACGAAACGCGATCCATTATACATAAAGATTCAGTTCGTACCGCGCAGTAAACACACTCCGTCTCGGTTATAAAAACCAGTTACTGAATGTTGTGTAGGATAAAATTCGCTGTTTGTTCCGAGATCCACAAAAAACATTTAAATACACTGCGGGAAGAATGTAGAATTTTGAAATGTTATAACTGGTGGTACATAAAGTAACCGCTAGGCTTTAAAAGGTTAAAGTATATTTTACTCTATGAGTAGTACAGTCACAACCAACACACACACACTTGCAATACGTAATCAGGCTACCGGTTTCAGCTCAAAGAGCCATCATCAGACCTATGACAGAAAACTATGAAAATCGAACTCCGTACATTTTGATAAGAGGAAAAACTCCCCCTTCTTTACAATTACATATATAAAATGTATGCCGATCCCAGTGGCCGTGCGGTCTAAGGCGTGGGTCTTCGGCCGCTCGCTTGCTAGGATCGTGGGTTCGAATCCCACCGGGGCATGGATGTTTGTGTTGTGTTTGATGTACGGACGGTAGTATGGAACGTAAAGTGACATGAAGGACGAAAGGATTTAAAACAGTACAAAAAAATGGATCAAAGGGGGAAAACCCCGGACAGGCAAAAAAAAAAAAAATATCCCACCGGGGGCATGGATGTCTGTCTCTTGTGAGTTTTGTGTGTTGTCAGGTAGAGGTCTCTGCGTCGGGCTGATCACTCGTCCAGAGGAGTCCTACCGAGTGTGGTGTGTCTAATGTGTGTGATCATGAAGCCTCGAAATGAGGAGGCCTAGGCCCCCTAAGGGGCTGTCGAGCCATAGAAAAAAAAATGTATATCGCTATATAAATGTGCTGCCTAAGAGAAGTATATGTTAAAATGTGAATATAAGAGATGTAAAATAGAAAAAAACATATAAGTATAAAAATGTGAATATAAAAAATGACGTCAGACCGTAAGATGTGGCTGTATGTGTGGCAGTACTGATGTAAAGAACCAGTGTCAATGCTGTACGTTATATATTGATCTTCATGCGACAGGATAAATTGGTCCTTTTTTTAATGAGCCGGCGAGGAGTGCGTATTAACATTCGAAAACACCTGCCGAAAGGAGAGTGAAATTATAGCTCCCCCCCCCCCCCCCCCCCCCACCATCACATACACTCAACATACACACTGCTTAGTTACAGTTAACAGAGCGAGTTACTAAATTACAACATAAATGCCGTAATTTAAGAAAATAGCGCTCTTATATGGTTGTCGTTAATTCGCTTTTGAACAGAATTTCAGTTTCTGGTGCAATAAAATCTTCTCGCTTTGCTAACCGCGTCGGGTGGCTCAAGTAAACGTCACACGCTTCAAGACGCTTTTTTTAGTTTCTGGTTTTCCATTTCCCTACCCATCAAATTTTACTGCAGTTAATGCTAAACTGAATCTCTGTTTTCAAACTTATTCTGAGCGAATGCCGTAAATGGACAAACGAGACGGCGCATGTTACTTTACCGCCGTGCAAAAAACGAGCCATCAGCTCCTTGTGGGTAGGCAATTGTGAGTTTTCCTTATTGCCATCATCATTATCATCATAATCGTCATCATAAACATTATCATCTTATTATTATTATTATTATTATTAATAATAATAATAATAATAATAATAATAAATTCTTGGCTCAACAGCCCTATATGGGCCTGGGCCTCCTCTTGCCTCCTCTTTTCGAGGTTCCTAAGTCATGCGCATTCATGGCAGTTGGTGACCGGCCAGCTAGCCGCGCTTAGTGTTCTATCGATCCTGATGTGCACGCCAGAGCCATCTGGCAGTCAGGAGACTTGGATGAGAAATGGAGGCAATTTGGCTTACGCAACATTTTATTTAAGGTTCTTTTACATGCCGTAAATCTACGACATGGGACCGACGGCTTTACTTCCCTTCCGAAGGAAGTGGTGCTACGGATTTTTATCATCCTTAAAAATCCATCGACCTCGGTCGGGATCGAACCCGCGAACCTTGGGTCCAGTGGCGAGCACGCTAACCACTAGTCCACCGAGGTCGACTATATTATTATTATTATTATTATTATATTATTATTATTATTATTATTATTATTATTATTATTATTATTATTTCCTACACTGCTTTGTCTCCAGAATGTTTGTATGTATTTCAAGTACCTTCTTAGTGGTCAACCTGTACTTAATTTCACGCAAGTTTTTAAAGTTTTTTTTTTTAAATATTTTATTGTACGTAGGTGTGTAAAACATTTCTGTCTCTAGATGCTATTTTCCCTACACTTACTAAATATTTAGCATTTTCTGTATCTTTCCGTTTTTAATTTTGTCTACTATGGCTCATTTCGTAGCACTTTTTAAATGTTTCGTTCTCATTTCTTAAATTTAAAAAAATGTTTCTTCTCTTACCTAAGCTTTGATTTACACTTACTATTATAGAAACTGTCTTCGTTTTCATAAAGCTTCAATTTTGTATCCTTCCATAACTAATTAACTTTCTTACTCACTAAATCCATGAGACAGTCGTTCATTAGAAGCTAATTTACTTTTTCATGTAGTTAAATAATCTCCCAACTTTCACAAAACCCTAGGTTCACTATCGAACTCACTGGAACCTATCCTGGGCCAGATAATTCCAGTCACACACTCCCACTCTACTCCTTTAACTTTCATTCCATGCTTGTAGCCTTCTGATTGCCATCCCATATGGCCTGTTCTTTGGTCCTGATGTGCCATGTTGTTCACGTCATGCCTTCATAAGAAGTGGCATAATTGAATTAGTTGAAACTTACAAGACTGGATTCAAAACAGCCTCTCAGCAGCGGATTAGGTATTTTTCTTTGAAACACATTGAGAATTGTAATCTGTGGTCTTTTGGGTGATTACACGGCGTCGTGAGGTAATTATTTACCGACGTTTCGGGACAACGTGTCGGTCCCATCTTCACGGGTCGAGATTTCACGAAGGAAAGAAAGCCGTTGACAAGGAAACTTGGCAGCGTACATCGCACGTTTCCCTACCCCGCTACGCTGCCAAGTTTCCTTGTCAACGGCTTTCTTTCCTTCGTGAAATCTCGACCCGTGAAGATGGGACCGACACGTTGTCCCGAAACGTCGGTAAATAATTACCTCACGACGCCGTGTAATCACCCAGAAGACCACAGATTACATCAACATCGCGGCGGAAGCCTGAAATCACACTGAGAATTACTCGAGGTTTTCATTGACATATTCGTATTAAACTTTTAATCAAACAGTGTTTTATATTGCTTGCGTCAACAGAGACGCCCCTAAATCTTCCTCAAATTTCCGAACGATAATTTGGTCATTTGCTGACGTTAAATGAAATTTATGAAACTTTTTCCTCGTCTCAGTTCTAAGATTGACTTTTTTTTTTCCACTTCCCTAAACATTTGTCTTTATAAAATTATATATAACGTAGACGAATTAGAACAGTGTGTTATTTAGAAATTGACATGCAATAAAATATTTAACAAACTGCTGTCCCCGGACGTTTTCCTATTTTGGTGCCATATACTGTTGTCATGAAACAGTCAAAGGAACTTAAAAGTGTTATTCCCAAGTACTCCACAAAGTTTTGCCATCTCCATCAGGGAACGAGGGATAATATCGTTTTATTACCACAAACTCTCATAATCACTAGAGATTGGAGGCCAAAAAAGGGTAGATTTAATTTGATAAGTTTCCGTAGGTCTTGGGCCCACTGACCTAATCGAGTGGAATTAAATCTGACTGAAAAAATGCTGCAAAGCCTGAATTATTTATCATTGTCCGTACCGCGGTTTTGGGTAAAGGTGATTGAATGTTGTTTTATCATTGGTTTACGAGTTGGTTATCAAGATATGTCATTGTGTATATCGCTGAATTATTTGTTTTGCATACAGTTCTTGTACGCCTGTCACACTGCATGAGACAAGTCGAGTGCATTAAAGGGATGCTTGTAGATTTGCAGCATCTGAGTGAGTCTGATTCAATTCGACTCGACTGGACTCGATTCGGTTAGTGTTTCATCTGTCTTAGTCACTCTGAGAACGAAATTTTAACTTTAGGTAGCAAGAAGGAATTGTGTCAGTGGAGACATCTGGAAGTGGCTGTGGTACAGGGTATACACAAAAGAATGGTGCGGTTTCAATAGTGAATACTATTGACACCGCACCATTCTTTTGTGTATACCCTGTATTTGTGAAGTCAATATTGCTCCAGTATACAGATCTGTAAGTTCAGAAAACAGTTTATCCAATTACGAAAGTAAAAGCTATTTATCTTTGCTTTTTCTTGTACGCCCACAACTGATTCACCGTGTTTGTGGGCAAGAAGCGAAACTGAAGAGCCTGGAGTCTTCTGACTACGCCCCTCCATGCTCCTTCTGAAATGCCTGCTTCTGATAACCCTAATTAGACTCCATTGTCGTTCATGTGAGTTGACATGTCATGGATAACTGTTCGTTTTTTTTTCGCTTGTTATCTTTAATGTTACGAAACGTCGGCCTTACAGGTATTATTATAAAATAGAGATTACTGTCTTAAAGGAAATGACGCCATGTAGTCTTGTAGATAAGTACCGACGTTTCGGAGAATCCTGTTTTTATCTTATGCCTTGAGTGTGGCGACAGCATTACTACACGGCGTCATATCCCGAAAGACACTAATCGTCCGCAACAAAATCTTCAAGCCTTGCGGCCTTATAAAACGTTTAAATGAGACCTTGTTTTGAATTTACTTATTTGTCGTTTATATCTTTGGACCCTGTTTGAATTTGGGTTTGAACTTAGGTTCATACATCCCGTTGTGATTTCATACAAAAGGGAAATAACGCACAGTTTTTCTTTCACAACTCAGTCTTTACAATTAAATTTCAATTTATACTGCATGTTTCGACCTTATTTCCGGCCATCATGAAGTACTACATTTAAAGAATTTTGAGGAAGAATACTGTGCTCATTGTGGGACAGTTCGTACAACTTTCCTGAAATTCGGCGCAGGCAGGACTCTACTTTTCTTATAAGCGTGAATGAAACAAGACAAACAATGTACGTAATAACGTAATATTCAGGCGCGTTCGCATAACCATTGTTGCCGTGGAAAAGCAATAAGTATTACGTATTGTGAGTGTGTGTCTGTAGCCTTAGTTATCCAGCATGCAAAGCGCATGCGCCGTGTTATATTGTCATCTGTGGCCTATCTGGCTGTACCATATTTTTTCCACATTATCTCATAAACGGCACAATTTTCGGAAAAAAGTTATCGAACATAAAATGTGTGTTTTGATTTTCGCTACAACTTTTGTATGAAACATTTCTCGTTCTAAGAAGACTTTAGCGAGATATCATCATAAATTGCATAGGCCGTCATGTAAAGCACCCGTTATTTTAGACAGATTTTAATGAAACTTGAATTTTCTGGACATATTTTTAAAAAAATAATGAATATAAAATTTTATGAAAATCCGTACGTTGGGAGCTGAGGTGTTCCATGCGGACACACAGACGGACAGATAAGGTAAAGCTAACGGTCGCTTTTAGCAGTTTTGCCAACGCGCCTAATTACGTTTACGCGGGTATCGTAACAACTTAATAAAAATTTTGAAAATGTAAAATGACTTGGCAAAGTCTATACTGCGTCAAGAATTAAGCCATTTTCGGTCGTGTTTATCAGTTTAAATCGAAGGACACTGAGTCACCAGCTCCACCTTGAGTTTATCCACCTTTCTCTCCTTTTTCAAATATCATCGATGCCGCGCGCCACTCTGTATGCAGACGCAGTGATGTTTCCATCCTATCATCGTAGATCTGTTTAAGTACATCCATATTAAAAATAGAAACAATGTTTGCTCTATCAGTAATAATAACGGAAGCAGTGCTGTCCTTGTTGAAACACAGAAAACTTCACAGTTTTGTTCTTACCTAAGATAAACACGGGCAGAAGACACAGTCTGTTTAATATTGGCTCTATATATAGAACAAGCATTTCAGATATTTTCAGAGTACTGACAGAGGCAAGCTCCATTTTCTGCCACGGTTAATGAATAATGACTGAAAGAACACGTGGGCGTTAAATATTTGTAACGCGATCCTCTGTACCTTGTGTGCTTTATATCTTCTGGCACTGTGTTTGAGAATTCCAGGAAAGAAATTTGAGAGTAAGGAGACGAGAGGTGAAATGTATGAAAACTAAAATATCAACAAAATACTTGCATACATTGAAGTACTCTTAGCTTATTGAAAGAAGTCACTTTTGGTGTGGCGTATATTAATGCAGTTGAAACGTCAGATGTAATACCAGTTTCATTCGTATTTTTGGTATGCTATTTTTGCTGTCTATAAAGACCCTGTTTTTAGTGGGCGCAGCTGATAAATCCATTCATTCATTAACTGTAAATACGTATGTGAATACTGGAGGCATGGAAACGCCTTAACTCTGAGGACACGGGCAGCAGATTCATCCAAATTTGGGACAGTACCATAAACCAGACCACAATCTAACCCAGGGGTACTCGTAATTTTCCAAAAATCTATGAGCCACCTCAAAATGCTGTCTTAAAGGAAGTTCCATATTGAGGACTCACAAATATTAGGGGCTACCTTACAAAATTTACTCACCCGGACGATTTAGCGCTTGGGATTTTTGTGCCCCTGATATCAGCTAAGCAATTCTAAACAAAAAGAACGCCTAATGCCTAACAAATCAGTCTTTAATGTACATTACTATCTCCTCATTACTGTATTGCTTACCATTGCTGACCAGTAGAATGTAAAGCTGACAGGTTGTATCTTTCGCAGAAGGAAGGGTTGATATCACATGCACTAACAACACTTAACGATTGAATTCGTAATAAGGTTGCTATACATTTCGTCCAGTGCTATATCTACTGCTGTCGACACACTGACAGCTGTGCATCCTGCCCTTCATTAATGGCCCTCAACGCCAATTTACCGGTCGACCCACTGCCTTTATACAGAGTAATGCGTTTAAAATGGAACCGTATGTTACCGGCAATTCGCAAAGAAATTTCTCGGCAGGAACGCGATTAGTTCCTGATCGTAATTCTGTCGTATGTACGTACATGCTTCTTTTATTGTACTTGTCTTATCGTTTACAAAATAAAACTGGTTCCCAGAAAGAAAGATGATTGTGAAGTAGGTCTAACATCACACAGACGCAGATGCACCCACGCGTGCTCGCACGCACACACACACATACACACGCACACGGCAGGAAAGACATAGAAGAAGGCAAAAAAGGAAGAAAAAGGACGGTGCTGAACGCAGGAAATTGGTGGTTTTATAGTGCCTGGCAGGCAATTGTCACTTCGTTCCGGGTTAGTGCGTGGAGTGGAAAAGAGATAATCTTTGTTGCTTCAATTGTGATTTCTGTATCAATAAATTTGATTGAAGTACTGTAACCAACAATCTTATATCACTCAACACTGTTTTCTCTTTTTCTTTCACTCTTGTTTTTTATATTTTGTACTTATTTTTCTATTTTTATGTGTTTTTTGTGTTTTTATAACGACACACCAAGATTATAGTCATCTTTCTTCGAAAATTAGTTTCTGTATTAAACGTTTGTTCTGTAATGTAGGAGCGATGCAAAACGCAACAAATGAATAAATATTGCAAATGTGATATCGAAAACTGGTTGCATTCTTACCGAAAATTTTTGTTGTTTTTTTTTTACTGCTCTTTCCTTCTTTCTTCTCTTCCCCTTTCTAATACTTCCTTAGTCCTTTCTTTCACATACGAACATTTGTTCTCTTCTTTTCCCTTCTTTCTTCTGCTTTTTTTCACATTTATGTGAGCTCGTGTAGAGTTCTGGCTAATTTCTCACTTCATTTCTTTTTGTGTTTTCTCCTTTATTACGCCCTTCCTTTCTTTCACGCACGTGAGCTCGTACGAGGGTCTGTCTAACCTCTGAACTGTCGTCAACTTATCGGTGTTACTCTCACAAGTACCGCCAACGAACGTCAACAAACCAGCAGTTAAAGCAACAAACACGGTTCGCGTCCCCGAGCCTGCACTGTCCTGTTTGTTAGCACTAAGATGAGCACTATTTCCAGCAATACCCAGATCCTGCACTGTCCTGTTTGTTAGCACTAAGATGAGCACTATTTCCAGCAATACCCAGAGCCTGGACTTTCCTGTTTGTTAGCACTAACATGAGCACTATTTCCAGCAAATCCCAGAGCCTGCACTGTCCTGTTTGTTAGCACTAACATGAGCACTATTTCCAGCAATACCCAGAGCCTGCACTGTCCTGTTTGTTAGCACTAACATGAGCACTATTTCCAGCAATACCCAGAGCCTGCACTGTCCTGTTTGTTAGCACTAACATGAGCACTATTTCCAGCAATCCCAGAGCCTGCACTGTCCTGTTTGTTAGCACTAACATGAACACTATTTCCAGCAATCCCCAGAGCCTGCACTGTCCTGTTTGTTAGCACTAACATGAGCACTATTTCCAGCAATACCCAGAGCCTGCACTGTCCTGTTTGTTAGCACTAACATGAGCACTATTTCCAGCAATACCCAGAGCCTGCACTGTCCTGTTTGTTAGCACTAACATGAGCACTATTTCCAGCAATCCCCAGAGCCTGCACTGTCCTGTTTGTTAGCACTAACATGAACACTATTTCCAGCAATCCCCAGAGCCTGCACTGTCCTGTTTGTTAGCACTAACATGAGCACTATTTCCAGCAATACCCACGCTATATATTTTATAAAGCAGAACACCAAAAGACATTATTTGATTGGCAAGTGACTATATTTGGGTAATAAACGAAATTTCGTACAAATTTCATGTCTTGTACTTGAGACATGTTGCTTATTATCGCTGAAGCAACAGCACACAGAGATTGAATGATCTAAATATAAATAGCCTAAGAACATAGGAATGTATTAACCTAAGAGATAAAAGCACGACATAAAAATAAATTTAATAATACTTGTAATATATTTGGCCGGGATAGCTCAGTCGGTATAGCGATTCGTTACGAGCTGGACGGTCCGGAGATCGAATCCCGGTGGAGGCGAGATTTTCAGCACCCGTCCAGACCGGCCCTGGGGCCCACCCAGCCTCCTGTACGATGGGTACCGGGGCCATTCCCAGGGGTAAAGCGGCCGGGGCGTGGAGTTGACCACCCACCAGCATCTAGCGCCGAGGTTAAGGAAAGAGTAGAGCTATACCTCTACGCCCCCTCTGGGCCTTCGTGGCCTGTTCTAGGGAAAACTTTACCTTTTCCTTACTTGTAATATATGATTACAGACTTTCGGGTTGCGCCATGTAATTTGGTGAAGAGGTACCGAATTTTTGGAAGGACCTGCTACCTGCATCTTCACGTCTTACTCTTGTACCCTAAGTACGAAGGCAGCAGTTTCACCCAATCGCCAGTACATGCCGTCATGCGTGAAGTTTTGAGCTAATAATTTTTTCCTTCTAATATCCGCAAGCCCTCTACGCTATGTGCATTCCGTTTTTCTCTCTCCGTTCCTCCGCCATGTTTAAATTTTTAGTTTTAAATTCTGTTCTAATGTCATCGCTTGTATTATTATTCAAAATGACAAATGACAAAAAAAAGTCGGCTGCTTTGTTGATTAATATTTGGTCTGGCTTTGTAGGCTAAACGGTTGACTAGTTACTCATTAATCAGTTTTGTTGATTTCGAGGATGTTATGTGTATTTGTGTTATGCAACGCGCCGAGTGCTCTATTGTTATCAGCATTTGGTCTATGATCATGATAGGTTCCTACGTAATAAAAGCAGAAATAGAGTTATCTGTCGTTCATAAACCCGTAACAACCGGAAGGCTGGGGTAACAGAATTAGCTGTAAGAACGGTGTAACTCCAGAGAGTCCTTCCTCAAATATGACAAGAAATAGCCTAGAACCATTGAATAATTTACGAACCATGGTGTTATGTAGTGAATTTGTAACCAGTCACAAACCCTTTCTTACTTCCCCCCCCCCCCCCCCCCCCCCCCCGTCACATATTCCAGCAAAATAGAAAGAAGACTGTTTTATTGAATGAGCTTTCTGGCGTGGAAATGTTCAAGTAAATTATTATATTCTCTTTAAAAGAGAAGAACGCTTCTTTAAATGAATTCCCATAACGTAATGTAACATAAGCGTAATGTAACGATTTATGGTCTATTAAATTAGTAGTCTTCTGGAGGATACTGGTGTCTCCAACTTTCTGCATCCTGAAGATAGAGGCAGTAGTTTCCTCCGAAACGTTAAGAACCACCTACAAAACTATAATATATCGTAACACACGACACTCTGTCATTAATTTCTTTTCCCTGTAAGACAATATTAAGTACCATCTAAAGTATGATACATTGTCGAGTTCTGAAGGCTGTGATAACGAGGAATAATGAGTGATGAAATGAGAAACCCCATAGCCTGGGAGACTCAAGCCGACACTTGAGAGGAAAGTGTTGCTTACGTCATCATAGTATATGATTTTCTACCGCAGGTTCTTCTGAAACGTCGAAACACTTCTACCATGTACTCTGATGATGAGATAAACATGTTCCTCTGGGAAGTATATAGCTACCAGACTACACGGCTTCTCATTCTAGAAGACAGTACTTTAGGAGCTGTCTATGACTTCAGCGCAAATAATACCTGTGCCTTGCATATCTGAAGATAATGCTGAGTGTAATTTCTGTGTTCATACTGTCTGGTTTGGACAAGCTGCGGCATTTGTCACGGAAGTCTGTCCGTTCAACAAAATTCATGAAGACAGAAAACCCTGCATATTTGGTTTGTGTCAAAAGGCACTGCGTCTCTGTTGCTTAAAAGTGATTAAATCCACGGAGCAGAGGCTTCTTTTTGATAAGCTAATTCTCGCTTTGTTACTCAAGAAATTGCCCACCCCTGTGAACCTTGAATGTTCATTACCATAATCACAAAAACCCGCGATTAGCCCCTGTCCTGAGACAGATTAATTCAATCCCCATCCGTCTATCCTTTTTCTTTAAGATCCATTTCAATATGTTTCTTCATTGTACACTTAGGTCTTCTCTTCACACCAATTTCAGTTAAATAATAGATTCAGATTGGGAAATACTTTTTGAAACATCCTGTATATGTCCATGTATGTGTCGGAAATGCCGGTCATTCAACTTTAAGCTACAGTTCCATAAGCATTTACTAAAGCTAACATATTTAAAAATGCTGCATGGAATTTAACAAAAATATTTGTCATTCTTTCTGGCATCTTTCTGCTGCGGCGTGATTGGATATATCTGGCATGAAAAAAGTAACACAAACACTGTTAATAATAAGGCGACTTCTTTAAGTTGGCTGAGTAAATCAAGGCTAGGTCACACGAGAAATGACTGTGTGTTTAGTTCAGTCGCTTCAACGTTGTTGTTCACAGTACAACAGATAGTACGCTTATTTAAAGAGCCTCATTTATGCAACCTTGCTTTCCTTTATGTTGATTTCAATGTTAATTTCTTTTGCAGTATTTCGTGTTACGTGAGATTTAGGTAATTACGGCCGAACGGTTTCCTGAAAATTCTTTCGTAAATTTGACCTTATTTTCCCATTGAACGTGATCTTAAATATCGATGCTGTCTTGGAAAGTGTAACTCCATTGTCACGAATTGCGTCTCCACTGTGGAATCTCATAAATGCCTGAAGACCGCTGTACCTCTCCGCATCACGTTTTCATAACGCTGTGCTTAATTAAGCACAAATACAACTTAACAGAACATAACACCGGTTTATCAAAGTTGAAATGAAGGAATTATGAATTTAGTTTAATATTTATTTCTCGTCATGTCGGTAAGGTATAAAATAGATACACTTTACAGTGTTAATTCCGTGCATTGTCGATAAACAATTCACGGCACTCATACCAACAAAATGCACAGTAATGTACCCAGATGTTTTATATGACAATATCATTTTGAGCACTCCTACATGTTTCGATCCCCAAGGGATCATCATCAGGGAATGAAATCAAAGCTACACTGCACGATGTTGCTTTGATTTGAGTATTGTGCATTTTGTTGGTATGAGTGTTTAAAATAAATACACTTTTGATTCTAAATCGATCCGTTCTGGACGTAATATAAGGGCTGTAAATTTAAATAGTCGTCAGTTGGTTCGCCGTAAACAACAAATCTTTGTATATATAATTGAAGGCTTCCGCCGTGGTTGTAATGTTGCTTAAATGTTTTTGGGTTGCAGCCCGGCGTCAATTTTTGGTGTATAACCAAGTTTTCGGGAACACTTGTTTTTCCCCTTAGGTAAAGATGATCCTTTTTACCTAAGACCCTGAAGATGGGACAAACAAGTGTTCCCGAAACGTTGGTCATACACCAAAAATTGACGCCGGGCTACAACCCCAAAAACTTTTAAGCAACAAATCTTTGTCTATACAGTAGGCGACATAATCTCAAAATTAATTCCCTTGTGCCATCTGACCGGCTAACTGTATATAACAGATTTTTCCTTAATAAAATAATTTTCGCTCAGTTGTTCCAGCTAATTCCCCATCTTGGAACTCGAGAAAGTTAATTACAGTGTTTATCAGAGACCATCATTGTAATTTATGCTGAGGGGATTGAATCCAGTCCACACCCTCATATACTATTTCTCTAAAATCTGTTTTAATATTATACATAAGGTACACTTTCATCTTCCAAGTGATTCTTCCCTCCAGGTTTCCGGATTAAAATTTTTCTCTGGATTTCTCATTTCCCCTGTGCGTGCTATATGTATCGCCCCTATCATCGTGAGTAGCTTGATCACTACAGTAATATTTGGTTACAAGCAAAACTTGGTGAGATTGTTGAGAAACTTTATAACGCTCAGTTTCCACTTCATGTACAGTTTCCACTTCATGTACAGTTTCCACTTCATGTACAGTACATATTATTTAACTGCTCGCATACATCTAAAATGTATGCACTGTTTCTGTCTGCTTTTGTACATAATGTCATGGATGTCTGTCAACTAGGTTTTGAGATGAAATATACTGAGTAACAGACGTAGCTACCTCATTATGCTTTTTTTTTTTGTGGTAATTGTGCGAATTACACAGCTAGAGACCTACATAATACAGTCGAACTCGGTTATAACGACATCGATTTAAGCGACACCTCGTATATAACGTCATATGTTCTGTGGTACCAATTAATTCCTCGCTGTTAACCATAACATTATGCTACTCGGTTATAACAACACTCGTTTATAACGACACAAAATATTCAGTCCCTTTCATGACGTTATAACCGAGTTTGTATTTGAAACCTCTTTCGCGTTTACATATGTATTAACGTGATGGTTCAGCAGCCTGATGGTCGATTACGGAGCCACCACGAGGGAAAAAAACAAACTAAAAGCAGCACACAAAATAGCTATTTAATACATCGAACTTATCGCATAGCCACATAACGTGTATAAACCCAGTACTATCATTAACGGTAGGCCGTGCCATGGCTCAGGCGGTTAGTCGCCGACCTCTCACCGCGGAGGCCAGGGTCGGTCCATGTGGGATTTGTGGTGGACAAAGTGGCACTGGGACAGGTATTTCCCCCAAGTACTTCGGTTTTCCCCTGTAAATTTCACTCCACCGGTGCTCCATTACAGGAAAAACGAGAAAACTAATCATTTTCATCACAGGGTTACACAATAAGCCTCAAGGCTGCGGTGCTTCCTTAGCATCTGCTGCGGGGCCCTTCACCACAAAAGAAATCATTAACGGTATAAGAACAGAAGGTTTATGGTTGACTTTGTACGTTCTGTCCGTCTTAGCCGTTTGTGTGGAAACATGTAGTTTTTCTTTAATTGCATAGGTGGCAGCTCTGTGTTCTTAAGTCCAGCTGTAGGAATGAAGATGTAACTTAATCCGCGGCAGAAGTGGGAAGGAAGGCGGAGAGGCACTAAAGAATGAATCTCCATTGAATTTCAACGGGCCTTTTGCACTAGTATGATTTATTAGGTGTCACTCCTACTTGCCCACTATAATTATTATCCCACAGTCTAGCCTACATTTCCGGTATGTGCCGACCTTGACTTGAAAAGGCTCGCATATCTCCCCACCTGATTGGGGAGGCAGATTGGAGGTTTAGAGTTCGATACTGTACTCGTTTGGTAAGGCATTTCGACAGCCACGTGGTTCAACTCTATGTTGCCTCACGTGCGTTGTAACTGCAGCTGGAACGAAAATTGCTACATGTTGAGGGGGAACTTGAGGTGGGGGGTTTGGGGGGGCACGACACACGTGGCGAGGTCAGTGGCTTGTATTAGAATTAGAACAAGACCTCTTCTTCGTGGGGGCACAATGAACCAACCATCGATTAGGACAGAGGAAGAACAAGAATTCTGCGTTGGTCCACACTGTATATATATATATATATGTCTCCACGTGAACACGTATTACAAGCATGAAAGCATCTTTTTTTTACCTCAGCACAGATTTGCATGGCTTCCTGTACTGCACCATAAATACTGACAAAGTTTTTAGCCTATTCTCCATCCTTAAAAGTGGGAAAATTAGGCTTATGAGATAAACATGCTGTGTGTGCGGTCCCTGTGCAGGCCATGAAGACGTATGGGGAGTGGAATACAGCTCCACTCATTCTTAACCTTGGCTCTGTATACAGGTGAGTGGTAAGCTCCACGTCCCTGCCGCTTTATCCCGAGGAAAGGGCCCCCTGCTATCAACTGAATGGGATGCTAAGTGGACTGCGCTTTAGAGAAGGGAAAACTCTCATAGATCTGCCGAAAATCTCTACACGATTTCTCGGTTGACCACCCAAAAACTGTACTTCGTAATTTCGTACAATATGAACGTGACGGACACGCGAAATTCTGAGGTGGGAGCGAAATTAGAGCTGCTTGCTTGTTGGTCCTGCAATTACGTCCAGAAGTAGACTTTGCAAGAATAGCTTTATTGAACGTGGTTTAGCAAGGCGATGACCGTTTGAATGTACTCTTTAGCTTTTAATGTGATTGTGACATCTAATAGACCATTGGAGCTAGGCAAGTAAAGTTGCGTACGGCCATAGATCGTAAACATGTCTACATATTGCGTATGAAATATTGCTTGTAAGATAAATGTTACAAATATGACTACAGTGCGAAATGTTGAGGTGATATCTGACAGCTTTAACGTCTGCAGAATCTGAAACAACCTTTAAATTCTTCACAAAAATGAGAAAGAAAATAATAATAATAATAATAATAATAATAATAATACTAGATTCCCTACGAAAGACAGCTGTACTTGGAACATCACACATAATACGGAAAGTACTGCAGTCTGAAACTTGAAGCATTAGCGGTGGCGATCGCCGTTGGTTCAAGAGAAGCAGTACGAGGGAGAAAAGGCCTGTGGCAAGAGACAACGAAATAGTAATTCAATTCAATTCAATTCAATGGGTATTTATTAACGTGCAGACTTAACAGCACAAGTGCCAATTACAAAGCCAGCACAAAAGCACAAATAAAACACAAAACATTACAAATACACAAGACAAAACACTCAAGAAACAAAACAAATTTGTAGTAAAACAATATGAAAGAAGTAGTAGGGCATAAATCCAATACCTGACAGAACATAATGACTTGATTTAAAAATGTCGCAGTGACCTAAGTACAGCGTCCAGTTCAAGATTTACATTAATGACAAGTCATTAATCAAAACAGACCTACCGTTGTATATACAAGTATCGTACTGATGGCATTAGCAGCGGAAGCGCATCTAGCGGAAGGACAGTTGCGACGGTTTAAGTTAACATGAAACAGTTTAAAATCTCTGAAATTTCGATTCGACATAATAATAATAATAATAATAATAATAATAATAATAATAATAAGTCAGTAGGTCTGCACATAATAATCTCATTAATTATACATCCAACCATTCGAAATTATATAAACCTACAGCTGTCTTTGAAGAACAAAAAAGTGTCATTTATTCCGCCACTGAACCCCCCCCCCTCTTGTCCCCCCCCCCCCCCCCCCCCCCCAGAGAGAGTCGAAGCGCATCTAGCGAAAGGGCAGTTGCGACGGTTTAAGTCAACATGAAACAATTTAAAATTTAAAATAATAATAATATATCTGTCGGATTATAAATGTATTCGGCAGGAAAGTGCGCTCTGTCGGTTCTGTTCTGAAGCCGTTTTCTTCCGTATTTTACGTGCGCACAATAATGATGTCGAAAGCGCCTGGTTGCTGGCATTTGGAAAGTTTTCCTTCAGGTGCTATATTGCTCAGTGTCTTGTTTCTTTTATGACGTCTGTAGAAAGACGAACACTGGTCCGTGCTGTGTGTCGAGAGTGAGTAAATAAACAGAAATGCCGCATCAACAGAACGGAAAAGAAAGCAATCTGCGTGAGATTCGAAATTCTCACGTCAGTGAGTATCAAGATCCATCAACGTGCACATTACACCTCAGAAGTTCGTAATATTGACATGAATGTTAATAAATAAAAGGACTCGTAAGATACTCACACCAATTGAGATAAGTTATCTTTGAATCTGGGATTTGATAATACCTTTCAGGTCACAATATTCTGCCGTCACGTCTTGTACAAGGTAAAGTTCTCCCTAGAACAGGCCACGAAGGCCCAGAGGGGGAGTAGAGGTATAGCTCTACTCTTTCTTTAACCTCGGCGCTAGATGAGGGTGGGTGGTCAACTCCACGCCCCCGGCCGCTTTACGCTCGGGAAGGAAACCCGGTACCCATTGTATAGGAGGCTGGGTGGGCCCCAGGGCCGGTCTGGACGGCTGCGAAAAATCTCGCCCCCACCGGGATTCGATCCCCGGACCGTCCAGCCCGTAGTGAGTCGCTGTACCGACTGAGCTATCGCTGCCCCACGTCTTGTATATGAAGCCATAATGTAATGTAAGAAGTATTGATGTTTAATGTTGTGAATGAATTTGGTCTGTTTCTGTAGGAGAAGAATATGATATATGTATGCTAGGCTGGTGGTGTGTTAGAGAAAATCGCTGTGAGATATGATTTTACGTAGGAGAGCACTAATCTGTACACCAAGCCTTGTTTTACGCCCTAGTTGAGTTCCTTAAAAAGTGGGCGTAAATAAAATAGGCGTAAATCAAAAGTGGTATTTTCATAAAAAGAAGTCTCAAATAAATGGAAATAACCCAGCCAAAGGGCGTTACACCAAAAATGAGAGGACGTAAATTAAGAAGTGTTGTATATTGGTAAGGGGCGTTAAAGCAAAAATGCGCAAAACAAACGGGCATAAAACAAGGACTTAGTGTATCATGAATGGGTACGTAGAGGGGAAGACGAATGGGTGATAGTGCATTCAGTGCATGTAGAGAAAGGAAGAATAAATTAATAGAAAGGAAAAAGAAATGCAGAAAGTAAAAATATAAAAAAAAATAAAAGAGGGGGAAAAACTGAAAGAAGACAAAGTAGATTAACAAATAGATTTATGAAAGGATGGATTTGTCGGTAGGCAGATATTTGGATGAGTGAGTGCGGTGGGGGGGGGGGGGGGGGTTGGTAGGTGTATAGGCTTAGGTTAAGAGAAAAAAGTAATGGGGTGAAAGGACAAAGATGAATGACATACAGGAAGGAAAAAATAAAAATACTGGGAAATAAAATTGAAAGAAGAAATAAATTAAGTTCCTGACTCGTGTAGTGTAGTTTTGCGTGCCAGTAAGTTTAGTAACGAAATAATGAGGGTCGATGTAATAACACGCCATATGAAAACAAAGATTATCGTCTTACTGTCGGCAGAACAGTACAACGTGCCCCTTGACATCAGACGGATGGTGATCTTGTTTGAACACATTCTCGTTGGTCACCTGCTCGCCACATCTCCACCCATCCCACATGAAAAAGCAGGGCTGGGTCCTAATGTGCAGCCTCACACATTAACACTTTGCTGTACGTGACGTCATATTCACACTGCGACCCTCTACACATCAGATCTGTCCGGGACTGTACTTATCATTGTGACCAAACTTGGCTTCTTTAAGGGAACGTAACCTTGTATGGTGAACGTACGAGCATATGGAAGAATGTGAGTTTAAACTGTTATTCCTACGTTAAATGAGAGAGAATTTAAAAACTCAAAAAGACCTCAGTTAATGTGGACTCTAATCCAGTCGCTATTCGAAACGTACACATTTATACAGGGTGAGCATTTTGTCTGACTTGAGGGTTTGGTGAGTGCAGTTGGAAGCGCCATCTATTCGGAGAGCTGTCATGCGTTAGATCAGTGGTATTCAACCTTTTTTGTTCGCGTACCCCCACATATAATTTCTGTTCAACTTTGTATCCCCAAAGTTGTTGGTGCATAATTCAAGTTATACACAGTCTATAATGTACGTCTAAAATAAGTTAAATAAATTACATCCAAAATAATGTATTAAATAATAAGTTTTAAATGAAAAAAGGAGAATCAAGCTATTAAATAACAAATATATTATTGCCTATCATATAAAATTAATAAAGGAACAAAGGTATTTGCGCAAAGCAAACTTATATGCACTGTGTGGAATAAAATGAAAATAGCCGCCCAGATAAGAATCGCATAAAGGAGAGAGAGAGAAAAAAAATGGCGCTCCCAAATCGCATGTCCTTACGTCCAGTCTCTTGTGGCTAACCCTAAATCTGGCCCTGATTATTCAGTGTTTATCATAAAGTAATATATTTATTTTTTTTAATTTTACGTACCCCCTAAGATGTCTTCGCGTACCCCAGGTTGAACACCACTGCGTTAGATACTTCAGAACACCTAAGAAATACCGTCTATGTGTAACTTAGCTATACATTTTGACTGCGTCTTCTGCCTTATTTAATAAGATAACCAACACAGTACGCAAATACGTGCAGTTCTGAACACATTACTGTTGTCATTTGCCCCTACATGTTTCATGCAATGTATATATGCTTAACTGAAGACGTTACCCGTCATGCGAAGTTAGAACAACTATATGCATATACATATCAGTTGTCTAATGTACATAGCTATCGTTATTTTAAAGATTTTAACACAACACATAAGATAATGCTAACCTACGTAAAGAAATATTGATAATATTGTAACAAATGTAGCTACGGCACAATATATTGCACATATGCCTGTACTGTAATGAATACGCCAAGGTCTTGTTTTACGCCCTACTTTTTACCTGAAAAAGTGGGCTTAAATCAAAAGGGCGTAAATAAAAAATGACGTTTTCATAAGAAATAAAAGGACAAATAAATGGAAATAAACCAGTCAAAGTGCGCTGAAACGAAAATGAGAGGGCGTAAATTAATAAGTGTTGTAAAGTGACAAGAACCAAATATTGTAACAACAATAGAAATAAGAAGACTATAATGGGTTGGTCATGTGGTAAGAATGTCTGATGGTAGGACCGTGAAGACAGTATTTCTGGGGAGACCAGATGGAAGAAGAAAAGCAGGAAAACCAAAATTAAGGTGGTTCGGCTGTATTGAGAATGATATGAAATCGATGCGTGTCAAGAGATGGAGGAAGAAAGCAGAAGACAGATCAGTATGGGCTATCATTCTGAAGCAGGCACTGGTTAAACTATAAGAACTCTACGCCAAAGAAGAAGAGGAAGAAGAAGATAAATTGGCATGGGGCGTTAGAGCAAAAGAGGCGTAAAGCAACGGGCGTAAAACAAGGCCTTGTTTTAATGTAAAGTACTTCGAACCTTCCCAGTGTATACAGTATTCCCCGCTGAAATAGTCGAAAGTGGCTGAGAGATGTACGGATAAATAAAGAACAGCATTGTTTTGTATATTTCGTATATTTCTGCACTGTTTTGTTTATTTTATTAAATAAATTTATGTGTAGTTTCTTTTTTGACGATGCTGTTAGTACATTTAACAGACTTTCGAGCGTGGAATGATGGCATGATAATGAATTTGAAAACGTATAAAAGTAAGTCGTTGTGCCTTATTTAGAGACAGTTCTGGAACTTTCCTGGATGGACTGAAAAATATATAAGTAAATCAATCGGAATAGGCGAGGCCTTGAGCGGGGATTGAACTGGGTGTTTCCCGAATCGGAGTCGGGAGTGTTGCAGCCTTAGTCAACTTGTTCGGTGAACTGCGTAATTAGTAATTATTTTGGAGAGTGTAACCCAGAAGTTAGTTTGTGTTCTCAGCGCGTGCTGACGTGTGTGGAATGGACGGCTGTCTGCATCCGTACGACAGTACTGTAGGCGTAGTAAAGCGAAGGTAAAGCAACCCCATTACAGGCCTGGACAGGCTCTTAGGGTTCCAGGAGGTTGAGGCTCCCACATTTATAGACAATCGGCACATGAAGATGGTACGTTTGTCAACCCTACGCACCGGTCGCCTTTACCCCCCAGGAAATATTCCTGGTACGCATTTCTGTTAGAGGCTGAGTCGACCCCAGGGCCATAGTGCGGCCGGAAGGATTATATCAATGAAAAATTCCAATGACACCATCGGGAATCGAACCCGCGACCTTCCGGCTTGTACTATAGGCGTAGTAGGCATAATAAATAGGCCGCCCAAAAAACATGAATGTACATTAATTTGTATATTTTTATCCATTTACTTATTCTTTATATTATATTTATTTTTCTAAGGGTTTAAGAAATAAAGGAGAGTTTTAATAAATATAACAATATCACCCTGTGTTGGACTGAATGTTTTGGCGACTGCAGTTGACACCCTGCACTTACCGCCACGCTAACCAGCCAGGTGGCCCGTGTGCTGTGAGAGTGATATCGGTGGCTGTTAGCGATCAGACTTTGATTTGAACTGGCGGCCACGTGGTTGTCACCTTGATGTTGTAGCTTCTTTGTAAGTCACAAAACCGCGATCTTATGGAGCTTTTTCACCATTTGTTTTATTTCTGGTTCTGTCGGCTCTCTGTCCCTATTCAACCGGACTGGAAGGTCTAATGGCAGTAAATGTGGTATGTAGCTGTAATATTTATTTCACCGCTAACTGTATTCATAAATTTCTACGCGCAGTCGTGAGAATTAGTGGTATTATAAAAGGTAAAGGTAAAGGTCACTCTAGAACGGGCCATGAAGGCCCAGAGGGGGAGTAGAGGTATAGCTTTACTCATTCTTTAATCCTGACACTAGATGAGGGAAAGAGACCCGGTACCCATTGTATAGGAGGCTGGGTGGGTCCCAGGGCCGGTCTGGACGGGTGCGGAAAATCTCGTTCCTACCGAGATTCGATCCCCGGACCGTCCAGCCCGTAGCGAGTCGCTATACCGACTGAGCCATGTGAAATATTTTTGTATCTTATGAAATTTTTCGTTTGAATTATCTCGATTATTGACGTACCATTTCAAGTGTGCTATGTGTAGTGTATTTTCTAGACAGCGCATTCACGAAGCGAAATTCTGCGGTGTAGATCTGCCTGAATTGACCGGAAGAGCTTCCGACTCTCCCGCAAGATTACAGATAAATAAATGGAAAAACTCTGTCAGGTAACTGGTCTTCATTACGTGGGAATATTATATACCGTTTTCGCATTCGTCTTTTATTTAGTTTTTTGTTTTTCCTGTTCTGTTTCATTTTTCTTGTTCTTGCCTTTTATAATTCGTCCTGCTTTCGTTTCTGAGCACTCCGCTACACCAAAGTGCTGCTTGTAATGAGCTCACTGTACTTGTCGCTGCGCTGCTTCCTTACTCCATTGATCAGGGTCTTTGAGAATCTGGTGGTCTTTCGTTTAGTTAAAAAGTACTAAAGTGCCTTTCACAGAAGCAGGAGCTTCATTATACAGGGTGAGCCAAAACTCATTCTGTACCTACATTAAAAATGATAAAACCATATCATTCCTATTATTAACGTTAAACCTTCCCCCCCTCCTTCATTCTTAGTATTACCCACCCCCATCTAGCGCCGAGGTTAAAGAAAGAGTAGAGCTATACCTCTACTCCCCCTCTGGGCCTTCGTGGCCTGTTCTAGGGAGAACTTTACCTTTACCTTACGACCAACTTGGCTTGCGGAACTTTGGGGGGGGGGGGGGGCGAAATGTATTTGTATTAAAGTACAGGGAGCCTCTGAACATATCCATCGTCAACGGTAGCTGACTTTTGGCTCTTCTGTATTTACGGAAGCGTTATCCACTGTACTCTCTCCTAAGACAAATTCATTTCGTACCCTGGAACCCCTTTCCTAAGGGTATTACGTGGTTTTCTTCAGTACGTCATAGTACATTTCGGGATGGTACGGTAGTTGAAAAAATTTCCAATCGCACAACAACGAACAGAGGTGACACATGTTGTAACATTGATACATTTTAGTATTATCACCATATATGCGAATTAAAAAAGGCAAGATTGATAATCCTCATGAGTGTTGACGGACGTAAGTGACAAAGAAAATAAGTTACAGATAAAAGTACCTTGTGCCTATCCACGCCTGAAGGGGTATAGGGGATGTATAGGTATAGCTCCACTCATTCTTAACTTCGGCAGTAGATGGAGGAGCCTGGTCAATTTCATGCTGCGGCTGCTTTAATCACGAGGAAATAACCCCCAATATTCTTTGAATAAGAGGCTGGGTGGGCCTTAAAGCCGGTCAGAACTTTGGGGCCAAGAAAAATGTTTTACCCCTGCCGGGAATTGAACCTCTTAGCCTAGTTACTATGGTGACAGCGCTGTCACTGTCTTTGACGGAAATATATCGAAGTGAAATTTGTTATTAAATGTAGACATATAAAATTGTGCAGCACTAAGTAATACGAGTCGACCTCGCCACTGGACCCAAAGTTCGGATAAAAATCCGTAGCACAACTTCCTTCGGAGGGGAAGTAAAGCCGTCGGTCCCACGTCGTAGATTTACGGCATGTAAAAGAACCTTACGGGCATGAATTGAAATGTTTCGTAAGCCAAATTGTGGTCATTTCTCACCCAAGTCTCCTGACTGCCTGCCAGATGGCTTTGGTGGTCACATCAGGATCGATAGAACAGCAGCGCTGCCAGTTGGCCAGTCATCAACTGCCACGAATGCGCACGACCCAGTAACCTCGGAAAGAGGAGGCCCAAGCCCATATAGGGCTGTTGAGCCATGGTTATTATTATTATATTATTACTAAGTAATACGACAGAAGTTACAATGTAAAGAAAATGCCACGTAACAACCACTCTTATACACACATTTTTCAGTCTATTGCTCGCTGCCAGTCCTATAATTTTAAAGGTAAAGGTAAAGGTAAAGGTGAAGTTCTCCCTAGAACAGGTCATGAAGGCCCAGAGTGGGAGTAGAGGTATAGCTCTACTCTTTCTTTAACCCTGGCACTAGATGAGGGTGAGTGGTCAACTCCACGCCCCGGCCGCTTTACCCACGGGAAAGAGACCGGTTCCCATTGTATAGGAGGCTGGGTGGGCCCCAGGGCCGGTCTGGACGGCTGCGAAAAATCTCGCCCCCCCCGGGATTTTTTTTTCTGTCCGGGGTTTTTCCCCTTTGATCCACTTTTGTACTGTTAAATCCTTTCGTCCTTCATGTCACTTTACGTTCCATGTTACCGTCCTTACAACAAACACAACACAAACATCCATGCCCCCGGTGGGATTCGAACCCACGATCCTAGTAAGCGAGCGGCCGCAGACCCACGCCTTAGACCGCACGGCCACTGGGATCGGCAGGATTCGATTCCCGGACCGTTCCAGCCCGTAGCGAGTCGCTATACCGACTGAGCTATCCCGGTCCACAGTCCTATAATTGTAGATTATCAATCTTGGTCTTTTTAATTCGCATATATGGTAATAATATTAAATGTATATCAATACGCAAGGGAAATCAGCATGAAGTAAATCGAAAATAAATGTATAAAGATATGACTGTTTGTTTCCGTGCTAACAATCAGCCCGTGAAATGTTTCGAAGTCCTTTCTTTGCTGTGGCAATAGAGAATGAATTTAGCGTATAATTTGTAATTAAATATCACTTTTATTGTCGTTGTGGAGCGAAGAACACAAAAACGTATGAAATTACTGCAGATTGTTACACGACATAAACGAATGTACTCTTCATCAAGATTTAATGAAATGTTCCGTAATAATTTTTCTAAGGATTATAAAAAGTGACTGATTATATTTCATCAGATACCCCGCAGGACTGTGGGTCACTTAATGCAGTCAACCTGAGAGCGAGGCAACACGTGTTCAAATTGCTTGAAAATGGAGCAGGACTTAATGACAGGTCTATATAAATCTGCCGAATCAACAGTGTCTGTTGGGCAGATAAAATATCAGCAAGTCATCAAGATACTTTGATTTATAATGTACGACTATATAAATGTTTCTAAAACGTAATGGCAGAGCGTATGTTTGTCTTCTTTCATAACTTCCTCGATGTAGGTCTAACACAGAGAATAAAGGATAGAAGCGAGACAAAAGAAAGATGAAGTTGTGCCAATGCTTAATTATCTTTGTTACAAGACAGAGGTGAGTGGTCATTCACGCCCCTGTCTGCTGTACCGCCTGGAAAGAGGCCCCCCTTGTCCCCTGGTGGTTGGGTGGGCCCCACAGCCTTTCTGGAGTCTTAAGTTGCTCTGAACTTCGATCCCTCGGACGTCCAGGTCGTAGCCTCGTCGTTGTACCTGCTGAGCTAACGAGGTACAGAAATAAGTTCATGCCAGCAGTGCAGAACTGTCACATGAGAGACCACCGGGCCGGGCGACCTCCAGATCTGTTGAACCCCCCCACAAAGTACATGAAGGCACAGCGTTGTCTCCAGAGGGGTGCAGTACGTGTTATTGGGAAGCAAATTATACATATCGGTACAGTAAGGTACAAGACAGGAAGTTGAGCCTTGTGGGGGATGTGCGTGTTTCATCCAGTTATATCTCTGTCTATAATGACACTTCAGTGTATAGTAACCTGTTGAAAATGGGGTTTCAGTTAAATGGAAACTGAAATTTGTCTGAAAAATGTTATCTATTCTCGAGAAAGTTTAGTGACAAACACCGAAAAATTAAGTGCAGTCGAACTCGGTTATAACGTCATGAAAGGGACTGAATATTTTGTGTCGTTATAAACGAGTGTTGTTATAACCGAGGAGTATAATGTTATCGTTAACGGTGAGGAATTAATCGGTACCACAGAATATCTGACGCTATAGACGAGGTGACGTATAAATCGGTGTTATTATAAACGGGTTCGACTGTAATTCCATGGAATATAATCGTTATTGAGAACTGGTCAAGAAATATATGCCCGCCCCCCCGGGGGGGGGGGCCTTGTACAGAACCTAGTGTTTTGTTACGATGTTTATAAGACCTTGACACTGGGTCGCATCCCTAGCCAGATGAAACCAATTCATACCCTTAAACATACTGCCCTTAAAAAGCTGTGACTATGCACATTGCTGTCTTTTGGTATATAACGCCGTTTAATATGATAAAAGTGTATAGACGTTACATAGAAACGTGCTGCCTGCATCACTTCATATATCCTGATGATGGAAGCAGAAAATTTATCCGAAACGTCGGTATATTTCCACCATACTGCGCCGCGTCATATTGTAGAAGACAGTGAAATCTTCGGTGCAACATACTTTGACTTCGTCATCCCCAGCGTTATACAGCGTAAAACAAAAAAAAAATTATAACGTCGCCCTTCAATTCGTTGGATTAAAGACAACTGACGTCTCTGTAACAAGGAGGAAGTTTGTGTAGTGCGGCGAATAATTACACACTTCAGTGGCTGGACGTGCGATTTGCGTGGAAGTTGCCAACCTTTCCGTTTACCGGAGCGTATGCCTTTACCGTCCACTTGGTGGGTTTCTCTGCATGAATGCGAGCCTGATCGAGCTTGAGATCTGAGCTTCTGTTACCTCCGAACTGACGGAGCAAGAAGACGCGAACGTGTGTGTGTGTGTGTGTGTGTGTTCGTGGGCGTCCTTTTATTGTTTCCAGACGCCTTTAATCCTTCCCATAGGCGTAAATATATAACCTAAAAATAAATAATTATATGTGCTAGACTTGAGGTTCTCCCAGCAGTGTTAATGAGAATTCAGGTCTCCTCGGACATCACGCTGTGTCGCTGGGTATATATTTCCCGAAGTTTCGGAGGTACCTAGTGCCATCGTCTTCAGGGTCAAGCACGCCAAGACGACTGCCAAAGCAGTGACGTAACGTGACATTCCAGAAAACTTGACTTTTCAAGTGATTAGCTATTTGAAGACTGAAATTAAACTAAATTCTATATAAATTAGTTGGTGCAGTTGGTTGAGGCACTGCGCTACAAGCCGGAAGGTCGCGGGTTCGATTCCCGATGGTGTCATTGGAATTTTACATTGACTATGGCCCTGGGGGTCGACTCAGCCTCTAACAGAAATGAGTACCAGGAATATTTCCTAAAGGGTAAAAGCGGCCGGTGCTTAGGGCTGACAACCTTGCCACCTTCCTGTGCCGATTGTCTAGAAATTCTGCCAGCCTCAACCTCCTGGAACCCTCAGAGCCTGTCCAGGGATTGCTTTACTTTTTTTGTATATAAATAAGTTAGGGAAACTCCGCAGAATATTACCCTTCCGGCTCGTTCAAATGTTTAAATTTGTCACCTAAGTGCCTATAGTAACCATAAGAACAGGCGCCGCAGTAACGTAGTCAATAGCGACTAGGCTGCTGGCTGGACAGTCCGGGGTTCTAATCCCGGTAGAAGTAAGGGATGATTTTTCTCTTCGGGTAGGGAAATAGCGCAAAGTGTTCCAAACAAAACCTGTCTTCATTTCTTAAATAGGGAAAATGGGCTTATAATTCAATAAATAAGGTGGAAATTTGAAAAATGCTGTGTCTTGGGATTTGACTCCATGTAGCCTAGTAGAAATTTACCGACGTTTCGGATGAATCTGCTGCCCCCATCTTCAGGTGACTGCATGGCGGTATATCATAGAATACATTAGTTTTCATAGTCACTGTCATGGGTGTACATGTGAGGATAATATTAAAATGAATCTTCAACAAGTGGATGGTGGGGGCATGGGCTGGATTGATATGGCTCAGGATAGGGACAGGTGGCGGGCTCTTGTGAATACGGTAATGAACATTCGGATTCCATAAAATGCGGGGAATTTCTTGACTAGCTGAGGACCTTTTAGCTTCTCAAGAAGGACTCTGCTGCATGGAGTTAGTTAGTTAGTTAGTTAGTTAGTTGTTAGTCACCGTCGTGAGATCCTCAGAGCTGGGAGTACAAGGTTAATTTGTATAATGAAAGGTACCCCTCGTGACTAGCGATGTTGTGTGGGGGCCCTTCGTGTAGGCTACAGTAGCTGTCAGTTGTTTACAGTGTTCTGATGTAAAGCGGTTGCCACGTGCTTGGGGGAGACAGTGTACATCCTAGCCCTGTTCCATCTGGACTGGCGCACAGCGCATCCATCATATGCCCCCCTTACAGTGGCGGAACTAAGTGACCAGTGGGTCAGTGCGGTAGGCGGGGATTACGAACCGCGTTGGTACTATCACCTACTTACATCTTGCCATGATACAGACGACATATTTCGTCAAAAAAAATTTATTTCTCTGCACACTCACTGAATTAAGACCGCTTATCTCTGTGTCCAAATTCGCCGTTTTTTTCCCCCCTTAACACTGAACTGTAGAAAATGTGGAAGACACTCTCATTTATTAAATACTTACGTAATTGAAAGCATTGAATCAGAGAAGTTCTGGATGTCAGATTTCAATGGACAAAAATCGTAGTGTACGTAATTAAAATTAGTGACAACAGCTTGCACAGCTGGTACAATGTAGGCAATGTACGAATAACGTAACCCTATGGCTCGTTCGCGTAATATTTATACCTCCTCGGTTAGCCTAACAGCCTGATACCATTTCACTCGATGGCAGCAATTTTATGGCGATTTAATGTCGTCGGCAACAATAGAACCTACTTAAACCTACTTAGGTCTTCATGTAAGTTTTCAGGTATTTGTGACGATTCGAAAGAAATTTGGATATTCTAGACAGAATTTCATGAAATTCCCAGTACAGAATTTCACTTAAGTCCTTCCAGTGGGAGCCGCGCTGATACATGCGGACAGACGGACGGTGCAGACAGACTGGCAGACGGACGGACATGACGAAGCTAATAGGCGCTTTCCGTGACTAGGCGAAAGCGCCTAAAAATTGGAATACTACATTAGGTTGGAATTTATGTAAAACAGGTGAGTGCGTTTCGAAACTGAGCGAAATAGTTTCGTATCGGTTGCAGTGGTGTGAGTTCCTGGGTGATACGAAGAATAAATACTGAGGTGGGATAATAATAATAATTCTTGGCTCAACAGCCCTGTATGGGCCTGGGCCTCCTCTTGCCTCCTCTTGTCGAGGTTCCTAAGTCATGCGCATTCATGGCAGTTGGTGACCGGCCAGCTAGCCGCGCTTAGTGTTCTATCGATCCTGATGTGCACGCCAGAGCCATCTGGCAGGCAGTCAGGAGACTTGGATGAGAAATGGAGGCAATTTGGCTTACGCAACATTTTTATTCATGCCCGTAAGGTTCTTACATGCCGTAAATTTACGACATGGGACCGACGGCTTTACTTCCCCTCCGAAGGAAGTGGTGCTCCGGATTTTTATCATCCTTAAAAATCCATCGACCTCGGTCGGGATCGAACCCGCGAACCTTGGGTCCAGTGGCGAGCACGCTAACCACTAGTCCACCGAGGTCGACTACTGAGGTGGGATAACCTGTGATATAAAAACGCGACCCCTTAGGCCACAGTCCATCGGTTGAGAAAGACTAGCGTAAAGAAATGAAAATTGTTAATTGTTCGTAATTAGTAACACTGTATTTAAGGATACGTGAGAACGCGTGCCTTTGCCGGCAGCCGTGTTCAAGTGTGCCTCACAAACTTGAAAAAGTTCTTGGAAGTGTTTAAAGTACGGGAGACTCCAGACACGATTCTACTGCTAATTACATCACGAGGGAGTTGCTATAAAGGCGCACACTCAGGGAGGTAATTGTTAAGCTCTGTATTACTGCTTACGTTAGCAAAGTTGACCTCTATTTTGTGTGTAAAAGATAAACTTACAGGGACCTCTCTAAGGACGAAATTAAAACTTAAAACATTAAACAACACGAACACCTTTTTCTGTCCAGTGCTCTCTATTTTCCTAAAGCGAACTGCTGTCTTTGGACGTTCTGTCTTCGCCCGCTTGTCCTTCTGGTAAGAGTAGTATTAAGCTGAAAATGATAGGAACATTGGTCGAATGATACTAACGGGGGGAAATCAAAGTAATCGGAGAAAAATCTCTCCGAGTGTCACTTTGTCCACCAGAAATCCCAAAATGACTGGCCCGGGATGGAAGCATGGATTCAAAATAGCAAAAATTTAAAATCTATTCTTAACTCACAGAGAATGTGATCACTCTGTATTATAATAACCAGTCAGTTAATGCTGTTTATAAAATAATCGCTGTTTGTTCTGGCAGATATACTACAGGAATACATGTAAATACTCTTTGTAGGAAAAAAAAATACAATATTTGTACTTCGTGTTCAGTTAATTTCGAGGCTGACTGTATTGTTCGGGGTTGACTGTACTTTTTCCGACTTACGTAAGGGTTTCGTTCCTGAAACTTTTGCGTAACCCGAAATTTACGTAAGTCGGAATTGACCCCATCTCTACTTGTTTATCACACTTCGTCGGTTATGTATGCGTTTTTACAGTGTCAATGTGCGTGTTTGGAAATGCTGTTTATATCATTTTTATATGAAACACACAAAGTAAAATGCATTTAATAATTGCAGTATTAATAATTAGTAATATCGATATTATATATAATATTAATTTAAAACATTAAAAATTAATTGTATTAGAAGTTAATAAGAATTTTTTACGTAATTCTGAGATTTACCTAAGTCGCGCATTACGTAACCCGGAAACTGCCTCTACTGCCTGAAGTGTTACGACTTGCTTCAGTAGCTTACCTCCAAGCAAATGCAGGATTAGTACCTCAGGTTAGCTCAGACCGCACCTTGCCACACGCTGTCCAGTTTGTTCAGGCACTTCCTAACACGGAACGCCGCAGTGTCTGAAGTACTGACACTGTAGTTAATGAACCATAAACTAATAATAATAATAATAATAATAATAATAATAATAAAAATAACAGTGAGCTCACAGATATAGGAAATGTAGGTCCTAAGTGAAACAGAGTATGGGCTGAGTTTGATATAGTGATATACTGTAATAAGTAAATAAGAAGCAATAATATATATATATATATAATTAAATTAATCAGGCATACACAAAAGAATGGTGCGGTTGTAATAGTGTTCACTATTAAAACCGCACCATTCTTTTGTGTATGCCCTGTATATATAAGTGGCTCGAATTTAAAAAGCGTTAGACCATATACTAATATATATGTAAGTAAAGTGCTTGAAGTGCTGAACAGTGAACCCTGACCGTGACTAGTTGCGTCACTTGCAGGGGCGCACCCAAGATGGGGGGGGGGGGCTCCCTGGACTGCAGTACCCTCTCCAAATCGAAATTTAAAAAAAGACATTTTGTAGACACGATAACAAAGTTTTACGTGATTTACCTTTCAGACGAAATCAGACACTGGAATCGTCTGTTGACTGGTACATTAGAAGTTTGAAAGGTAAAATAAAAACCTAGAATGTCTTTGATTAGATTAAAAAAATAAACCAAGATTAGACCTTGTGATTTAAATTAGGGGAGTGAGTCATGGAACATGTATTTGTGTTTGTATGTATATAAATGCCCTCGACACTGAAACGGGAAACCGGAGTAGGTAGAAGAGGACGACAAAAAAAAAAGTAGATAAATGCAATTGAAACAGTCTTATGTTACAGGTTTAGTTAAAGACATGATGTTCGTAACATAATTTTTAAAATCAAACAAATAATATATAGCCTCAGGGTCACCCCGTCCCCCCACCCAATTAAAAACTATGGGTGCGCTCTGGTCACTTTTGTCCTGATTAATGATTCGAACAAGACAGTCCCAAGTGCAGTCGCTACCAAATGCTCTGTAATTTCATATAATTCACGCAAAATCACTGGGCCCCTACACAAACAAATAAATGCAAAACACTTTTTTCAATAAGATAATTTATTTTTGTATTTGAGAAGCAGGCACGAGCCTCTCTCTATTCTCTCTCTCTTTTCTCACCTCACAGATATTCCCGCGACGAACAACGAGTCCGTGACTAGAGGGCGGACCGGGGGACACAGCCACCCTCCTGTTATTTTATTTATCTCTGTCCTGCAGACGCGATAACATGATCCTACATTAAGGGAATTTAGCTCCTCTGTAATCACGTATAAAGCTGCGAACCGAATAAAAGCAGGGGATTGGAAGTTGTGATTAAGCGGAGTCATTCCCTTCAACACGTGGAAAATGTCATTTTAATGAGTGTTTTGTTTTGGGAGTCAAATTATTTTTGGAATCTAAGTCGTTTTGAATTCAGAGTTGAAAAAAGATGTACTTAAATTCTTAGAACCGAATTGTAGATGCGTCATTGATCAGGATGTTTATTTTAGAAGTCTATTGGCTGGGAGTCGAGATATCTGAGTCACTGTATTGACTAGGGCTACAAACTGTACGTCAGAGGAACCGTGGTTCGAATCCCGACAGGGGCAAGAGATGCATCTGTTCTCCAAAGTTTCCAGACCTTTTCTGGAACCCACCCAACATCTGCCGGGAGGAACTTCCGCTGGAGGTAAAGTGTCCATGGCGCGAGGCTGACAACTTACTCCCATCAAGTGCTGAGGTTCAGAATGAGTGGAGCTCTACCGCCACATTCTCATATGCCTTTATTTGTTTCTGTATTTCGTTATAGATATTTAACGTAGTAAAAACTGTATGGGGTACGCGGTAGCGCAGTTGGTTGAGGCACTGCATTACAAGCCGGGAGGTCGCGGGCTCGATTCCCGATTTTTCTTTTACTTAATCCTTCCGGCCTCACTATGGCCCTGGGGGTCGACTCAGCCTATAACAGAAATGAGTACCGGGGATATCTCCTGGGGGGTAAAGGCGGCGGTTTCTTAGGGCTGACAATCTTACCACCCTCATATGCCGATTGTCTATATATTCTACGAGTCTCCTAGGGGGCCCAGTCCTGCCAGGAAAGGAACCCCGATCTGCCTGAACTTTTCTTTAATATTTATTAGCTTCGCGTCGGCTCAAATAGGTCTTATCTTGGAAACAGGTCTGGGATATGAGAATGTGCCGTTCGGTGAGTGGCTTCCGAAGTTTCGGAGGAACTATGTGCCTTCGAAACGTCAGGGAGCACTCCCAGAACACCTGAAACGTCAGAAACATCGCTGTGAACGCCTCATCGCGGGCAGCCCATATTTTTCTCGCCACAGATAAATAAATTACATTATCAGCGTGTGTAGTCAGTAGCCTGAATTATGTGCAGCGTTTAGGGCAGTTAGCTTCCACATTAGATTTCCATACATCTGTGGAAACAAATGACGTATGATGTGCGATGTTATCCTGACAGCAGGGGTCAGAAGCAGGTAGCAAACAAACACGCGTCTTGCTTAAGGCTTGGCACTACGTGGAGGCAATCTGCGTAGACACCGACACACAGAATTTGTCTACAACACGTGGGAGCCTGGACAGGTTGTTGCGTATAGTGACTAGGCTATGGACTGGATGATCCAGGATTCGATTTACAACGGTGACAAGAGATTTTTCTCTTCTCTAAAACGTCCAGAGAGTCTCTGGGGCCCACCTAGCCTCCTATTCAGCGTGTAACGGGGTTCTTTCCCTGGGGAATAAACGGCCGGGGCGCGAAGTTGACCACTTACCTCCATCTAGTGCCTACCTTGTTGAATCAGTGGGGCTGTACCCTCACGCCTTCATATGCCTTCTTCGCATGCACAGGGACTTTATCTGCATGTCCGGCATTACCAACATGACTGCAGTGTAGTTATTGGTACTCCTGCTTGGTATTCGGTAGACTGCTGTAGTGCTAATTATGTACGCCTTGTGTTTTGAAGTACGAGGTTCAGTTTCCGGCCGAGTCACTGCTTATTCTGGGATAAAATCGCAGTTGATTCCTTCATTCATCACAAGAGCCTCGAGTGAGCGGCATTCCCGCATTGTATTTGGGGGAAGTCCCAGTTTTGTCTAGGCTTTAGGCCACGAAATGTTCGACATGACATTGTGTAGTCTGGTAGAAGGTTACCAACGTTTCGACATAACATTCTGTTTCCTTCTTCATATTAGGAACGACATACCGAAATAACGATGTGAATCTAGAAAACCATAGCAAAGACCAAAGTAACTTCGGATGGAATCCGATGAGAGGCTTTTGAGTAGAGTGTTATGAACCTTCAGGTTTCATTCTAGTGGACAGTTTCTTGATCAGATGGACAAAAATTCGTTTTTTAAGGGTCGTGCACCATGCGTGAACTGAAATCTACCAGCAGAAGAAGAATTAAAGAGAAAATGTTGCAACCGAAGTCAGGCTTCTCCTTTCGCGCTGTAGGATGTGATTCATATTAAATTATAGACACGCTTTAAACTCAGGAGGGTTCATGGTCACCATATTGCGCAAATACCTTAACAGCTTTGTAGTGCAGAAAGAGAAGTCCGTTCACAGCTCGACATTGCCTTGGTTAACGCTCGAAAGCCAAGTGTTTCGTATGTGTGTCGTCAAGTCTCTGCATTTTGTCTACGTAAAGAAATTGAAAACACATTAATTCTGGAGAACCACTGCTATCATTCGGTCCAGAATGTTTGTCTTGCCTTTCTATGTCTAAGGATAGGAAGATTAAAGTACAGAGAATTGATATCTTGTTTGTTTATTATAGGGATGTGAAACGTGCTCTCATGCATTACGGGAAGGACATAGGGCAGGGTGTTCAAGAATAGGTTCCTGAAGAGGATTTCTTGTCATTAGAGGGAGAAAGTAACTGGAGATTGGAGCAAGTTATATCATTTTTGATCACTCGATATCGTATAGTGGACCCTAGTTTCAGTCGAAACAGCATCCTTAATTAACGCAGGCGTAAACTTAATAGAGTATACGTAATCAATACTGACATCGAGATGACATCTTGAATATTCCACAATTTTCTTCTGTTTTTTTTCGAAGTCAACTTAGGCCTACGTGGTTGTGTTATTATTATTATTATTATTATTATTATTATTATTATTGGGGTGCTTCAGTCATACCCGTGTTTTATGAGGTACTGAGTCAGTCACGCCTTGATTGTCTGTGAGGCACGCGCAGAGGCCAAGGAAACAGTTGAGCATCGAGCATAGATGGCAGCCCTCGGATAGATTACACTAGCGCTTGGTTTGCTCTAAATAAAGACACGACTGATGAACGTAGCCGTGGAGTAGCGCATGAATACTGTGCCGGGCTTTCATATTAATGACACGTGACTGGATACTGGTGTAGCGACGGGAGTTTTTAACCCCTTCTCTGGCCGGTATGAACCTAACGTTATTTGCCTGGGGGTAATCAGAGGCGGAGGAAAATTACCCAGTTCCCTTCTCCCACCCAAAGTCGGCACTGTGACTGATGTTAGTTTTGAAGAGTTGTTAAACCAAATTACAATTGTTAGTCTCGTGTATAAAAAAATATAGAGACGGAATTGTCCCCTCATGTGTGATAAATCTGCGACACGCAAAGCAGCTTAATGCTGGCCTGTGCCTTCCATCTTCGAGGTGGTTTTGATGAAGTAATTACAGTAATGTTGTCATTATCCTTAACCTCTGTTTTCTAAGAATTAAGTTAATAACAAAGACCTAAGGATGCAGGTGATATCTGTTTATTTACGGTTTACTTAACCACTTTTCAAGTAGCTCAACCTACAATACTACTCGTTTATGAGGGTCGGTCAAAAAATAAGTTTACACCGTATAATTTTATTTTCTTTTCCATTGGCTCGACAGCCCCTTGGGGGCCTAGGCCGCCTCATTTTTGGAGGCTTCACGATCACACACACGTTTAGACACACCGCAATCAGTAAGACTCCTCTGGACGAGGGACCAGCTCGTCGCAGAGACCTCTACTTGACAACACACAACACTCACAAGAAACAGACATCCATGCCCTAGACGGGTTTCGAACCCACAATCCCAGCAAGCGAGCGGCCGTAGACCCACGCCTTAGACCGCGCGGCCACTGGGATCGGCAATTTCATAATCAAAGAACATAAACTGGTTGTGATCAGGGAAATTCCTTGCCGAGTGATCGTCATGCTTCCAGCGATGAATCAAAATGAGATCTGCTCTCTTTTTTGGGATTTTACGCGACGTTTAAAGGTAATTTCTTGCCGACGCTTCGGGACAACTTATCGGTTCCATCTTCAAGGGTCAGGCAGTGCAAGAAGAATGCCGGGAACAGTTAGGTACGCAGTTAAATGGGGAATAGGTGTGGGCGGTGATTGGCCATTCCCTATATCAACTGCGTACCTATCTGTGCCGGCAGTTTTCTTGGACCGCCTGGCCAGAGCTCACTTACATCGCGTCGGAAGCCTGAAATCACGCAATGAAACAAAATCGTGGAAGCCACAAATTTAATGCTGATCGAGAGGTGCACATACTTGTGACACGATGACTGAAGACACCGGACAAGGAAGGATACACTTCAGCTCAACGGCGTTTAAGTAGTCTATTACGTCTTATTCAACGCCTGACGACTACTATGCAGGATAAATAGTTACAGGGAAGACATAACTATGGATAAACTTTATGTTACTTGTACCGTATATTTTTGATTGTACAAATTTTATTCAGACAAATGTACACTGTTTTATGTTTATTCAACACAACTTTGTATTAAAGACTGCCCAACATGTTTCGAAACTATACAAGGTTCATCTTCAGGGGCCTACTGTACAGGGGCAAATATGTAATGAACACAAAATAACTGATACAGAAATCAGAACCCATACACATTAAGAATTTATGTAACTTTAATACCAGATGTACTGCTGATGTAATTTCAACAAATAAGCCCCTGAAGATGAACCTTGTATAGGTTGGAAACATGTTGGGCAGTCTTTAATACAAAGTTGTGTTGAATAACATGAAACAGTATACATTTGTCTGAATAAGATTTGTAGAACTATGGATCTTAGATGCAGCCCAAGATGAAAACCGGTATTAAAACTGATTTAAAAAAAAAAACATTGAGTCAGCTCACTTGTTCTGGGTTAAATGGCGTGCGATTGTGCGCATTGTGTTGTAACTTAGGAAGGGACTTTACTGACCGGCTGTGTGTACATCATTTTTGTAGCTTTCGGCCCGTGAAGAACCTAGAAGAATAGCGTAGTGGGTACAGCGACTGGCTACAAGCTGGACGGTCCGGGGGTCGAATCCCGGTGGAGGCGAGGTTTTCCGCACCTACCCAGACCGACCCTGGGGCCCACCCAACCTTCGGTACAATGGATACCGGGTCTCTTTCTCGAGGGTAAAGCAGCCGGGGCGTGGCGTTGACCACCCACCCTTCATCTAACGCCGAGGTTAAAGAAAGAGTAGAGCTATACATCTTCTCCCTCTCCTTTTCTAGGGTGACTTTTACCTTTACCTTTCAGAACCTAGCAGAGCTACCGGACGAGTCTACTCTGCACAGGAGGTGTCAAGGGCAGGGTATTTGTATTGCATCGTCTTCCTATCTGTTATCTACCTCACTATACAAGTGACTCGCTCCTAACCTCCCGCTTGAAAATTTCACCGGCCGAAAACTGACAAATGACGTATAGCTATCAAAATTCAAGGGAGACTGAATCATAGGTAACTATCTCGGAGACAACTCCTTAGCGGACTTAATCGAAAAGCGTGGTGTCGTGGTTGGCATGTTTACATCGTGTTTAAGGGATTGTGGGTATCTTGAATTAACGTTTTTTCGAATATAAAAAGTGGATGAGAGCCAGTCACCTCAGAACGGTAATATAGCCTCCCTCCGAAACGTCGTGTAAACTGAATGTGCCCAATATAACAGCTTCTGCTGAATAAGTGAATATTTTGTGCAAGTAAATGACAGGGTTAGGCGTTCCAGTGAATGAAATACAAGATGTAAAAAAAAAAGAGTTAAAGTAAATCCCTTACGAAAAAAAAAAAAGCAGATGCGTAAGATAAAAGACGGAACAATGCCCTAAACATGTAATAAGGAGGCGTTGTTCAACCTTTCCAACCCCAGACACGCTTTCCAGCCATTGTTATTATTTCCGTGAAGGGGGAAGGAGGTGCACTGTCTGGGGAATTATGTTAATAGTGCATGGGGCTGTTGGGTTTCACCGTTTGTCAGATTCACGTAACCTGCGTGTTCAGATGTCCGTGTGGCTGAAAACTAAAATCCCTGGCCGCTGATTTCCCGTTCGTGACCCGATGCCTGTCCGAATTCACAAATAGGCCTAGCGGTGGCGCAGTTGGTTGAGGCACTGCGCTACAAGCTCGAAGGAACGGGTTCGATTCTCGATGGTGTCATTGGAATTTTTTATTGACTTAATCCTTCCGGCCGGACTATGGCTCAGCCTCTAAATGAAATGAGTACCAGGGGTATCTTCTGGGGGGTAAAGGCAGCCGGTGCTTAAGGCTGACAATATTGCCACCGTCGTGTGCCGATTGTCTGGAAATTCTGGGAGTTCAACGTCTTACAGTCCCTCAGGGCCTGTCTAGGCCTGTATAGGGATTGTCCTATCTTTTAACTAAAGTCCCACCGGCATTTGTAATCTCTCACACTAGAGTTCAGTGCTGTCAATCTCAGAATGTGATTGGTCGACAGTCACACGTTGTGAGACGATTTGTCGACCATAGTCTGTGTTCTGTTTCTGGCTGTTCTGGGACACTAATGTGATGCTAGCCGTATATCTAAGGCTCAAATTGCGACATGAGAACACTGCGACATCTTTTCTCTGCAGTTCGGTTTGTTACGTCATAGGCACGAGGGACCAAGGATCATCAAATCCCTGAGGGACTGTCAACTGAATGTTTCTAACGTAACAAGGGTCAGGAAAGTGGCTAGGCCGGGAGTGCACAAATCCCGGGCACCAGGACGCCAGGGCAACTAAATTGTGTACTGTGGCGCCTAATATTTGTGGGACATCAGTATGGAAATTGCTTGATGTAGCACGAATTTGGGGGGGGGGGGGTGCGTACATGGTTTTGGTGGGGAGACCTGAGGGAAAGAGACCACTTAGAAGACCTAGGCATAGATAGAAGGATAATATTAAAATGGGAGCTTCAAGACGTAGTATGGGCGGCGTGGATTTGATTTAGCTGGCTCAGGACAGGGTGAAGTGGCGGGCTGTTGTGAATACGGTAATGAACTTTCGGGTTCCATAAAATGCGGGTTATTTTTTGACTAGCTGAGGAGCTATTAGCTTCTCATGAACGGCTCCTCTCCATGGAGTTAAGTTAGTTGCCTACCAACTATCATATATATATTTGTAGATATGACTTGCTACATGGCGACAGAATAACGACAGAATTTCAACTCTTACAGGTCTTAAACAGCTACTTGGAAGTTAAAGTCGCTAATATAGGCAAGTTACATTACGGTCTTAGTACTAGATATACGTGACTTCAAACAAACAGGTACTATGAACAAAAAGAGTAACTTGTAACAATTGAACAAGTTTAAGACCCGTAATTATAAGGATATAAGAAGTAAGAGCTTTGTTAGGGCCATATGTTTGCATATAAATGATGGAACTTAAAAATCATACATGGGCGTAGGGTCTGTGGTCACAGAGCATGTGGCTGCTGCTGCGTCACCTGCCGAGTTCCCCGACTGGTGGTGACATCTGGCCAGTCGTTGTACCGCATAGCGGCTGCAGCAGCAACAGCAGCAACAATGACTACGTCAATAATGATAATAATTCGCCGGGTGAGGAAATTCTAAACGTGAAACACCAACATTTAGGGATCCAGTTTTATAAAAAAAAAACCCAAACCGGGACACTAATAACACTTAGGTTCTGGGGGGGGGATTGAATACAAACGTTTTTCAACGTTTTTCACCCATCATGTAATGGAAAACGGCAGAGTGACTTATTAATGTTACTACAGTGAGACAATTCAGATAAAAATTTATTTAATACAGATACAAGGAACTAAATAATAATAATAACAATTATTATTATTATATTATAGGGACAGGTGGCGGGCTCTTGTGAATGCGGTAATGAACCTTCGGGTTCCATAAAACGCGGGGAATTTCTTGACTAGCTGACGACCTGTTAGCTTCTCAAGAAGGACTGTGCTCATTGAGTCATTCAGTTATTATTATTATTACTATTATTATTATTATTGTAATCTCGTGTCTCTTAGTGATTCTTCTTTACATGTCCGTTCCTCGTCCTTCGCAGTCTCATTCCAAACTCTATAATCACTGATCTACACATCTTGCTCTTCGTCTCTCGTTTCCCTTCTGTAAGCGGTTGGCTGATGGCTGTCCTACTCCTATAAATGTTTTCTCCCACTCTGCGGAATTCAAAACTTACGAACGTATGGTCCGAAATTTCCTATTTTTATAACTTGGAAAAAATAAACCGGGATTTGGCCTTCCAAACCAATTTTCCTGGACTCCAGATAGATATCTTTAAAACCAATAAAACTGGGGGTGTCCCACGAAAACCGGGACGAGTGGGACCCCTACCAATGTACCGATTTTTATATCAGCCATACGATAAAGTGTATAGGAAGACATCAAAGGTTACTAATTCCATGGAACAGGTACCTTCTTTAGACGCTTAGAGTTGCTTAGCTAATCAGAAATATTCTCCATATTTACAAGAGCTCGGCCAATGCTCACATTGATGCTGAAGTGACATTGATACAGAATTCAATTTTATTTAATATATTGCTAATCTACGAAAATTTGTAGATGGTATTGGAGTATAATAGCTGTGATAGACATAGTCGGGATTGCTCAGTTAGTTTAGTGAAGGTGCTGCAAACTGCGACTGACGTAACGTCTTTGGCAGGAGCAAATTTGATGCCACTGCTTCGAGTGGGTATTGGGGCGTCAGTCTGTTTGATGCCACTGCTTCGAGTGGGTATTGGGGCGTCAGTCTGTTTGATGCCACTGCTTCGAGTGGGTATTGGGGCGTCAGTCTGTTTGATGCCACTGCTTCGAGTGGGTATTGGGGCATCAGTCTGTTTGATGCCACTGCTTCGAGTGGGTATTGGGGCGTCAGTCTGTTTGATGCCACTGCTTCGAGTGGGTATTGGGGCGTCAGTCTGTTTGATGCCACTGCTTCGAGTGGGTATTGGGGCGTCAGCCTGACCGGTCACTGCTACATCTGTACGTCCAATATCTCTTCGTTTCGTAATAGTTGATTACTTTTTTTTTTTGGTGAAGGACCCCGCAGCAGATGCTACGGACGCACCGCAGCCTTGACGCTTATTGTGCAACCCTCTGATGAAGATGATTAGTGTTTTGTAGTAGTAATGGAGCACCGGTAGAATGAAATTGACAGGGAAAAACCGAAGTACTCGGGGAAAACCTGTCCCAGTGCCACTTTGTCCACCACAAATCCCACATGGACTGACCCGGGATCGAACCCGGGCCTCCGCGATGAGAGGCCGGCGACTAACCGCCTGAGCCATGGCACGGCCTTACCTTTACCTTTGTGAAATTAAACATGCCTGTGTCTATTATTAACCATATATAGACAGATTTCTGTAGAGGGTTATGGAAATTGGGGAGGCTCTGCATGTGCTTTAGCGACTCGTCGAATTGCGTAATGCTCTACAGAAATATATATTATGTTTTGTGACATATTTGAGGTAAATAATACTAAGTGCTATCCAGGATCACCGATAAATAAATACAGTCGAACTCGGTTGTAACATCGGTTTATACGACGCCTCGTCTATAGCGTCAGATACTCTGTGGTACCAATTAATCCCTCACTGTTAACCATAACATTACACTACTCGGTTATAACGACACTCTTTTATAACGACACAAAATATACAGTCCCTTTCATGACGTTATAACCGAGTTCGATTTTATATGTCTATACACAGACACCTACACGCCAACGCAAGCGCGCGCAGTCAATGTCCCATTCGGGATTGACTGTATGGTGGGTGTTATTTAGTGTTGTTCAGAAAATATTATGTTGCAAAGAATGTCTCATTATACTTTCCTCCTTGCATGTGAATCATATCTCGTTTTGTTCATTTAAAACATAAACTAAAAAAAAATTAAGCTGTAGCACTATTCTGTCTTCACTGTTTTAAGTGCTTTGTGTTGTCTTGCACAAAGGGACTTAGCACTATATCGTTATGAGAGTGTTATCTGGTCTATGCGAGAGTGTATTGATGTATTTATTTATTGCTTATTTAACGACGCTGTCTGTAACTCAAACTACATAACGTCTAATCGCACGATGATTACTGAATAATAAATTGGAAGGGATGTGGAAGGAAGCGGCCGTGGCCTGATTTTACGTACAGACTCTCCCTGACTTAACGCAAATTTAAATTAAGCAATGTCAGATTTATGCAATTTAAAAAAAGTGAAAAAAATTAAATAATAACGATTTTGAAAAGCGCGCCGTATTTTTCTTTATGGGTACGAAAGCGTAATAGGATGAAGGTGGCGGAAGAATACTGCTGGGCGATAACACAGGCGGCGGGCGGTCATGCTGCGGCCGATCAGGTTCCAGTGTTGGAGTTTGGGTTTTAATTTGACTCTCTTTTACGTATATATATATATATATATATATATAGTTGGCGGTATCAATACGAAATCCAGACTTGCGCAAAATTCGACCAGCGTCGGACCTTCCTGTATGTAACTATTGCGTAAGCAGCTGATTGTCTGTACTAACCTGTTAGTGGCCTCTAGGGATCACGAGATATCTCAATTAGAGTAGTCGATTTCCCCGCCAGGACCTCCCAAATACAAGTCAGAAGAAAAGTTTTGCGTATTCTTGTAGGCAGTTCATGCCTGTTTGTCTCAGCCGTATAAACTGACGGTCTGTTATGGCAAATCTCATGTCAATCTCATTATATTGGATTAGAGGTTTATTTGAATTGTGGTGTTTCAAATCAGGACACACTGTATTGTAGTAGGTGGTTACCAGCGTTTAGGAGGAACGTGCTGACTCCAGGTGCATACCCAGAATTTTTCGCTTTTTTGGGGGGGAGGAGGGGGGTGGCTGACCGAGAGGCTATATATAATTTATGTTTGATTTTAAAAATTATGTTATAAAATCATGTCGTAAGTACAACATAACACTGTTTGGAACTGCATTTGTATACATACAAATATAACTACATGTTCCATGACTCAATCACAGTGTCCTATCTTCTTGTTTCTTTTTTTATTTTATTAATTCATTTTGCAAACTTCTAATGTACTAGTCATCAGCTGATTTCAGTGGCTAATTTCGACTGAAGGGTAAATCACGTAAAACTTTTGATGTAACATCTACAAAAATTTGTGTTTTTTTAAATTTCGGTTTTGGGGGTTTGGGGGGCTGCAGCCCGACAGCCCCCTTGGGTGCGCCACTGGCTGACTCCATCTTGAGGACACAAGGTTGAGGCAGATAGTTCCTCCGAAACTACTATAACTACTAGTACTACAATATGACATGACCCTGACTGTAAGTACCAATACTACACTGTGTCATGACCCTGACTATAAGTACCAGTACTACACTGTCATGACCCTGATTATAAGTACCAATACTACACTGTGTCATGACCCTGACTATAAGTACCAGTACTACACTGTGTCATGACCCTGACTATAAGTACCAGTACTACACTGTGTCATGACCCTGACTATAAGTACCAGTACTACACTGTGTCATGACCCTGACTAATAATACCATACGATATACACTGTGTCATGACCCTGACTATAAGTACCAGTACTACACTGTGTCATGACCCTGACTATAAGTACCATATACACTCGTGTCATGACCCTGACTATAAGTTACCACAGTACTACACTGTGTCATGACCCTGACTATAAGTACCAGTACTAACTACTGTGTCATGTACCAGACTATAAGTACCAGTACTACACTGTGTCATGACCCTGAACTATAAGTACCAGTACTACACTGTGTCATGACCCTGACTATAAGTACCAGTACTACACTGTGTCATGACCCTGACTATAAGTACCAGTACTACACTGTGTCATGACCCTGACTATAAGTACCATACTACACTGTGTCATGACCCTGACTATAAGTACCAGTACTACACTGTGTCATGACCCTGACTATAAGTACCAGTACTACACTGTGTCATGACCCTGACTATAAGTACTAGTACTACACTGTGTCATGACCCAGACTATAAGTACCAGTACTACACTGTGTCATGACCCTGACTATAAGTACCAGTACTACACTGTGTCATGACCCTGACTATAACTACCAGTACTACACTGTATCATGACCCAGACTATAAGTACCAGTACTACACTGTGTCATGACCCTGACTATAAGTACCAGTACTACACTGTGTCATGACCCTGACTATAAGTACTAGTACTACACTGTGTCATGACCCTGACTATAACTACCAGTACTACACTGTATCATGACCCAGACTATAAGTACCAGTACTACACTGTGTCATGACCCTGACTATAACTACCAGTACTGCACTGTGTCATGACCCTGACTATAACTACCAGTACTGCACTGTGTCGTGACCCTGAATAAGGTACCTGTGAGACGTAGCACGGTGCTTACTGTCGACATTTGGCCCTACTTCAGTGGCATCCAAAAAAGATTGGACACCAGAACCCTCGTCCTTCAAGATTTGGAGGTCGAATAAAATGGTACAACTGCGCAGAGGTACATCCAATTGTGGATCTAGCTGCTATAACTGTGACAATATATAAATGTATGCGGACTGTATTTGAAAGTCAACAAGGGGGGGGAGGGGCTTTTGCGACGTGCCTGTGTGCAAAGCGCGTTTCTACTGTTCACAGCATGCTGAGATGATCTATTGATATTGTTTGAAGCCATGGGGCGTGCTGCTTGTTTGGGAGACCTGGGTCCGACGCATCCCGCATAACAGGGCCGGAAATTTTTTTTAACCTTTTTAGAACGCGGATAGGCAATTGGAGAAAAGTTCTGTAGTCAAAATGTAAATTTGTCCCTTTGCACTTCATGAACTTAAGTGGAGAAGTGGAGGCACAGCTCCATGCATTCTTATGTTGCGCACTGGGATGGAAGTGGGTGGTCAGGTTCACCCTCCGGCCTCTTTCTCCTGGGACAGAAACCACCGGTACCAATAGAAGAGGATGCCGAGTGGGCACCAGAGCAGTTCTGGACGTTTCGGACGTTTCTAGCGGGAATCTAACCCCCATTCCTCTGTCGTCCAGCCCCTTAGCGCAGTCATTACACTAACTAAGACAACTTGGCTCTAGTTAACTATGTTAAATACCTAAATTTTGCGTTGATTGGTTGGACGTGTACACCAAAAGTCATAAAATTAACATATTATTAGAACGTAGGAAAGTCGTTGTGGCGGGAAGACTCGAAAATCGGGATTCAGGTGTGGATTACGGGCTGCACTGTCCGGGGTTCGAATCCTGGTAGGCGAAAGATAATTTTTTTCTTCTCCGAAACGTCCAGACCGGCTCTGAGGCCCACTCAGCCTCCTTTTCAATGGGTACCGGGTACTGTGCCGGGGTAAAGCGGCCGAGTCTTGAAGTTGACCTCTCCCGTCTAATGCCGAGGTTAAGAATAAGTGGAGCTATACATCTAGTCCTCCTATATGCCGTCATGGAGTGGTGAAGGACAGCTTTTTATGACAAAGTTGAGACCGACTCTGTGGTTCACCCTGTCTCGTAGCTACCGGGGCTCATTATCAGGGTTAAACTGCCCAGACATCAAGCCATAGTTGTAGCCTGGACACTATACCAACTGAGCTATCGTGGCTACCTTAGATAAGTAAGTGAATAAAACTTTTATCGATATGAGATGGAAGGTAAGCTGTTCATAATCAACTCACAACACACAGTCCAACAAAATGCACGATATTGTTCCAAGATATATAATATTATAATATCAATTTGAACACTGCTACATGTTTCGATCCCTTATGGGATCATCATCAGGGAATCATAATAAAATAACACTTCACCAAACCGAACTAGCAATCCATGTTTTGTGAAGTAATACTTCAATATGATTCCTTGATAAAGATCCCATAAGGGATCGAAACATGTAGCAGTGTTCAAATTGATATTATAATATAAAATATCTGGGAACAATATAGTGCATTTTGTTGGACTGAGTGTTGTGAGTTGATTATCGACACTGCACGGAATGAATAATATAGAATTTAAGCTGTTTATATTCCGAAAACAGGTGAGTTCCTTAATGGAGTGTGAAAACGCCTCATCAATGTCATTTCTTGGGAAACTGGACCTTCTGAACCTTCGCGCAACAATAGCCTTTCCAGCAAGTCGTCGCTTTGCTGCCGTCGCGATTAGAAAGAAGCATCTTGCTGGTCTGGACGTGAGCCAAGTTCTTCGACTCCTACTTGAATCAGGCAAGATACTTGGTGGGAGGTGACCGACGCACTGCCTGCGTTACGCATGTGGTCATTATGTTCTGTAGGGGAAGTAGTGCGTGTGACCAACTTACTAACCGAAGATTACGCTGTTCTTGGATGTAACACCGTGCAGTCTGGTAGCAATTTAACAGCGTTTCGGAGGAACCTACTGCCTACATCATAATGTAGAAGAGATTCGTAACTGAAGGTCACGTTCTTCTGGAATGCGACGCCGTGTACTTTCGTATATAGATAAGAAAGTACACGGCGTCGCATTCCACGAGACAGTAATGTTTATACTCACAGCCGAGAGACCCTCAGACATCTGAATTCATTAATTTTCAGGTAACATTAGTGTCGCGAGATTCTAGCAGCGACTTTGACGAAGTGTAAATTATTCTGTAGTGCCGTCATCTTCAGGGTCAAGCAATCTCTCTTCTTACACTGCTTGACCATGAAGATGGATGCACTCCGTTCTCCGAAACGTCGATAACGTTTCACCAACCGACATGGCTTAACGCTCCATAAGACTGAATATTCAACATTACTGTATTTTGAGGCGTGAGGCCGTATAGTTTGGTAGATAAGTGCCAATGTCACGGAGAATTCTGCTACATTGTATATCGAATACGGAGGAGCAATGTTCTTCGAAAACACTGGTGCCTGATTACCAAATTGTATGGTGTGACATCCCAGAAGGCTACAATATTTTATTCACCTCCATGAGAATTCTAGACATCACAATATATTATCTCGATTGTATTATTATTATTATTATTATTATTATTATTATTATTATTCGTTATAATCTTTATGCAGTGTATTTACAGTTATATACCTGAAACAAGTCGCCCTCGGTGGACTAGTGGTTAGCGTGCTCGCTACTGGACCCACGGTTCGCGGGTTCAATCCCGGCCGAGGTCGATGGATTTTTAAGGGTGATAAAAACTTCCTTCGGAGGGGAAGTAAAGCCGTCGGTCCCATGTCGTAGATTTACGGCATGTAAAAGAACCTTACGGGCATGAATTGAGATGTTTCGTAAGCAAAATTCAGCGGCCATTTCTCACCCAAGTCTCCTGATTGACTGCTAGATGGATCTGGCAGTCATATCAGGAGAGTAGAAATTGTGCAGTCAGTGGACTGGTCACTCACTACAGAATGCACACTTCCAGACCAAGAAACCTCTGAAAGGAGGCCCTATGCTCCGCAAGGAGCGACAGGAAGAAACTAAACTGTTTCTAGGGTATATAGTATTGTAGCTATTCTTTGGTTACAATTCATGACACATGTAATGTTATTTTCCATGTTAAATGTTTTGTACTTTTACATTAGTACTTTCCGAAGTATTCTATTATTAGTCTTTTTCTACTTATTATTAATTAAATTATCCTTCGTCAAGGTAGGTGACAGTCAGTTCCTCTACAACGTTCGTGCAACTTTTCGAATCGCTAAGATCATATGGAATAGTTGATAACTGCATGAATACGCAACATTAGTGCTACTGACAAGGTTCAACCTGCGCACCCGCAGAAAAACCTGTCCCAGTGCCACTTATTTGTTCGACGTCAATCCTATATGGACTATCCTGAGTCTGAACTCGGATCCCCGCTGTGACAGGCTTCCGAATAACACCCTGAGCCAAAGTGTTTCCTCTCTGCCAGATACCAATTACTTTATCGGCGCGTTTAAGGCAGCTAGAACGTGAAACTCTCAGTCAGCTGTACCAGATTTCGAAGTCGAGAGTTGTTTGAAGCTTTAATAGCAGTCGCTGTCATTAAGTAGCTGTCAGGACAGTTTGCTGACGTCGCGACACCGCTGTTCCGAAACATAAACTAAAATGTAGCCTCGAGGCGGTAAGAATATTAAGTTTGTAAGAAAGTGGGGCTGTGTTACATGATGATAATGAGGATGAAGCTTGTGTGTGGAAGTCGCTAATTGTGCGCTTCCTGGCCCGGAACATCTAATCACGAACTTCCACCTTCGTATTTAAAAAAAAAAAAAATTCATTTACTGGGGCACGAAAATAAACCCAGGCTTAAATTTAGCTGCTTATGTCCTTTCCGAGAACGTGTTCCAGTCTATGACGTCACTACGTTTATAAACAAATTATAGGTACGTGTTTACTACTGTTCCGGTTAACAGTCGAGTGGCCACAGATCTTGATACAAAGTGTAAAGGCCGCGGGTGCGAATGTAGTTCCTGTGACACGGGATGCTCTAACTTCGGTTTTAATTTTGTTTCTGTTTGCTTCCTTCAGGCACATGGTAGTAGAGTATCACTGACTCATTCCTTCCTAGTGCTTTCCGATTTTAGGGTCCACACAACGTCCTACTCAATGGGTTCCGTAACCTTTTTTAGGGATAAAGCGGCTGGAGAGTGATGCTGAGAACTCACCACCGTCTATTACAAGGGTCTCCAATTTTTTTATGGCAGAGGGCCACACTAGTTATTGCGGGCTGGTTCGCGGGCCCCACGTGAACAATAACATGGCCTCCTCTTACGACGTTTCACGATCATACACTTTAGACACACCACACTCGGTAGGACTCCTCTAGACGAGTGACCAGCCCGTCGCAGAGACCTCTACCTGACATCACACAACACTCACAAAAGACAGACATCCATGCCCCGGCGGGATTCGAACCGCGCGGGAAATGGGGTCAATCGTCTGAATTATTGTGTAGTTTTTATGGTACTAACATAATTTACAAATGTGGCTGCGGGCCGCGGGTTCGAGACCCATAGTCTGGTGTCTTCATGACGTGCACAGGAGAGAGCTTCACCTTGTACCTGTTCTAGTATTCGACAGTGCAAACACGTGTACTTAAATAAGCCTTGTTAAATAAACACGTATTGGGTGGAATGAAGGAACAGAGTGCGACCAACTAAGGCAGAGAGTTCACAAACTACGTTCCGAAATTAAATCGTCATATAAGTTTTAAAACTTTCGCGCGACATGATTCAATATAGTCTTCTCGGGCGCACAGCCGCGTCAATTCGTTTGAATACAACGTTTCGGGACTAGCTCCGTCCCATCCTCAGCAAAACTGATTTTCAGTTATCAGTTTTGCCTGAGGATGGGGACGGAGCTAGTCCCCGAAACGTTTATTCAAACGAATTGACGCGGCTGTGCGCCCGAGAAGACTATATTGAATCGTAATTTTTGTATCAGTACTCGTGTTGTGTTTATGATGACGGTGAAGTAGGGATACCTAGTGGTACTGGATGATCTGATGATTTCTCCATGTGCATTCATTTTGTGCACGTTTTTGGAGACGGCTTAAAGACAAGGTGGTAAGATAACTTAGTCGATATAGAGATTAGGCTATGGATTGGACGACCGAGGAATCGGTGTTCGATCCACGGCTCTATAGGCCACCTGTCATCCTATTCAGTGGTTACCGGTGGCTATTTGGTGGTGGTAAAGTGGTCATTGCGTGAAGTTGACCACTTAACTCCATGTGGAGCCGTACCTCCACTTCCCGATATACAGTACGTACATGGCGTGTTTCTTAGTGGGGCTGCTTTTACCTTTACGCTTAAGAAGGAATATTTTTGTCAGTGGAACCTGTCGCCATAATAATAGGAGTGATCAGGCATTGAAATATGGTAGCTCGTCTAACCAGGAAGATGTGAACTGCCCTTCAATTCCAGGGTACAATTTCCTCTGAACCTCGAAGAATAAAAAAAGGCCAGTGTTCGAAACATCTTTTTTTTTTTAACCAAAATGAAATTATGGAAAATATCCAGTATATGTATGTCAGTTTGCTTCGGTGCTGTGTTCAGTAAAATGACTGTGGCATGTTGCGTGTTCTCATGGCTGCAGGAAATAAGATGAAATTGAACAATTGATCATGGGTCAGAAGATGAGTTTTGAGGTTTTCACAGCGGTGAAGATTTATATTGTGTTCTTTTACTATGCCTCCGTACAGCTGGTAGGTGATAATCAGTTTTGAAGGAGAGGTATTACGTTTATATATCATATGCCGAAAATGGGAGCAGTGTTGGTGACACGCTTACCAATCCAGACGGTGCTACAGCAAACAATACAACAGTGACCGCCAGTTAGCTCAAATGACAAAGCTTTTATCTTGTAATCGAGAAATGCTTGGTTCGAATTTTGGCTGGGCGGTTTTTCTCCCCATTCCTTCGAGACAAATTCAGGAACAACACCTCAATTGGGCCATGACCACTTGTTTTTCCACATTTTTTTCCTCAGTTCATCATTTACAATCTTCCATTCAGTCATCTTTACTTAAACCAGGAATTCATAATGTTGGAAGGTCTGTCTAAGGTGATCCAAGACCAAGTTGGTTAGGTTTATTTTTCCTTCAAAATAAGAATTAATCTTTGTGTGCCCTTCGTCGCCGTGGAGACGAAATTTAATGATGCCAAAGCACTCAACACGTGTACGATGAAACCAGTGACTTGGGTAGCAAGTCACACCATTACTTGGTCGTACTTTGCTTCTGCTAAACAAGTAATATATGAAAAGTTCAAGGTTAATGTTTAAGGATGCATGGAGAAGTGGGGAAACAAAAGTGGAAGGGGGGGGGGGACCTTCCTCTCTGATCAACCACAAACATACAGTTTATGGCCCGGTCCTAATGGTTCGAATATCCATGTGGGTAATACTGGAAATTTGTGCGAGAGCACTGTGCTAGCTACATATCTGACTGAGACTATACCGGGTGGGGCAAGGACCCCTTGTAATTAACTGTGGTGGCAAATGTTAATGACGTGAATGTCATTGAATGTCTGACTGACTTATGGAAGCACTGTAATGGAAAATATGAAGAATTAGTAAAGAAGTCACTATTTACATACACCAACTGGATGCAACTTTATTTAAAAAACTGTATAGTTTTTAAAACATATTAAACTTTTAAACCCGACATATGTTCGGCTCTTATAGAGCCATCTTCAGGGGTTTATTGTCGTTAAAACTGCATTATTAAAACATCAGACGCACACAAAACAGTACAGCCTACACCATGAAAAATACGACCTAATGAACAAGATAAACCAGTACCATGCATCAACATTAACATATTATTTTAGTACGAATAACAAATAGTGTCTGTGCATACAAAGCAGTGGAAATGTGAAAAACCTTGCCTAAAAGTGAACCAATGAAAAAGACGTTTTAATATATGCAGTTTTAACGACAATAAACCCCTGAAGATGGCTGTATAAGAGCCGAAACATATGTCGGGTTTTAAAAAGTTTTTAAATATGTTTTAAAAAACTATACAGTTTTTTAAATAAAGTTGCATCCAGTTGGTGTATGTAAATAGTGACTGTGAAAAGATGCACGGTGATTACAGAATATAGTGCAGAAGTAAATAAAAACTTCACAAAAATTTACCTATTAATTGCTTTGGCGCGAATGATAAAAGTTGTGAAAAATATTGTATAAATCTCTTAGCACCACGCACTGTCATTCAACCATAGAAGAAGTCTCTGCACACAAATTCTTCAGCAAACAATGATTCTAGAACTGCTTGCCCGCGGGCGCGATAATGAACAAGAAACTTCAATTTTTCTGTCAGAAATCGAACTCGGTCCTCTCAGTCCTGAACTAGCTGCTTTATTCTGGACTTCATGTGCACTTAATTTGGATGCATTATTTTTTATTTCTGTTTATTCAGGTTTAAAATGTTGCCCGTCTCTTTTGGATATTACCGGTATTCGAGCTCTTCCTCTTAATTTCAGAAACTCCTTCCTGTTTACTGCTACTTGTAAAAACTCTCTGTCTGCTAGATGTGTTTTGGCTGCTAACCGTGTGTGCACAGACATCGATATATTTAGGAAAACAATTAGTTCTTTAAAACAGATTGTGCCCTAATCTGTGACATTTTTAAATAAACTTATCTGTGTTTTTTCAGGGTGTAGGGGGTTTGCCCCGGTAATTTTTTATTGCTTTTCTGCAATATTGTTTTTGTTTTGTCTGTGTAGGGTTTTGTTTTTGTGTATTTGTAGTTTTTGTGTTTATTGTGTCTTTGTGCTGGTTTTACGAGTATAATGTGCACTTGTGTTCTTAAGTGTGCACATTAGTAATACCAATTGAATTGAACTGAATTAGTACTGGGACATTACCTTGAGCACGGTACTACTGTTACTGCTGCATCATACACTGAAATATTGCGATCAAAGCTGAAACCGGCCATTCGCAACAAGTGCAGAAGTTTGCTGTGTCCAAGGGGTTTCGTTTGCTCCTCGATAAGGCGCGTCCGCATTCCGCGGCGTCTACCGTTGAAGCAATCAGGCAGCTGGAATTTGAACTTCTTTCACGCAACCCCCCCCCCCCCCCCCCGGCCATATAGTCAAGACCTAGATCCATTGCTTTATCACATGTTTGGACCACTAAAAGGAGTCCTGCGTGGACGATGTGCCAGTCATGATGAAGTTGACGACGCGGTACACACGTGGCTTCGATCACAACCGAAAACTTTTTCGCAGAAGGCTGGTAAACCGGAGGTGAATGTGTTTAGAAATGATACACTTGGCACTTGGCACTGATTGATGCACACGAAGTAATTCATAAATTCACACTACGTTTTGACTTCTCCTCGTGAGTTACGTATTGTCTAGTAGAAAGATCATACGACGGTAAATGTTTTGACGTCAAGAGAAATATTCCCATTTTGTCTGCGGAGAGTCGAATTTCTACCTCTCTGTCAATAGCCTGCCACTTTATTGAACATTCCGTTTGTCCTTCAGATACGTGCAGTGTGAAGTATTAGTTGCAACTTAACCTTCTAGATCCCCTAGTAGTTAGAATCTTCAGAAGTTAGAATTGGTTTCTTGCAAGGGTTGGAAAAGTGTTTTGTTTTCGTCGTGGAAAAGTGGATGATTTGCTTGGATTATTATGTTACGACTACACATGATACTGATATATAATTAATACTAATACCTTGAGAAGCTGGAAGTTGCTCAGCTACTCAAGATTTTTTTTTTTTTTTTTTTTTTTATATATATATAGAAGACGAATTTTTATTACCGTGTTCACAGCGATCGTCTGGTTCCCCAGCGCAATATTTTGTAACATATTGTTTTGTTGTTTGAGGAGTTCATAGCTCCCTGATGACATGCAACCTAAAGGACTGTCCCTTGTCGGCTGTCATGCAATTGCTAATTCTTTAACATTCGCAGCGACCCTCCTTATATGGAGACGTTTTTCTCTATCCACAACCTGAGGGCGTGCCATGCCGTGCACGTGAAATGCGATATAATTATAAAAATATTGTTTCATATGCAAGCTGATATATTATGGCGTGTGGTAAATGCATTAATTACGAAAAGTAAGCAAATGTTTGAAGAATACAAGGGAATTCTCTAAATACGCTTGTGACGAAGAATAAAGTTATTTCTATACATAACTAAGCAGCATGTTACGGTGCTGAAACTTGCACACTTCGGAAAATAGATCAGAAACACCTGGAAAGTTCTGAAATGTGGTGCTGGAGAAGTATGGAGAGGATCAGTTGGACCGATCGTGTGCAGAATGAAGAAGTGTTACGTAGAGTCAAGAAAGAAAGGACCATTGTCCATACAGTAAAACGAAGGAAGGCTAACTGGATTGGTCACGCCTTGGGTAGGAACTGCCTTCTAAACACAATATTTAAGGAAAGATAGAAGGGAGGAGAATACGACGAAGAAGACGTAAGGAGCTACTAGATGACCTTAAGGGAAACAGAAGATGCTAGATTCTGAAAGAGAAAGCACTAGATCGCAGTCTCTGGATAATTTGGTTTGGAACAGACTATGAACCTGTCACAGGACAGACTACGCAATGGATGAATCTTGTGTTGACACGTGGGAGGGGGGAATGGAGATGTAGCTCCGCGTATTCTTAACCTAAGCAGTAATCAGTTTCCAGCGTCTTTAGGCCATGCGAAAGACTCTCGGTACTCATCGGATAGGATGCTGTGTGGAACCCATAGCCGGTCTGGATGCTATGAAGATAAAACAAAAACGTCCTGCTACGGATCCAATTCCTACTTCTCAGTCATTCAGCCCGTAGCTTAGCAACTATATCGACTGAGCTGTCGAGACTCTGAATGTGTTTCTGATACGAAGGATAATTGGCACATTCGGTATATGGGTGGGCAAGTAAGATACAGAGAGGAGAGTCGCAAATGTTTAATATTTTGGCTATCTTGGTGGCTGCAATGGCCGGAGGATGGGAGGAGAAAGAGATGGAGACTTGACAGAGAGACAGAGAAAGGGGCCTCAGTGTTAATGTTCTCTGGTACGAAGGGAAGGCATATGCATTAACAATACATACACCATAAACATTTCGTGTAACCGTACAGGTTCACCTTGGGAAACAAATACTCTCGGAACCAGTTACTAACAACCACCTTATTCTCAATTCTCCGTCCTTTGTTTTGTCTTTCTCGCATCCTAAAATATTTAATTGGAGTGCTAGAGATGCTTAATAGAAACAGAAACGTAATAATAATAATAATAATATTAATAATAATAATAATAATTCTCTGGCGCATTTCCTGTGACGTCCTGCAACTTTTAACAAGTAAAAATGTATGAAGAAAAAATTTGTTTCTAAGATGCATTACTTGAGATTCTCGTACTGCTAGGGAGAAAAGTAAATTTCGATAAAATAAATGTACATTTTATATTTTTTGATTTATGTAAATGAAGAAAAAGAAATGATTTACATGCTTAATATTAAAAATAAAAATGAAAAAGTTCCGCGCTCCTCTGGGGTATTACGGGACGCCGCGTAATACCCCAGAGGAGCGCGGATCTCATCAATATCGCGGCGGAAGCCTGAAATCAAAAAGTAACAACTTATATGAAAAATATATGATGTTGAGACGGGGCCAAGTGTCAGGATGCAGGTGCAGGTAAAGTCGTCTTTGTGCTTCATTTAGCACAACGCCATGTAGGTATGTGGGGAATGGGAGGTATAGCTCCACAGATTTATAATCTGGGTACTATATGGAGGTTAGTGCTTAGCGTCGCGCCCCAGACCGTCCATCCCTGGGTAAATAGACTGCGATAACCCCAAGATAGAAACCTAGGTCTTGACGTTTGGGAAAAGAGAAGACGTCCTTGCATGTGGCAGGAAGGTGGGTTAACGTTGCAGCACGAAAGTTAAGAAATTGTGGTGTAATTCAGGGGCGCAAAAATCCCTGTGGCCAGATCGCCATGGCGATTAATGTCTGTACTGTAAACGTAAAGGTACAGCAACCCTGTGCAGACCTGGACAGGCCCTTAGGTTTCCAGGAAGTTGAGGCTCCCAGATTTCAAGACAATCGGCACATGAAGGTGGTAAGGTTGTCAGCCCTACACACCGGCCACCTTTATCCCCCAGGAAATATCCCTGGTACTCATATCTGTTAGACGCTGAGTCGACCCCAGGGCCATAGTGCGACCGAAAGGATTATGTCAATGAAAGAAAAGTGACACCATCGGTAATCGAACCCGCGGCCTTCAAGCTTGTAGCGCAGTGCCTCAACCAACTGCACCACCGCGTGCCCCAATTTTTGTACTGTGGCACCTAATATTTGTGGGCCCTCAGCATGGAAATTGCTTCATGTCACCCTTCTGGCGCCTAGAATTTTGAGGTGGCTCTTAGATTTTTGAAAAATTTGTACACCCCTGGTCTAATTGGATGTTTAAAGTCATTAATTACGGAGATAAAAGCTTATACTGGGGAGAGGTCCTTACTTTCAGTGAAAGAATTATTTTTTTTCTCTCTCGGTAGACGGAGGGCAAGCGTGAAGAGGTGTGGAAGTGCGAAGTACTCCCAAGATCAAGCACGTAGTCCGAATGTTCGTAGCTAAGTTCGTGCGTGGGCGACAGGGTTCACGCCACACCTCCGGTGACTACCTGTGGGATAGCTGCTAATGCCAAGATACTGGCACTGCATGGAGCATGGTTGGTTTAACGACGGTGATTGTAGCAGGCTCGTAACCAGGGGAGTGCAAGTGGGTGCAGTGCAACCATTACAAATCTGGACGCACCCACTAGGAATTTGCAAAATATCAAAGACAGATATGCTGATTAGCCTGCTAAAAAAAAACTTTCAACACCGTACCGCATCCACGTTTTGCCTATGTTGAACCGCCGTGGTTGGAAACAACTCATTCTCAAAACTGTATGTATATACAAGATGTTTCGTGCAATGTTATAGAGCGCATTGTGTAATTAGAGTGTTTATTTTGTGGTCCTGACAAAGGCGCCTTTTAAGCTTATGTATACGTTATATATATATTTTTTTTCCCCCATGACGCAACAGCACCTAGTGGGCCAGGGCCTCCTCATTATCGAGGTTTCACGATCACACTCAGACACACCACACTCGGTAGGACTCCTCTAGACGAGTGATCAGCCCGACGCAGAGACATCTACCTGACAACACACAACACTCACAAGAGACAGACATCCATGTCCCCGGCGGGATTCGAACCCGCAATCCCAGCAAGCGAGTGGCCGCAGACCCACGCCTTAGACTGCCCGGCCACTTAATATATATATACACACATTATGTGTATGATATAGCATTATATACGTATAGGCACCCATACTGGAAGCCGCTGTATCCACTGTGTTCATGGTCTGGCTATGGGCCTGTTTTGTAGCTCAGTATATAGTGTCGAATGGCGGGATGATTATTGGATTGCGAATGGGAAAGGACGTAGAAGCAGTCGGTCGTTGTCTAATTGGGATCTGTCCCAACATTTTCGTGGGGGGACTGGGGACGTGGGGTGGGACTACAAAAAAATTCTCAGCCAAGATGTTCGGTTTCTGGGACAAAATTTAAACCTGGGATTTCTCGAATACGAAGCTAGAATGCTAACCATCCTCGACGTTTTGTGCAGATTCATTTTGAGTAGCTTGTAGTTCCTCAGCCGGTCTAGAAAATCTGCTTATTTTATGAATTCGGAAAGTTTATTACTGTGGTCACGGCAGCCAATAACGTGTCCTGATTCTGAGTCACCCCCCCCCCCCAAAAAAATAGTTTTATCTCTTCAAGATTTATTATAACATTTTTTTTTTGTCTATGACTGGGTCTTCCAAGTGGTCTCTTTACTTCGGGGTTTTACGTGCAAAAATTGTTACGCATTTCTGTTCTCTGCCATACCTTCAAAACTCCGTGTCTATAAATAATCGTCTATAGGTAGACAAAGATTTGGATATTACCCGCAAAACACTTGTTACAGGACCTTTGGATATCTGTTTTCAGTAGTAATATTTGGTTGTAGTTTCTTCATCATCATTATCATCATAATTATCATCATCGTTGTAATCAAGCTCATTATCCGTAATATGGGTCACCGGTAGCTTGTTCCGTCTGAGAAGGAGCCTTTCCCATCGTCTTCTTGGTCTTCCAACGACTCTTCTTTCTGTTCCTTTGCATTCCACACACATACACACATATACGTACATACATACATACATACATACATACATACATACATACATAATATATTGACTGAAGGTTAACATGGTTGAGCTCCGGACCGAAAGATGGCCTATCTTGACAGCCCACATGCTACACAAGTAATTTCTTAGCTGAAAAATTCAGCCGTTTATAACTGAATTGCAGATGGTTTATTTTAAAAGTACTCTTATTTTAAAAATACTATTCTGGGATATCACGCCGTATAGTCTGGTGTATGTGCACCGACGTTTCAGAGGAATTGCTGCCTCCATCATTATCTGCTGTAACTGTGGAGACAGCAGGGTACTCTGAAACGTCAGTACACATGTACGACACTACACGGCGTCACATTACAGAATACAGTTACGTTTATAGTGATTAATCCGAGAATTTTGAATCTCATTTAAGCTTTTTTTTTGTCCGCTGTTATTCCTTGCAGTCGTTCCATACTTTTCTGTCTTTCTCTTCTCCAAAATGTCCACACCGGCTCTGGGGCCCACACAGCCTCATATTCAGTGTGTACCGGGTCCTTCCCCAGGGATAAAGCTGCCAGGGCGTGAGGTTGATCACTCACCTCCACCTAGCGTCGAGGTTAAGATTGAGTGCAGCTATACCTCTGCTCCCCCTATACGCCTTCATGGCGTGCACAGGGACAACTTTACCTTTGCCTTTTACTTTCCTTTCTTTCCGCGTGGTAACAGTCAGCCTGGTTACCGGCTTTCCTGACGGAGGATCCTGTGGCTTTCCTCAGTTTCTCCCGGTAGCTGCCCGGGCAGTACCTTTCGTTAAGTCATTACCTTCCACGCCCTTTTCAATTTGTCACTCTGATGAAACTGTCACTTGACACCGTTTAATCTCAACAATTGAAATCATTCTCAAATAAGCAAAGAGTAAGGAATAAATACAATGAATCTACTTTTTCTTGTACAGAAGACACGATCCTACAGTTTCGTAACGTTTGTAGAGCTGACGTCATTGATATACAGAGTATACACAAATAATGGTGCGGTTTCAATGGTGAATAAAGGGAAACCGCACCATTCTTTTGTGTATACCCTGTACAGTATGTCCTTGAAGTACTGTCATACATAACAGAAGAACACAAACAAGTCTTACTAATGCAATTTTCCAAGCTTTCTTCGAAACAAGGTTCCTAATTGCAGTAACGTTTATCGTTTCTTGAATAATATTATCGAGCCACTAAGTAATCTGTTTGTCTTAAAAAATTCTTTCGTTTAATCTTACGCTGTATCAATGGAAAATCCTTTTATTGTATTTTTCACGTTGTAAAACAAAGTTCGTTTCTCCAGTTAAGTGCCGAGTGGATTAACCCTTAAGGACGATACGTAATCTCTTAAAGACCTAATACGTACCGCGCAGTAAACACACTCCGTTTGGGTTATAAAAACCAATCAGTCAATGCTGTATACGGAAATAATCGCCATTTGTTCTGAAAAACATACAAAACAGATAAACGCACTCTGTGGGCAGAACGTAGAACTATTGAATGTAAAACCTGGTGGCCCACGAAGGAAACACGAGGCTTCAAAAAGTTAAGAAAAGGGACGGAATTTTAAGGGAAATCGTTATCACGGGGGCATCATATCAGGGGATTTTTCCAGTCTGAATCTCACAGTTTAACAGCATATTGAAGGACAAATCTCGAACCCAGTAACACGATTTTTTTGGTTCTTTATTCGCCTGATGTGATACTTCATAATGTTTAATAAGCACACAAGACTAGACAGTGATCGCTGTTTATAATGAACTGCGTGCCACTTAGAAGTACTGCGACAAATAAGCTAATCAGCGAAGCCTGTTTCCAGGACGTGTATTCAAACCGGTTGAGATGAGGCAATGGTATTTGTATCAGCGCTACATCCTACGTGTATTTTTGAAATCATCTAAATTGAAAACAGATATTAATGGCTAAGGTTGATATTGTCACATTATGCAGTGCTACAGGTGCCTGTTCTTCGTACGCGGTATGGCTTCTAAATATTTTAAATAGGGCTAGCAAGCAAATAAGTTTAAAGTATGCTCTTATGGTTAAACGAGACACTGCAAGTAGAGTTTCGAGTCATATCCAGAACTGTACTACAATACCTGAGCTTCTAATAGCTGTGGGTGTTGCTCGTGTGGCAGACGCATTGAGTGTCTGTATTACCTCTGTTGTAGGCTCGAAATTTACTCATTATATAGTCGGAATGGTTACTGTGTTATTGACTGACTAGAACTGTAAACACGTCTTTTTTTTTTATCCAACAGGTAAAGGTAAAGGTAAACTTTCCTTAGAACGGGCCATGAAGGCCCAGAGGGGGAGTAGAGGTATAGCTCTACTCTTTCTTTAACCTCTCACTAGATGAGGGTGAGTTGTAAACTCCACGCCCCGGACCCCTTTACCCCAGGGAAAGAGACCCGGTACCCATTTTATAGGAGGCTGGGTAGGCCCCAGGGCTGGTCTGGACGGCTGCGGAAAATCTCGCCCCCGCCGGGTTTCGATCCCCGGACCGTACAGCCCGTAGCGAGTCGCTATACCGACAGCTATCGCGGCCCACACTCCAATAGGACGTACTCCAAATACATGCTTTCAGAATAGTAACAAATATATCGTTGCTCAGACTATATAGAGTGCTGTGTTAAAATGATTAGTTAATAGTGAATTGTATAGGAAGTGGATCGAAGCGTTTTTTTTTGTCTAATTCGAGCAAACGTCCCGGCATTTTCTGGGAGGTACCAAAAACCGTCGCTCAGAATTGTCTGTGTCCCGATCCTGATTCCGTATGAGCGCATCCCTGATTGTCAGACACACTTGAGCCGACTGGTTCGGTACCATCAGCTTCTGAAGTCGCACTCTGAACCATGGATAAAAAAAGGTAAAGCAAACCTATTACAGACCTGGACAGGCCCTGAGGGTTCCAGGAGGTTGAGGCTCCCAGATTTGTAGACAATCGGCACATGAAGGTGGTAAGGTTGTGGTGCGTTAATCGGTGTTTAATAATTTATCTGGAAAGTCATATAAGTGAATGGTGATGTCTTGAGGTAGCTTGTAGCTTGTGTCTTCTGCAGCTTCTGTACCCGGAACGCTGAACTGTACCACACTGCAGCGTTCGATTTCTAAGATTAATATAAACTACTAGTAGTTGTACCCTTGCGAATAATTCGCACATAGAAACAATAAAGTACTTCATCAACAAAGATTTATTTACTGTAAGTATGTGAAACTTTGCCGATCCCAGTGGCCACGCGGTCTAAGGCGTGGGTATGCGGCCGCTCGCTTGCTGGAATTGAGGGTTCGAATCCCGCCGGTTGCATGGATGTCTGTCTCTTGTGAGTGTTGCGTGTTGTCAGGTAGAGGTCTCTGCGACTGGCTGATCACTCGTCCAGAGGTTTCCTACCGAGTGTGGTGTGTCTAAAGTGTGATCGTGAAGCCTCGAAAATTGAGGCGGCCTAGGCCCCCCTAGGGGCTGTCGAGCCATTGGGGGGAAAAAACGTGGAACTTTAAAATACGTACTTCTCGATATACAGTGTTTGACATTATCAATCTATTTTTTTCTATACGTTGTCAATGCCATTCGATAATTAAAACAGCAACGTTGTCAAATGAAGAGGTTAAGGAAAATGTTACATACAGTTGGTTATGGTGGGGGGGGGGGGGGACAGGCGATGGTAGAAATATTCCAACGTGTTTAAGCGTCTGCTCATGAGCCTTATTGATTGCCACAGGAAACGCGATTTCGATCGGAAATCTCTTCTGCACAATTGGAAGGAAGTAGTAGGATCTGATGGACATAACTGACTCATGAGTATAAGGATCGTTTTTCTAGAGCCAATAACATCCGCTGCTATGCAGTGTTTGTGCTGCTGCTACCGGAGGTCAAAGGAAACTAACTTATTTCATGTAATTTCAATGGCTTCCGGTGGAGGCAGCACTATCAATTTTTAAAGTTAGCTTTTTATTTAAAAAAAAACAATTTTTTCAGAAGGAATTAATGAAAACAAAAGAGATTGCCATCAGTGCCAAATCGTAAGCTTTCGAAAGATATTTATGTTGAAAAGATCCATCCGGTAGTTCAGTAGATCATGATGTCGCAGACAGACGTTACCGTGTTAATATATTTATATATATATATATATATATATATATATGGTGGTGATCTATCCACTTTGTATTTTCGCTGTTATTACTGTGGCCGTGATGATTACTAAATCATCGTTAGGCCAAGAGAACCAAGTGTCGGCAAGCTGTTCCTCAACAGACAATCGGCGTGTGTGTATGTGTGTATGTCAGGCTGTCAACTTAACATCCAGGGTGTCATAAGCTGAATGTGTAAATCTACTTGTGGGTTGTCACTTGAAACATGATCTACATGCATAAGGCCGTTCCAATCTGTGCGCCGAAGAAAGGGTCCTATGTTCCTTTGGAGAGAAGAACGCATCGCTGCCCCTAGTTGTGTCGTCTGCACGCAACAAACCACCTGGTTATACAGTGTAGCGCACTTAAAAGTAGCCCGTACCCGCGCTGTGTGTTTGTACTATCAGCGTATATTACAAAGCGGGCGCATGCGTGTACCGTTGTCATATAACATTTCACTCCTGAATTCCTATCGTCCGCTTCCGCGCTAAGGGAGTCGCCTTGATGCAAACGGCTTTCTCTTTTGCCGAACGTATGGCAGTTGTGGAACTAATATAGGTAAAGGTAAAGTTCACCCTATAACCTGCCATGAAGGCCCAGAGGGGGAGTAGAGTTAGAGCTGTACTCTTTCTCTAACCCTGGCACTAGTTGGAAGTGGGTGGTCAACTCCACGCCCCGACCGCTTTACCCCCGGGAAAGAGACCCGGTACCAATTGTATAGGAGGCTGGGTGGGCCCCAGGGCCGGTCTGGACGGTTGCAAAAAATCTCGCCCTCACCGGGATTCGATCCTCGGACCGCCCAGCCCGTAGAGAGTCGCTATACATGCTACTTTTTAGATGCGCCACTGTATGTAGCGAATCTCTTTCCCGGGGGTAAAGCGACCGGGGCGTGGCGTTGACCACTCAGCCCCATCTAACGCCGAGGTTAAAGAAAGAGTAGAGATATACCTCTAATCCGTCGGTATAGCGACTCACTACGGGCTGGACGGTCCGGGGATCTAATCCCGGTGGAGGCGAGATTTTTCGCAGCCGTCCAGACCGGCCCTGGGGCCCACCCAGCCTCCTGTACAATGGGTACCGTATCTCTTTCCCGGGGTAAAGCGGCCGGGGCGTGGAGTTGACCACCCACCCTCATCTAGTGCCAGGGTTAAAGAAAGAGTAGAGCTATACCTCTAGTCCCCTTCTGCTTGCTTGATGGGATTGCGGGTTCGAATTCCGCCGGGGGCATGGATGTGTGTCTCTCGTGAGTGTTGTGTGTTGTACAGGTAGAGGTCTCTGCAACGGGCCGATCACTCGTCCAGAGGAGTCGTACAGCGTGTGGTGTGTCTGAGTGTGATCTCGAAACCTCAACAATGAGGAGGCCGTGGCCCACTAGTGGCTGTCAGGCCATGAGATACACAAAGTGTGATAATCAGTTTGAAACATCATCCTCCATTTAGTACAAAGGTACCAGAGCCGGACATTAGTGACGAACATATTTGATATCTTTCGGCCATATTCTACATAAGTACCAACTTTGAAACTGATCTTTCAGATGTTTAGTCACGAATCGCTCTACTGACTGCAAGCCTAAAACTTGTGACTATATTTCAATTATGTACTGAATTGATTGTATTATTATGCGTCTTTTGAAATTGCGTGTTGCCTTTTTCTAACATGCAACTGAGTTGCAGAATGTGAGGGTCACACAACACCGACACGACACAACACGACACGACACAACACGACACGACACGACATCAGACACAAAACACACACACAAACAGTAATAATAACAGCCACTGAAAAACACCATGCAAGGTTTGTGTAATTTCAGTGAAGCAAAGTGTATAAAGCCGCTTATCATCTGCAACTCATTTGCATGCGGGTATGAACATGAAGGTCGTGATTAAAAACAGAAAGAAGAGGGAAGAAAGAAAGAAAGAAAGAAAGAAAGAAAAAAAAGAGAAATTCCCGGGGACATTTACCACCTTGGGGTATAATTCTTGGAAATTCGCTTCTTACAGGTCAATATGTTCCTCGTGTAGCAGGTATTAATATTATATTCCAACAAAAGGAATGACGTAAGCAGTGTAATTAGTCTTTTTATTTATCCTGTATTTGTGTTACTCGTACCGTGTTCTGGGAAGCCCCAGAGTTCCGAGGGCGACTTTCGGGGTTTCTGTAATCACAATTCCTTTATGATCATATTAGTAAATATAATTTTGACAAATTTTAATTGCATTTTATTCTGTTTCCTCCCCATCTTTTTTTACCAATCGGCGCCGCGTTCGTTTTCATTGTGGATCACCAATAACAAAATGTATTGTTATACGTATGCACAGTATTTTATTTTTTAATAGTATTTTAAAATGTTTTATCTTACTTTTGCACCTACAACGTACTCTTTTATTTTACAGAGTTTTCACGAAAATTCACATTTTGTCGCAAGGGTTTCACAGATACTAATAGTTTGAAGAACATTGGCCTATATAAATTATAATTATAGTAGGGATAGGGCCAAAATTTGTCGCCCTCGGTGGACTAGTGGTTAGCGTGCTCGCCACTGGACCCAAGGTTCGCGGGTTCGATCCCGGCCGAGGGCGATGGATTATTAAGGGTGATAAAAATCCGGAGTAAAGCCGTCGGTCCCATGTCGTAGATTTACGGCATGTAAAAGAACCTTCAGGCATAAATAGAACTAGTAGTGTCCGTAAGCAAAATTCAAGCGGCCGTTTCTCACCCAAGTCTCCTGACTGCCTGCCAGATGGCTCTGGCAGTCTCATCAGGATCGAGCAAAAAGTGCGGGCAGTGATCCGGTCACTCATTACAGAATGCACACTTACCGACCAGGAAACCTTCGGGATGAAATCCCAAAAAGAAGGAGACTCTGGCCCACCCCGGGCTGTAACGCCATGGAAGAAGAAGAAGAAGGGCCAAAATTTGCCGAATTTTCAGAAAGGGACAAGTGCGTACAATGCGATTCGTATCCTGTTTGAGGATTTTCATAGTTTTATTCATCCCCCCCCCCCCCCCCGCACACAATCTTCTGTGTAGTGCTTCGGTCATATAACTTCACAGATACTTCTCAAGTCATTATTCATTAATCATCCTGTCATTCGTCGCTGTATTTTGAGGTACAGTCAGCGTCATTAAGTAAACGACAATTCTCGGTTATTCTTACACATCGTTTTTCCTAATTACCATTTGAAACACATTGGCTACCAACTTGTCTACAATGGACAGCATTCTGGGCTTTTAGTACTTTGATATAAATACGAGGTTATTTTATGCTACTTAGAAATTACGCGATATATTCATACATTGAATTTATATCGATATCGATTTATTGTACGCAATATAAATCGTATTTGATTTGTTGATATTAACTGCCATACCATTACCTAATTATTTTTTTTCTATATCTGTGGTCCTTTCGGCAGTATCAAGAATGTGGTCCGTGTAGTTTGGTACTTGGCTTTCTTATACCCTGAAGATGGAGGCAGTAACCTCTTTGGAAGCGGCTTTGATACCGGAGTACATGGCATCACATTACGGGTATAAAATACCATAACGTTTGTTATTCGTTCTGTGTCGCTTGTCTTATTATTTTAATTTGACAGTCCGTCGCTTCTGAATTTGTACATTATGGCGACCATAGTCACCTTTTAACGTATGAAATTTCAACGTTGCTGGCGCTCAAGATATCAGTAAGGGTGTTTGCATTAACACCGATAATGCTGGTCCTGTTAATGTCCATACACCTGAATCACATATCAGTGGAATTCACTACGTGGCTGACTCGCGTGTTCGTGGGAAATATTTGAGAAAGTCTGCTTATAGATAAGTAATACAGGGCATACAGAAAAGAATGGTGCGGTTTTAATAGTGTTCACTATTAAACCCGCACCATTCTTTTGTGTATGCCCTGTGTACGTGGCATTTTATTGGCATTTTATTAGACTGACTAAGTACAGGACTGCAGGGAGTGATACTGAATTTTGATGTGGCCATCGGTACACAGAACTCGATTCTATAAGATATTGCAGTAAGGATATTTTGTAAAACACAAAATCTTATTACATTGCTTAAAGGAGGCCGCCACTGCTCCTCCACCTTCCATTCTGAGGCAGATAACTCCATACCACAACCTAACGACCTGTCATTATCACATAAACTTTAATATTATTCTCCCATTTACTGTAGGTCTAGTAATTCACTGATTCATTTCAGTTTTCCATATACAGTCGAACCCGGTTACAACGACACCGGTTTATACGACACCTCGCCTATAGCGTCAGATATTCTGCGGTACCAATTAATTCCTCACTGTAAACCATAATATTATTTTCCTCGGTTATAACAACACTCGTTTATAACGACACAACATATTCAGTCCCCTTCATGACGTTATAACCGAGTTAGACTGTATTTTACATGCCTAACCCGTTTATTCTTGGGTTTATTTTATTTTCTTGATAATACTTGGCGAGTAGGAATTATGAAGCGCATCTCTGTGTAGTTTTCTCAATTCTCCTGCCACTCCTTGTCTTTGAGACATTCTGCTGGGCAGCCTGTCTTCCAGTGCTTTTGATCTGTGTTCATTTCTTGAGGTGAGAAACCAAGTTTTGCACCCCTGAATTTCTAAAATGTCACGTTGTATTCACCGTGCATCTTGTTAACTAATTAGAAGTTTTAATAAACCAACATATGCACTATATTCTTCTAAGCAAGTCGATCACCCCTACATATGTTTCAGCCTATAACAGGCCATCCTCAGGGGGTCAATGTTTTTTACATAGACTTTACATCTGTTAGTTCAATTTTAAAAACTAAACTAGTAAACACATTCCCTAGGATTTTACAGGTGAAGTAATAATACCAAAATCCATTGGGAACTACGATTCATTTTATTTTACTTTACGTGGATATACTAGCTATTTTTTAAAATTGAACTAACAGATGTAAAGTCTATGTAAAAAACATTGACCCCCTGAGGATGGCCTGTTATAGGCTGAAACATATGTAGGGGTATCGACTTGCTTACAAGAATGTAGTGCATATGTTGGTCTATTAAAACTTTTAAATGAATTTCTAAATTAGTGTTTAGCAAAAGAAGACAGGCAATGTACGTATACCGTAACATTGAGGCGCGTTCGCGTAACCACTGTTGTGGTGCAGAAGCAATAGGTATTAAATATGATGAGAGTGTGTCTACATTCTTGCCTTAGTTATTCAGCATGCAAAGCGCATGCGCCGTATTATCTTGTCATCTGTGGCCTGTCCGGCTGTACCATATATTTCCACATTATCTCATAAAGGACATGATTTTCGGAAAAGAATTACTGAACATAAAACGTGTGTTTTGATTTTATATACAGATTTTTTGTAACGTATTTTATCCAATAATAATTCAGCGAGATGTAAAAAATGTACATAGTTTTTCACGTGAAGTACCCGTTATTCTTGTAAGATGTTAATGAAACTTGAATTTTCTCGACAGTTTTTCTTTAAATCTTAAGATTCAGAATTTTACGAAAATACGTCCAGTGGGAGGCGAGTTGCTCCATGCGGACAAAGAAACAGACGGACAGACATAACGAAGCTAATGGTCGCTTTCCGCAATTTTGTGAACTCGCCTACGTAACTTTTAACATGCGTCCAGCATCGGACGAACTCCTTAATTTACCCTGATATGTTTTAGACCGGCGGCCGGGATAGCTCAGTCGGTATAGCGACTCACTACTGGCTGGGCGGTTCGGGGTTCGACCCCCTATTGGGGCAAGATTTTCCAGACCTATCCACACCAACCCGAGGTTCACCCAGCCTCCTGTACAATAGGCACCGGGTCTCTTTCCCTGGTGGGTAGGCGGCCGGGGCGTTGACCACCCACTCCTATTTTAAAACAAAGGTTGAGTGCGGGTAGAGCTACACCTCTACCGTCCCTTGTGTCTGCGTGGCATGTAACGGGACAGCCTTTACCTTTTGGACCTGCGTCACAGTTACAGGCAGGGTACTATCGTGTTTGGCCAAAAAATATACACCAATCAATACAGCGATTCTCCTGTCCAATTACGACCATAGCGGGAAGCCTTCCCGAAGGAGGTACGTGGCCGTCAAACCTGGCTGTACTCCTTTCTGTCTCTTCTGAAGACCACAGGCTGAACGTAATGACAACCTTGATTGTTTTGTTTCTTTGTTGAACCAGAGACGGGCGTATTGAAGATGGGGGGTTTGCAATTTGTGCTACCAATTTAGAAGAATTATTTTTGGTCTTGACATGTGTAGAATTATTGGTGCGCTTTCCGGGTATCTGTTGTATTCCTTGTCTGTTAGAATTAGTTCCAGAATTTCGTAACTCGTTTATTAACCATTTATTGAGCAGAATCAAGATAAGATCCGTCTAAACACAACTACGCTGTATTTATTTACAGAACAACATGTTTAGACCGATTGAGGTCATCTTCAGGTTCACAATTATTTTTCAAAACGTATTGAGGAATTAATAAATTTATTGAGCGAGTTATTAACGGATATAAAAATGAATTTTTTACTTCTGCGTATAATATTGTTCAGTAACTCAGATTTGAGCCGATCCCCAGTGGCCGCGCGGTCTAAGGCGTGGGTCTACGGCCGCTCGCTTGCTGGGATTATGGGTTCGAATCCTGCCTAGGGCATTGATGTCTGTCTCTTGTGAGTGTTGTGTGTTGTCAGGTAGAGGTCTCTGCGACGGGCTGGTCACTCGTCCAGAGGAGTCCTACCGAGTGTGGTGTGTCTAATGTGTGTGATCGTGAAGCCTAAAAAAATGAGGCGGTCTAGGCCCCCAAGGGGCTGTCGAGCCATTAAAAAGAACCTCAGATTTGAACATTTTCGGTAATGCATTTGTTATTCAATTCATTAACAAGTCTGTTATGAAATTGTCTAGAGCCATTCTGAGACTTACTGCTTTCGGAATGGATATACGGATCACTGGAACGAATGACAGTATTATTTTAGGCTGCAATTATTTTTCTATCCATTTTCGTAATTAGAAGCATTAACGACCAGTGAATAATACATTGCTTTTTTAATTGATAGAATCAGAGGCCTTTTTATGACGGTGTAAAGAATTGTGAGGATGATTATAAACGGGGTAATGGATTCTGTACGGAAGGAAATATCGTGGCGTACTTCAAGAAAATATTTACAGTCGAGATCTGCGCTGTTCTGGGTTATTACGCGGCGTCGTGTGGTAATTGTTTACCGACGTTTCGTGACGACTTACCGGTCCTATCTTCAAGGGTCAAGAGTCCGAGAAGAAAAGAAAACTGGCAACCCGTAACGTAGGTTCTGTAGCACAGCTACCTTTTATTTAGAAACAGCTACATGTTTCGGCCGTTTACGACCATCATCGGACCATCAACACAATACTTTAAAATAAGTTACAAATGCAATACATGTACATTCACCATATGGTTTCACTCTGTGGGATGCCACAAGTTTACAATGTCTATTACAATGGTAAATTGTAAAATTGGTCGTATAGTAGCTCACTGATTGCAAAAATTATTGTAGGTCTTTGTAATATATGTAATAATAACATTAAAATATTAAGTTGTGAGATACAATTATTAAAAAAACTTATATGGATAAAAATTAGATTCGAGGGTCGGCTACGTGATATAATGTAGATCTGATGGTATTATATACATTTCACACGGGACGATGAAGTTGGCAGTATGAAAGTTGGCGTTATGAAAGTCTTGGATGTTTTTATTTATACATATATCTGATTTTTTGTACTTGAATTGCGTCATTTTATTATTGTGTGGTTCTTAAGTGAAATTCTCGTTGGTGTTAGTGTATTGTGATAGTATCGGCATGCTGCTTGTTCTCGTTGGTGTGTAGTGTATTGTGATAGTATCGGCATGTTGTTTGTTCTTGTTGGTGTGTAGTGTATTGTGATAGTATCGGCATGCTGCTTGTTCTTGTTGGTGTATAGTGTATTGTGATAGTATCGGCATGCTGCTTGTTCTTGTTGGTGTGTAGTGTATTGTGATACTATCGGCATGTTGTTTGTTCTTGTTGGTGTGTAGTGTATTGTGATAGTATCGGCATGCTGCTTGTTCTTGTTGGTGTATAGTGTATTGTGATAGTATCGGCATGCTGCTTGTTCTTGTTGGTGTGTAGTGTATTGTGATACTATCGGCATGCTGCTTGTTCTTGTTGGTGTATAGTGTATTGTGATAGTATCGGCATGCTGCTTGTTCTTGTTGGTGTGTAGTGTATTGTGATAGTATCGGCATGCTGCTTGTTCTTGTTGGTGTATAGTGTATTGTGATAGTATCGGCATGCTGCTTGTTCTTGTTGGTGTATAGTGTATTGTGATAGTATCGGCATGCTGCTTGTTCTTGTTGGTGTGTAGTGTATTGTGATAGTATCGGCATGCTGCTTGTTCTTGTTGGTGTTAGTGTATTGTGATAGTATCGGCATGCTGCTTGTTCTTGTTGGTGTGTAGTGTATTGTGATAGTATCGGCATGCTGCTTGTTCTTGTTGGTGTGTAGTGTATTGTGATAGTATCGGCATGCTGCTTGTTTGTTGGTGTGTAGTGTATTGTGATAGTATCGGCATGCTGCTTGTTCTTGTTGGTGTGTAGTGTATTGTGATAGTATCGGCATGCTGCTTGTTCTCGTTGGTGTGTAGTGTATTGTGACAGTATCGGCATGCTGCTGTTCTTGTGTGGTGTGTTTGTGATGTATCGGCATGTGTTGTTGTTGTGTGATGTATTGTATCAGTATCGGCATGCTGCTTGTTCTCGTTGGTGTGTAGTGTATTGTGATAGTATCGGCATGCTTGTTTTGTTGTTGTAGTGTTTTGTATATCGGCATGCTGCTTGTTCTCGTTGGTGTGTAGTGTATTGTGATAGTATCGGCATGCTGCTTGTTCTCGTTGGTGTGTAGTGTATTGTGATAGTATCGGCATGCTGCTTGTTCTCGTTGGTGTGTAGTGTATTGTGATAGTATCGGCATGCTGCTTGTTCTCGTTGGTGTGTAGTGTATTGTGATAGTATCGGCATGCTGCTTGTTCTCGTTGGTGTGTAGTGTATTGTGATAGTATCGGCATGCTGCTTGTTCTCGTTGGTGTGTAGTGTATTGTGATAGTATCGGCATGCTGCTTGTTCTCGTTGGTGTGTAGTGTATTGTGATAGTATCGGCATGCTGCTTGTTCTCGTTGGTGTGTAGTGTATTGTGATAGTATCGGCATTTCTGCTTGTTTTCTCGTTGGTGTGTTGTTGTATTGTGACAGTTCGCATGCTGCTTGTTCTTGTTGGTTTTGTAGTGTTGTTTGTAGTATCGCATGCGCTTGTTCTCGTTGGTGTATGTTTTTGTATGTATCGGCATGCGTTGTTTGTAAAGCGACTTGCTTGCACAATTGTCTTGTGCTTTTAATCACTGCACACAAACGCTTTTTATCGCTATATGCTGTAAACGATCTTCACTTTAACCTCTGTCGCAGTGTACCAATGTTCCTGCAGGAACTCGACCAAATTTACTGCGCAGTACGAATTCATCGGTCACTACATAAAAATAGGAATATAAGTCATTTATTTTATTTTTTTTTCTTGTTTGACTCCGGATGAACTTAGATATTTCTGAAAAGACAATCTGTTTTTGTAGTGAATTCTACTGGATTAACCTGGGAAGTACATTAATTAATAATTTCATACCAACTAACGCACTACACTGTTTTAGTGTTTTCTCTCCCTACATATGTTTCGGCATTTCCCGTGCCATCATCAGGGGTGCCGTCGAGAGTTCATAATCCTGAATTCATCCAATTCACTTTCACAACTTATAATTTTTTGTAAGTCACTATCACTGAATATCACTTATCTTCCTGTTCGTAGTGGTTAGTTTATCTTTGATGTTATTAAAATGAATCTTTAAGATTTTGATTTGAAGATAGTCGTAATATAAAATACTAAAAGTTATTAAAACTGTTTTCCACAACTCGCTATGTATATTTGTTGTGCGATCGTATTTGATCCTGTCCTTATGCTATGTGTATTGTGTACACAATACACCACACGACGGTCAACAACATAGTGAATTCCACTGGATTAAGATGGGAAGTACAGTTTGGTAAAAAAAAAAGTGCATAGTGAAGTGTGGCTTGTCAAATAAGCCCAGACGTGTAAACACAAAATCACTCTTTGGTGCAGGAACACTGCAAGAATAAAAATTAAAACCCCTGAAGAACATTTATGTATCTAAACACAAGCTCGCACAGCTGTTAAACACAAAGGCGGGCTTCAGCGTTAAGCTATATTGTACCAGGTGTATAAGCATATCGTGTTGAAATTCATAAATTCAACTTCAGGTGTCGTACAAAAGGGAGGCGCGCGTCATGAAGAAATTTAAATAAAGGAAAAAAAGCCTCGAATATCCTTGGGAAATTCTGATTTTTTTAAATAATTTTAACTGGTTAGTGCCTTCGATAAGTATCAACCACCTGTTTTGTCTCCGTGCTGGTGTATTTCAAGCAGAAACGTAATTGAAATTTACTGTATTCTAATATTGAGTTTCTCTTGAACTGATTTTTTTAACGAACAGTAAAATTTTATCTTACTTATTTAAGATTTGCACTGAATTTATCTCGTTATTTAGATATAGTTCGCCTTCCAAGCGATTGTATTTTGTAGATTAGCAGGTTTTAAATACGTTCTATGTAGATATCGATAAAAATGTAATATTGCTTCTGATATTAGAATATATTTTGTCTTTTCTTTTTGTTTTACTGAGTGAAAATTCTTCAAATGTCCTTATGAAAATGTTGTTTGAGGGCACTGGCGATATTATACGCAGGTTTCCTTCCTTTTTGTCAGGCTATCATTTCTCAGTGTCACTGGTACGTTGACTAGACATTTATAAATTTTAAGTATGTTGAATGTAAATTTTGCGTTTCCTACGTTTGTCCGAAATTTTATTTTGTATATATTAAAAGTAATGAGATAATCAGTGAAGTTAAATTTTCAGCCTCTCCCCAACAATATTTTGGTTCTAAGCATCTTGAACTGTAATAAATGGTCAATACGTAGAAGTATCGCTGTGACAATTTATATATTTTGCTTACTTTGTAGGCCATATTTTTGCATTCCAATGTATTGAAATTGCTTTATTTTAGACACTAATAAACAAACAGTCTTCCAAACACCCATAATTCTATGGTGGTTATGTTAAATGAGCCTCGATATGGGAAAGAATTACAATTTATTGGGTCAATTCATATCTGTTGTTGCGCACTTTCGACGGAGAAATTTCAGGATTATTTTTCCAATTTAGAAGTTAGAAACTTGTGTTACACTTAACCATATACTATGCATAAGCAGTAGGGAGCTTATACAGCGTGTGCAAGTTCCTACACGAAGTACAAGCCATTCGTAAAAATGTTGAAATATGGTACATTACATTGAAATATAAACATATTGGAACCTATTGTCTCAATATTTTGAATGAGAGTAAATGAAGCATATAATTTGTTTTTCTGGGTCAAGTATTAATTTTTATTGATAATTTTTTTTTTCCCGAAATTCTTCAGTGTTATTGCATCAAAGAGACACGGTGTTTAAATGTTTGTGAAAACAAATGAAATGCAATGGCATAGATAGAAAAAACACAAACATAAAACCATCGAGCGATCCAACCAATAATGAAAAAAAGGTTTCACAATGCTTAGAGAAGTGGGCGCAGGGCACACACCTTGTCGAGTTGGCGCTGATGTCGCATAGCGTTTTTCTTACCTTTGACGAAATGAGCGTCAAAGTTGGCGATGACTCCTGCAAACATAATGGTTTAAACTAAGTGTCTGAGTCCCTCTGACGATGATATGTTACAGAAAACGAAAATTATTTTGAATATTGTCCATCTTTTGGGTAATTTAAACACAGTGTTTCGGAAACTGATGGTGTTTCTGAAGGATTTTTCTAAAAGGTTCTGACGATGGATATAACATTGAGAATCAATTGTCTTCTGGACTTTGTCCATCGTCCGGATAAAATATAAAAATATAAAATCACGACGTTTCGGAAGCTGGTTCTTCTTCCGTCTTCAGGTGAAGGGATGGGAGACACCTACTCAGATGGGTCCCTTAGACCGAGCTATTCTCAATCACTGGACGAAGGATTGTGTTTACAAAAACCCAAAACGATGGACATTGCCCATAGTTACATGTACAATTACTACAACAATATAGGCTGTAAAAGAAAGAGCAAGGCAAAGTATACAAAATTATACGAACAATAACAGGATCGAGTCCACTTCAGTCCAATCGAGTCTGACTTACAAAGAAACTGCAAAGGAAGACGTAGTTGTTAGGCGTTGAATTGCTGTACCGTCTAACGCCTATTATGTACATGTGCCAAGTCGATTGAAGCTGAGTTTTCGTCATTGCAGCTTTCTTAGTAAGTCAGACTGAATTCGACTCGATTGGACTCGATTTGGGTAATGTGCCGTTATCCGAGTGTGTATGAGGTGTCAAGCCGAGTCTTGATAATAAGATTCAGTCTGCGATTGGTTGGTTTATTTACTGAACTGACACGTAGCGAGAGGAAGAGAGAAGGAAGCAAGTTTAGCGTAACTTATGGATCGTTCGATCGTGTGAAAATCGTAGGAGCGCTACAATGTGTTATAAGTAGAGAAAAACTGTTGGGGCGTCTTATGGGATTAGACACAATGAAAATCCCTTTTGTTTAATTACGTGGAAAATCGTTAGAGTTGAGGAAAAGTTTACTGGACGTAAAATGTATTTTTTTATATGTCCAGATTGTTTGCAGGGGAGGGGGGATGTCTCAGTTTCGTAGTCTTTTGTGATTTTGGTGTCATTTTATATAAACCTTATTTATTGTGCCAAAGATTCAGCATCAGTGACTGTGTGGTGCCTAGAGAGTTATCCGATCTGTGGAACCGTTAAGTGTAAAGGGCGTCCAGTCCGATGACTTGTTCAAACACAAGTGCGTGAGTTTGGCCTTTATCACTTGTCAATAATTTCTTCCAGGACGGATTACATGGCTTCCTTTCATTTTGTAAGCTGTGTGTAGAAAGATTGGAGGTTGTTTCCAGTGTCATGGAGTTCCTTAACAAAGAGTGAACATTCAAACAAGGGAACCCTGAAAGAAAGAAATCACTTGAAACATTTAGGCTTAGATTGGATGAAAATTTTAAAATACAGTCGAACTCGGTTATAACGTCATGGAGGGAAGTGAATATTTTGTGTCGTTATAAGCGAGTGTCGTTATAACCGAGCAGTATAATGTTATGGTTAACAGTGAGGAATTAATTTGTGCCACAGAACATCTGACGTTATAGACGAGATGTCGCATAAACCGATGTCGTTATAACCGGGTTCGACTGTATATCTTAAAGAAATACAGTGGGAGATTGTGAACCGGATTCATTTGGCTCGCTGTAGGGATCGATAGTGGGCTGTTGTGTGTGCGGGTATGAACTTTAGGTCTGTCTAAAATGGGGGCAGTGTTTTAATTGGCCGAGTGACCATTGCCTTCTTAATAAGGCTCTGTTTCATGGAATTTGTGATTTGTAATCCTTTGATCAAGTAACTAATGAAGGAACTCTTATGAATGCATACTTGGATGTTAAATTTTCTCAGCTAGACAAGAAAGTATGTCGTTTGCCTGGTTGCGGTGATCAAACGTTCAGACCCGCTTAATTTCTGTGCTTTCACTCTTAGTCATGCCTGTGACGTAACTGTTATACCGAGAGTGTTGGACCAATTACAGGCATGCCGGAATTTCTCATAGTATCCGTGGCTGAGATGTTACTTTTAGCGATTATGTCCCTTTTTATGAAAGAATTAAGTAAATTACGTAAGGATTTTATAGACAACCGTCATTAACCCTTTATAGCCCAGCCGTTACCGTATGTACCACCAGCCTTACCACTAAACAAATTTTCCATTCTGCCCACACAGTGTATTTCTGTGTTTTCTATGATTCTCAGAACAAACAGCGATTATTTCCCTGCACAAAATTAACTGATTGGTTTTTATAACCGAGACGGAGTGTGTTTACTACGCGGTACGAGCTGGATCTTCATATACAGTTCGGGATAATCTTGGCCTTTAAAGGGGGTGACTTCCTGTGAATTTAATGTAGAAGGGTCAGCATATTTGCCTACATAGAAAATTTACGATCAGATGCTGTGGAGAGGGGTGTAATTAGTATTCGATCCAAGGGTCTGCTGCTCTTCTTTCCACCCCGTATCACATATTGAACGACACACATATGAAAAAGGAAAAAAGTGACCTTTTATACAAGGGTCGGTTTTTTTTGTGGTGAAGGGCCCCGCAGCAGATGCTACGGACGCACCACAGCCTTAAGGCTTATTGTGCAACCATGTGATGAATATGATTACTGTTTTTTTTTCTTTTTCCGTGTAATGGAGCACCGGTGGAATGAAACTGACAAGGGAACACCGAAGTACTCGGGGAAAAACCTGTTCCAGTGCCACTTTGCCCACCACAAATCCCACATGGACTGAACTGGGATCGAACCCGGGCCTCCGCGGTGAGAGGCCGGCGACTAACCGCCTGAACCGTGGCACGGCCTGCAAGGGTCGGTTAGAAAAGGGCTTTACGTAGCCTGTAATTTCGTAACTAAAAACTTTGCAGACCGGATCTGTCATCAAGCGATTATCATCTGTTTCCAGCGCTGAAGCAAAATCTTGGCTGCGATTTAAAGATGATCGCGAGTTGGAAACAGTTGTGACAATATGGCTGATAACACGGGGCACGTGTTTGGTATCAACAGGGAACAGACACGTTGGCTCCATCATGCGACAAATTCCGCACTTGTGGTGTGGTCTATGTGGAAACGTTCTGGGATAACAATACAGTCGTATCTGAACTGTCCTTACGAGAGTTACAATTAAAGAACCGAAACTCTGTAAAGTAATTTCCTGATCATTTGTCTTTCTCGCTTTCGTGCGCGCTTGTTGTGAGAGAGAGAGAATCTATAACATGAAGTTCAGGCAAAATTCAATAAGTGTATAATTCAATTCAATTCTGGTTTATTAATGTGCCGAGTCAACAGCCAGATGGCCAATTACAGAAACAGCACAACAAACAAACACAAATAACAATGGACAAGGAACAGGATAATAATAATAATAATAATAATGACAATAATAGCATTATTATTATTATTATTATTATTATTGCTGTTTGTTAGATGTAGATATTTTACTAGGTAAATCAGAACTTTTAAACAGATTTTGGGCTGTAGTTCGGTCACTGACGTTTCATGTGAATTGTGGTTTTAATTTAGTTAGGCTATTTGTAATTAATTTGATTATACTTTGTGCCGTTTATACTACTGTTTCATGTAACTAATTACTTGAGCAGTAATGTTTAAATATTTAATTTAGGTGCTGAACCTTTATAAATCTAACTTTTGTGTTGTTTGTTGTGTTGGGTTTTGTGTGTGTGCGTGTGACTTAATGTGATTTTTGTTGTGTTTATGTTGTGACGGTTTTATAATTGGCCATTGTACAGAGTTAACTGGCGCGTTAATAAATGAGAATTTTATAATAATAATAATAATAATATAATAATAATATTATTATTATTACAGTATTTTTTTTTTCGTAACGAACTGTGCACTTGTGTAGTTTCTGTATACGTTCAAATGTCCGATATAACTCATGTATCCATTTTAATCACATACTCGTATGATAATTTTATTTACTTGTTCCTTCTTTAAATCCGCATGTAATGACACGTATCGTGATACTGGCAAGGAACGAAATAAATCCCGCCTAAGAACTTTCACTTCTGCTTGTAATGCCCAACAGGAACCGTTGTTTAAACACATATACAGGGTATACAAAAAGAATGGTGCGGTTTCAATGGTGAATAAAGGGAACCGCACCATTATTTTGTGTATACTCTTTATAAAGAGGAAAATAAAAAGTGTCTCTAGGATCGAGTTCTGAGGTTTTCACAGAGATGTAGTTGTGGAACCCGTGCCCCTGGGATATGACATTGCGTCAGTGGGAAGCGGTTCCCGACGTTTCGAAAAATCGTATTTCTTAACTTCAGGTATCGATATTACGTCACTCAGAGACGCAGCGCCATTGCCCGAAAGAACGGATTTCCGTATCTCTGATCTTCAAGCATTTTGTTTGTTCCACGTCTGGTAAAACGAATGCAATGTGACACCAAAAAAAAACAATTTACGAATCTGCACAAATTAAGCTACGAACCGCTTGTTTATAGACAACATTGAACTTTGGGCGATTTGTTCTGTAAGTGGGCGAAGTTACGTTTTTCTGATCCGTGTGTGCCGTCTGAAATAATCGCGCCGAAGTGAGTGAAAGCTCGCCTGTGCTGCGACTTCGCTGCGCAGATACGTGTAGCCGTGAGATTATTTCCCGCGGCCACGTTGGACTGTTGTCTACTTTCATTTTCATGATTAGTAGGCAGTCATCTATCGACTGAATGATCACAGCTCAGTTTTGAGAAGAAGAGCGACTTATGTAACGTGTAGCGTGATACTGTGGCGGTTCAGTTAAGATATTTATGTTGGTGACTGTGTGGCTACCAAGCAGGTAACTTAACTAGCGTATCAACCAACTGAGCAGCTTTCTGGATATAAGAACATGCGTTTTATTGTGTACTTCTCTCTTACGAATTAAAAAAGAACTATTGGAAAAAAAATGAAGGAAAATGACAGACTGAAAGATATTGAAGTAAAGGTAATCATAAAGCATGGGTGTCCAGTTTTTTTTTTTTTGTTGGAAGGGCTACAACCGTTATTTGGGCTGGTTCGCGGGCCGCACGTGTAAAAATCACAATAAGTGGTATACATAACCGCCTAAACAATTGTGTTATTTTCAGTTCAATTCAATTCAATTCTAGTTTATTAATGTGCCGAATCAACAGCCAGAAGGCCAATTACAGAAACAGCACAACAAACAAACACAAATATCAACGGACAATGAAGAGGATACAAATGAAACAAACACAACCAAAACAAACAAACACAAATAAAAATTACTTAAATAATTAATAAGGACACCTTGAAATAATGTAATAAAATATTACATCTGACTAAGTGTGACGATTTGCTTCTAAAGACATCCAAATGATTACAAATAGAATTTGCCGCAGTTACACAGCGGCCGGAGGGACAATTTTTATAAAATGAGCTGACATGAAACAAAGAAAAGTCTGGGAGGTTCCGAGTGGGAACTCGTAGACCAATAATGTCCATGGTAGATGGACAGGATTTAGAACCTAATAAAACATTAATGACAAATATTGCATCAAGTTGATGTCTTCTGTCATGTAAAGTGCGTAAATTAAGTACTTGAAGAGCATCAGCACTTTTGTGTTTATAATAATATATAAATCACACATGTCACCGCAGGCTACATAACGCAACGTGGTGGGCCACCTGTGGCCCGCGGAAAGCCGGTTGGACAGCCCTGTGATAGAGGAAGAAAAGGCTTAGATAGAGGGCGAAATAAAAATAGGAAAAGGAAAATTAAAGAAGGAATATGGTCAGATAAAGAGAAAAACTAAAGAGAGAAATGAATATATGCAACTAAAGTATTATTTGAAGAAAAAGAAGGAAAGAATAGATCTTCGCTCTTCTGGAATGTTACGCAGCGTAGATTGGTAATTACGACGTTTCGGGACAACCTATGGGTCCCGTCTTGAAGGGCCAGCAGTACAAGAAGAAAGATAAATATAAAAGACGGAGATAAAAGAAAATCAAAAGAGAAAGGAAGAAAGGTAAGGGAAGAATAAGGATGTAGAGTGGACGACAGAGAGAGGAAAAACATGTAGTGTAAATATAAGGACAGACTGAAAGAGAGAAAAGAACATACTGAGCTTAGCATTGTTACCGAATTTAAGCTTTGCTTTGTATCTGCATCCTCTATGGTCGGTTGTGTAAACCATATCCGCCACTGATCTAATATAAATAAATTCAGTAGCCAAAGAGTAAGTGCAATGAATCTTGGTCCAGGGGACATAAATCGTCTTCCCCCCCCCCCCCCCCTCCGCCCCGCTCCCAATCCAAGCGCTGTATTTAGGCAGGTCCGCCGCGACTTTTGTTTCACTAAACACTGTCCGAGCTGGACACGCTCTGAACCCTGGAACAGTGTCATTACGGATGCAGTAAGGGTGAATTTCCCTTTTACGCCTATCTAAATTTCACCCTTGGGTTATGCGATCTACAAACTTGACCCCTTAAATTCAATGACACTCCGAGCGGGTTATCACAGAGGTAGGCGTCTGTCTTCCTGGAGGTTTCCACTTCGAGTCTAGAGGCGGGAAGAGCTGTTCTTTGTAAAATTGTTGTTAAAGAGGAACATTTGGATTTTGTAACTGAATTGAGAACGCGTTAGGAAATGATGATTACGGGATGTGACGCCGTGTAGTCTCGTAGAAAGCTGCTGCCTCCGTCTTCGGCTTCCAAACGCTGGTAAGTTTCTACCAGACAACACGGTGTCACACCCCAGACCACAGTAGCCTTCATAGTCACCACTGTAAGAACAACATGTCTGACTAGTACCAAAATGTACTCACATTATTTTAGTATAATACAGGGTATACACAAAAGAATGGTGCGGTTTCAATAGTTTCCACTATTGAAACCGCACCATTCTTTTGTGTATACCCTGTATTTATTAATTAATTATTATAGATTATTTAACATTTTTGTACAATAAATTCTAGGCTACGGGCTGGACGGTCCGGGATTCGAATTTCGGTAGGGGAAAGAGATTTTCCTGTTCTCCAGTACGTCCAGACCGGCTCTTGGGGCCCACCCAGCCTCCTATTCAGTGGGTACCGGGGTTCTTTCCCGGGGTAAAGCGTCCGGGGAGTGAAGTTGACCACACACCTCCATCTAGTTTCGAGGTTAAGAATCAGTGGAGCTATACGTCTACTCCCCTTATATGCCTTCACGGCGTACAAGGGACCTCATAGTATACGTTATATAATTTAAGCAATTTTGCAAATCTGTAATGCAGTCGTTTATCTTGACGAGATATGAAATTATACTTATGTGAGATAGACGGTTTTGTGCCAACCTGAAGCTAGAGGCAGCAGATTCCTCCGAAACATTGTTATCTGTTACATCCTATTCTCTGCGTCCGTTTATTTTAAAACAAATTCCTCAGAGTATGTGTGTAACAGAAGACTTACTGGTTGATGTATGTGTGTAACAGAAGATTTACTGGTTGATGTATGTGTGTAACATAAGACTTACTGGTTGATGTATGTGTGTAACAGAAGATTTACTGGTTGATGTATGTGTGTAACAGAAGATTTACTGGTTGATTTATGTGTGTAACAGAAGATTTACTGGTTGATGTATGTGTGTAACATAAGACTTACTGGTTGATGTATGTGTGTAACATAAGACTTACTGGTTGATGTATGTGTGTAACAGAAGATTTACTGGTTGATTTATGTGTGTAACAGAAGATTTACTGGTTGATTTATGTGTGTAACAGAAGACTTACTGGTTGATTTATGTGTGTAACAGAAGACTTACTGGTTGATGTATGTGTGTAACAGAAGACTTACTGGTTGATGTATGTTTGTAACAGAAGACTTACTGGTTGATGCGAATTGTGAGTTTCTCACAGCGATGTTGACAATGTCATGTCTCTTACCGTGTTACTTCCTGTTCATTGATAGATAGTTACCGACGTTTCGGGATCAAGCAGTCAAACGCTTGTACATTAAGGGAATGCAATCCTCCGAAACTTCGGAATTATCTGCCAGTCTACACGAAGTCCCGGAATATTTGTATCTCCACTTATTCCAGCCTAGCTTATTATTATTATCATTATTATTAGTATTATTACGTATTAGCAATATCTATTAAGCTGTGTATTCACTCCCGGCAGATACAAGAATTATTTTTCCCCTCTCCAGAACCTCCAGACTAGCTTTCGGTCCCACCTAACCTCATTGGGTACATGGGGTAGATCATTTGGTGTCAAGATAAAAAATTAGTGGAACCATACCTACAATTCACCGTACGTCTTCACGGCGTGCACAAGGGCAAATGCACCTTTACATTTTTCAATATTGTCCTCCCATTTAGGGAATAGTAAGCGGTCCGTATTTTTATCTTTTCGATGGCGAGTTTATAAATACGTAATTTTTTCCGTTTTTCCCTTTCGTGTCTCATGTTCCATCTAGCTTACCCCCTTTATTTAATCACTCCCGTAATATCTAAGAGTAAGCGTTATGAAGCTCCTCAGTATATATATATTATATATATTTATTTATTTATATTTATATTTCCTCTTTTTTTATGAAGGGCCCCCGCACCACAGCCTTAAGGCTTTTTGTGCAACCCTGTGATGAGATGAGCAGTTTTTTACCAATTTTTACAATTAATGGAGCACCAGTGGAATGAAATTGACAGGGAAAAACCGACAACTCGGAGAAAAACCTGTCCCAGTGCCACTTTGTCCACCACAAATCTCACATGGACTTGACCTGGGACCGAACCCGGGCCTCCGTGGTGAGAGGCCGGTGACTAACCGCCTGAGCCATGGCACGGCCTATTCCCTGTCTTAGTACCAGATACTTTCTTCAGCGCCATGTTCTCAGCCACAACCTCTTCGCTCTTCTTCCTAAAATTTATGGCGAACTCAGCTCAGTCGCGGAGGCGACTGAGCTACAACGTAGAAGGTGCAGCGAGTGCTGTTGCCGGACAATGGAAGTACGTTGGTCCGTTAGCAGGGTCGGTTGCACGCAGCGTTTAGACATCTACACATAAATTGCTCACTCCTCGATGTGGTCAATATACGCCCATAAGTCTTTGCTCTGTACCTGCGCACACGTGTTTTTTATATCTTGAAAGGGGGACCGGGGGGGGGGGGGGGGGAGAGTAGAATGCAAACATAAAAAGACTAAAACTACAGGTACACAAATTTTTATCTCGATTACCTTGAATGTTCAACCTAAAATAATTCTAAACCTTTTCTCTTTGGAATTTCTATTCGGCCTGTCGAATTTGACAGTAGCCTTCAGGTAGACATGCTTCGGAACGGAAGGCGGGCATTCCTGTGAAACTGCATATGAATGAAATCGTGAACGTAACAAAAGGAATGTAAGTATACGTGTTGCATAATTTCAGGCGGCTTGTTACTCAACCGCACAGGGATATTTTAACTGCGGTTTGTGGTCATATCACGTATGGCACAAAGGGTTTGTTTAGTCCTTAGTTAATTAGTTTAAACTTTCAACCGAATTACGATGATCATACGGCACCTGTCAACATGTTAAACAAACGAAACCAAAATTTAAATTAGGTTAACCTACATTGGTAATAATATACCTAACTTTTTCCTACACCGTATGTAATTTTAAGATTACTGTCTTCGGAAATGATGTGTAAGTTGGTAGGTAAGTAGCCGAAGTTTAAAGGAGCCTACTGTCGAGATACTCATGGCAGGAAAGAACCTAATATTGGGGCAGCATGTTCCTGCAAAACTTCGATTTGAACACAGGACAATCTGTGCCCTGTTTTCTTACTTTCACAAACGTGCCGATAAATACAATCCTTAAGGGGAAAGTGGGTCTTTGGCACATTTTTCAAGAAACTGAATATATTGTTTGCATGATTTCAGGCTGCCGCCGAGGTGTAAATGGGATCTTCGATCTTCTGGGATGTTACACACCGTAGATTGGTAGTTACTTACTGACGTTTCTGGACAACCTATCAGTCCAATATTCAAGGGTCAAGCAGTCTGCTTGACCCTTGAATATTGGACCGAAGGGTTATCCCGAAACGTCGGTAAGATACTACGATTTTACGCTGCGTGAAATCCCAAAAGAATGCAGATCACATTTACACCGTGACGGAAGTGTGAAATTCCATCGAACGGTTTGTATCCACGTGCAAGACTAAATGTTACCACAATACTTTCCAGATTTGAATTTGCTTCATTATAATACTGAAAACAGACGATAACATCCAATTATTGGCGGTGAAGCACAGTGACGTCATCTTACAATAATCCGGAGTGATTGTAGGTGTGAAGGATCTTGTGTTACAACCAACCGGGGGGGGGGGGGGGGGTGCTGGCAACATACAGCCCGGGAATTTTTTTTTCATATTTTTTTCCCTTAAAAAGCAATAAATACAATAAAAATGATGTGCACTGCGAGCAGTGTTTCCCGTGAGTGTTGTGACGTCAGAAAACCGCATTGCAGATCGATAGCCTGGACGCAGGGCCAACAACATAACAACTATCCCATTTCTGCTCTTTACAAACCAGAAAACTAGCCGCACCGGGTGGGGCCCCATCTCACCCGTTTCTGTGCATAATTCTTATCCTTTTTCCATTTTTGCTTCAGGGTCAAATGTCGGGAAGTGTATGTAAAGGTACTTCGCTATTTTGAAAGAGGTATTTTTCCAACTGACGATTACATTTGTTGTTGTTGTTGTTGTGGCTGTGGTGGTGTTCGTTTTGGACTGCTTGACCCTTTAAGATGGGACCGATAGGTTGTCCCGAAACGTCAGTAACTAACTACACCTATGGCCTAAACTAGTTGAGCCTAGCGCCAGAATTCTGATATATACTAGATATACCTTTTCGAAACTCGACCGTAACACCGACTGTCCTAACAGAATTGAACAATTTATACCAGCAAATGCACACAGACATATAATGCCAATAGTTTCTTTTATTAATAGCTTTCCCCAATACGTATTTCGGCGTGCTTACATCGCCATCTTCAGGGGGTCGTTGAAGCTTTTAACATAGACCAATGTTTATAAAATACATCGTAACAGCCATAGTTATGTGTAATAATGTTACAATGTTAATCAGTGTCACTATATATAAAATTGTACGATGGCAAATATTAATAAAATTAATAGAACAGTATAAAGTTATTGGTTTACATAGTATAATGTGAACTGATAAATTATTGGCAGAGAGGTCTTGCGTTTTGGCTTGTGTGTTGCTGTACGTTGGTTATCTGTTGAAATATTACATGTAATTAGTGTCATGACAATTAAGAAGTAATTATGAGCATTCGTCCTTTTCAGTGGTTTTTCCTCAGGTTTTTCATCAGTCCATCAATATCTGGCATTAGGCAACGACCAGTTACATCCACGAACTGTCAGTTTATTTGTCTTTAATTATCACGTCTTTCGACACTGTACAGCGCGTACACAAAAGAATGGTGCGGTTTTAATAGGTTCACTATTAAAACCGCACCATTCTTTTGTGTATGTCCTGTATAATGACAGCTACAGACATTGTTATTAAATAAACCACCAATCAGAACGAAATTTTGCTGTGATAGTTGATTTTTTTTTGCATCGAGTTCTAATGAATTTTGTTTTGGAGTGACGTCACGTGTACAAGGCTAAGGGATGCTGACATTATGAATTTTATTTTTGGAGGTGTTGTGTTTTATGTATGATGCTTATTTGCTTTTGTAAGCACACGTCTTTTCGTGTTGCTTCCACGATCAGCTACGTAAATAGAGGCGAAATACATCATACATGGGATCGGTCTGTCCTCCTCAGACGTTTGTCCTTGCCTGGGGTAAATCGTTCAGCATTAAAACATGCAATAGATGTTTATATGGAGTCGGTTGTGAGTTTTAACATGGAGATTGTAATGTCAAATAGAGCTTACAGGTAAGGTTATTAGTTCGTCTTATTTCACATTGCTTTTGTTTTTTCTTTTTTCGGTTAAAATTACTTTTAAAAACGTTTCAAAGCCAATGGTTTATTCTTTTTAAGGTGTGTTAAAGTTGCATGTAACATGTAAGGAATATTGTCATATCACGCGTTTACAGGGTGCCTGTAAATTATATACAATTTTTCCTTCACGTAAGCACTCCTAAACGGCTCCTCGACCTAACCTCCTTGAATCTAAGCCGAAAATATTCGAATATAATTCCTTACATAATGAATTTAATAACTTCAATTATATTATATTATTATTATTATTACAGAATTTTTAAGAATATTTGTGTATGGTGTATTTCTTTCTTTCTTAGTCCGACCTCTTTAAACTACACACTGTAGGTGTAGAGGGTTAGTGTTACACTTGATCACACTCAATGACACACACACACTGGGTAGGAGTACTCTGGTCGAGTGATCGGCCCGTCGCAGAGACCTCTATGTGAAAACACACAAAACTCACAAGAGACAGACATCCATGCACCCGGCGGGATTTTGCCTGTCCGGTGTTTTTTCCCCCTTTTGATCCATTTTTGTACTGTTTAAATCCTTTCGTCCTTCATGTCACTTTACGTTCCATACTATCGTCCTTACAACAAACACAACACAAACATCCATGCCCCCCGGTGGGATTCGAACCCGCAGTCCCAGCAAGCGAACGGCCGCAGACCCACGCCTTATACTGCGCGACCACTGGGATCGGCTTGGTGTATCTGGAATTGGTAAACATGTTTTCAGCCCAGTAAATGCCAGTATAAATTCACACTGCGTGCTACGTTTTTCGTACTTTATATGTGTACACTGTTTGTTGGGCGTAACCAGCCTTATACTGACCGTCCCACCGCTCGGTCCCGGTTGCTTCTGTTAAACGGGTGCGTATTTTAGTTAATAGCATTTTATAAACAGAAAGGATGAAAGGATGAGAAAGGTAAAGTGAATTGGGGGTGGCGGGCTGGGGAGGAGATTAAAACACTCCTACACAAATATTGCGGCCGGAATAGCTCAGTCGGTATAGCGACTCGCTGCGGGTTTCACGGTCCGCACTATGGCCCTGGGTTCGAGAATATTTCCTGGGGCCGGGGAGAGGGGTTAAGGCGGCCAGTGCGTAGGACTGATTGTCTTGAAATCTGGGAGCCTCAACCCCCTGGAACCCTCTGGGCCTCTGCGGGCCTGTACAGGGATTGCTTTACCTTTTTTTTTTTTTTTACCAAATTTTGTGATGTTTTCAACACAGCACAATTTAGTTTTAGAATTTTTCAGAAATGGGCCCCGTGTAGAATTTAAATTGAAGTGAAATTTAACGTTTTACATAGGTCGCTCCAGTGATGGGGTCATCTGTGGGAAACTGTTGAAAGTAACTGCAGTTCATGTGTCTGGTTTCCTGGTGAATTTGGAGTGTTGTGTCACAAAATTTTGTTGGTCTATTCTTTTTAAAACATGCTATTAAAATGAGTACAAATAGAGATGCCGATCCCAGTGGCCGTGCGGTCTAAGGCGTGGGTCTTCGACCGCTCGCTTGCTAGGATCGTGGGTTCGAATCCCACCGGGGGCATGGATGTTTGTCTCTTGTGAGTGTTGTGTGTTGCTGTCAGGTAGAGGCCTCTGCGACGAGCCGATCCCTCGTCCAGAGGAGTCCTACCGACTGTGGTGTGTCTCTCAGTGTGATCAAAAGAAATTACAAACCTCGACACTGAAACGGGAAACCGGAGTAGGTAGAAGAGGACGACTAAAAAAAAAAATAGAGATACGTGTCAGTGCTGCGCCTCACCGTAATTATGTCACTGCGTCCGCTAGAGAGCTGGCCTAGTTTACACTGGAGAGAATGAAAGAAGTAATTAGTTCGTGTATTTTGTATGTTGTTAAACTACTGGTATATTGCGCATGGTATGCTGCTCTCAGTTTGATCTGTCTGTATACAGGGCATACAGAAAAGAATGGTGCGGTTTTAATAGTGTTCACTATTAAAACCGCACCATTCTTTTGTGTATGCCCTGTATTTCACACTTAGGGTTGGTGCAGCTGAGTCAGCGTAGTGACAGGCTACTGTCTGGACCACGGAGTTCATTTCCCGGCAGGGCAGAGGTACTTCCGTTTTTCGCCACGTGCAGACCGATTCCAAATCTGATTTCAGGCTTCAGCCGCGATGGTGATAATATCTGCGCTCTTCTGGGATATTACGCGTTGTTGTGTGGTAATTGTTTACCGACGTTTCGGGACAACGTATCGCTCCCATCTTCAGGGATCAAGAGTCCGAGAAGACCCTTGAAGATACGTTGTCCCGAAACGTCGGTGAACAAATACCACACGACGCCGCGTAATATCCCTGAAGAGCGCAGATCGATTCCAACTCAACTGAGTGTCTGTGTTTATTTCGTATTGAGCAAAGCGGCCAGATCTTTAAACTGACCGTGTCCTCTTGTAGTGCGTAGGTTCAGAACGGGTAGAGCTACATTTCACGTTCTTTCCCCAATAATTAATAGCTTAGTTCTTGACCAAATCTGGGTACAATTTTGTTTTTATCTTACATACACAATATTATATGTATTTAATTAACTAAAATTTATATAGGCTAATAGAAGAACTCGGTTATAACGTCATGAGAGGGACTGAATATGTCGTGTCGTTATAAACGATCGTTGTAACCGAGGAGTGTAATGTAATGGTAACAGTGAGGAATTAATTGGTACCACAGAATATCTGACTGTATAGGCGAGGTGTCGTATAAACCGATGTCGTTATAACCGGGTTCCATTGTATATTCTCAGTGAAGAGTGAAGTACGATAAAGTAACAAATTTTTCCCTGTCCCCTCCATAAGGCGTATAGGGGGAGTAGATGTATAGCTCCATTCATTCTTAGCTTTGGCACTAGATGAAGGTCAGTGGCCAACTTCACGCCCCGGCCGCCTTACTCCCGGGAAAGAAGCCCGGTACCCATTGAATGGGGTGCTAGATGGGCTCCAGAGATGGTCTGTGCGCTTTTGAGAACACAAAAATCTCTTGCTCCTGCTAAGATTCGAAATCCGGACCGGCCGGGCCGTTTCCTAGTCGCTGTCCCGACTGGAGTTACGATAAATTATGGTAGAGAACAGAGCTGCTCGTATTATTATGATTGTAGTCTTCTTGGATATGGAGTGATGTTGCCTGTTAAATGGTTACTGTTGTGTCGAGGCAGTCTGCTGCTTCCATCTACCAGACTGATACCCACGTGTGTTGTTTCCGAAGTTGCAACACGATATCACTGACACTAATCTTCTCACTTAACTCTCCGAAACACGGATTTGAATTTCTGTTCGGCATTGACCACTGAGGCACTATGTCGCCTATATTTTCTCGCCTTTTTTTTTTTTTTTTGGCCGCAAAGCTGAGTCCCGAACTGTAGCATATTATTATAAAGTAGCTCTATGAGTCCATGGATCAGAATCCTTCTTGTGAAGCTAGTCAAGAAATTTTCAAAATTTTACTGAACACGAGAGTTCATTGCCGTTTTCACAGTAACCCTGAACTGTCCCTATCCTGATCCAAATAAGTCCACGCCCGCCACGCAATCCATTTTAATATTATTCCCCCATCTACGCTTAGGTCTTCCAAGGGGCCTTTTTTTCCATCGGGTTTCCCCACCAAAACCCTGTATAATATTACCAATTAGAGCTCGAAAAATTATTTTTAACCGCACAGTTTAAGCGCGTTGTAAATATACATAAAACAAGGCAGGCTATATGGTGTAAGGTAACATTCGCCTAACCATTGTTACCGTGGAAAAGAAATACGTATTAAATATGACGAGTGTGTGTCTGTATTCTTGTCTTATTTATCCTGCATGCAAAGCGCATGCGCCGTGTCATCTGTTGCCTGTCCGGCTGTACCATATTTATCCACATTTTCTCGCGAACGACACGATTTTCGAAAAAAAAAAAAAAAGTTATTGAATATAAAATGTGTGTTTTCATTTTATCTACAACTTTTGTCTGAAATATTTCGTATTCAAATAAGAATTCAGCGAGGTATTACAAACGCGGGAGCCAGCATAGCGTAGACGGTATAGCGACTACGCTATCCTGGCTAGACGTTACGGGCATCGAATCCCAGCAGGGGTAAGAATTTTATGTTTCCAAAACCGTCCAGACCGGCTCTGTGGCTCACCCAGCCATATATTCCATGCGTACCGTGGTTCTTTGCCCGGGGGTAACGCTGCCGGATTTGATGTTGACCACTTATCCCCATCTGTTGCCGAAATAAAAAATGAGTGGAGCTCTACCTCTACTCTTCCACTGTGCCCTTAATGTCGTGGACAGGGACAAACTGTACCTTTATTTGTACGTCATAAGACAGAAGAACAATGTCTAAAGGTTTTCTGCAGTGGCAACTTGGTACCTCAATGTAAAGTAAGGTAAAGTTCACCCTAGAACAGGCCGTGAAGGCCCAGAGGGGGAGTAGAGGTATAGCTCTACTCTTTCTTTAACCTCGGCGCTAGATGGGGGTGGGTGGTCAACGCCACGACCCGGCCGCTTTACTCCCGGGAATGACCCGGTACCCATTGTACAGGAGGCTGGGTAGGCCCCAGGGCCGGTCTGGACGACTGCGGAAAATCTCGCCCCCAACGGGATTCGATTCCCAGACCGTCCAGCTCGTAGCTCAGTCGCTATACCGACTGAGCTATCCCGGCCCACTGGTACCTCAATGATGAATAAATTATATTATGATAAGATGATGCAAATATGAGCTGTTGCTTTATTTGAAGCCAATTGTAGGTCCGTCCCTCGCTCAGGTGCAGAGCTAGATGATGGCAGTAGCTAGCTTATGGCTCTGGCAGTCAGGCAGGCTCACACGCCCTTCAGCTCTGTCTCACAGACATTCCACTGCTAAGGTCGTAAAAATCTCTTCCTGCCAACATTGTGCTGCAGTTGGGTAAGAACGGCATTACACTTCCCTCCGCCCTCCAGCCCCCGCAAAAGCAGCGTCTGCCGTGAAAATGGTCAAATTACCACAAGCTGCTTGTTCGTGTGTATGGGAGAAGAGCCGCCACTTCGACTCTCTCTGGCGGGGGTGGGGACAAGGGGGGGAGGGGAGTTTCAGTGGCGGAATATGTGACACTTTTTTGTTTCTCAAAGACAAATGTAGGGTTATATACTTTCGAATGGCTGGATATGTAATGAATGAGAGATTATTATGTGCAGACCTACCAACTTATTATTATTATTATTAATATTATTGTTGTTTACTGCTACTTGTAAAAACTCTCCGTCTGCTAGACTCTTTTCGGCTGCTAATCTTACCCAGCCTCCAGTACAATGGGTACCGGGTCATTGCCGGGGGTAAAACGGCCGGGGCGTGACGTTGACCACCCACCCCCATCTAGCGCAGAGGTTAAAGAAAGAGTGGAGCTATACCTCTACTCCCCCTCTGGGCCTTCATGGCCTGTTCTAGGGTGAAATTTCACCTTATCTTTACCCTATACGTTGTGTGCGTAGACATCTATATCTTTAGGAAACCCATTTGTTCTTTAAAACGGATTCTACGCTAATCTGTGACATTTTTAAATCAATTTATCTCTGTTCTTTCAGGGTTTAGGGGATTTTGCCCAGTACCTCTGTTATATTGTTTTTTCCTGCAATATTGGTTTTGTTTTGTTTGTTTAGTGTTTTGTTTTTGTGCATTTGTACTGTTTTTGTGTCATGTTTGTGTCTTTATGCTGGCTTTATAATAGTCACTTGTGCTGTTAAGTCTGCACGTTAATAAATATCATTGAATTTAATTTAAATTAATTATTTTTATTATTAAAATTCTGCGTTTTGTGTTTTTCCAAGCAGTGTGCATTTGTGCATAACTACCACAATAGAAAACACTTATTTTCTTGTTCGGCGTTAATCGATTGATTTCTGTAATGGGAATGCGGCGCGTTTTCTGTGAGGTAGATAAATTTGAGGTTTCAGAGAGTTAAGCTACTGTACCAACGTTACGTGGGAAGGACAGGGAAGAACGTAGCGATATTAGCGACATTCGAATTTCGGATCTTTCAAAGACGAAGTGGAAGTCCTGACCTTCTGAACCGCGTAATAATGAGGGATCGTGCAGAAGCGAGACCTAAAGAGAATTGATAGGTTCCTCTAGCGGTCTTTTATGTTTGCTGTGATGAACGTCTGTGATCTACTGCAAGGGTTTTTGCGTAGTCGATTAGTTGGCTCCGCAAAATTTATAGTCACTTAAATTTTCTTTTTTGGAATATACAGGCCTATAGGTCTGGCCGAAATTACGTGGGAGGACGTAATGACAATATCCATGTAAATTTCAGTGGTCGCTCAACGAATTTACGTATTTTCCTTCCCACTCCCCCCCCAACCAATGAACCCGAAGGATTATTTTGTGTTTACTAGAGCTCGCTACTGGAAGATTGCACCCTGTCTTGAGACACATACTTCCGGTCCACGAACTTACCAAGCCATTTTAATATTATCCTTCCACCTTATGGCGATGACAAATTATTTTAAGGTAGGGGGGTTGGACAAAACACAGACAGAGAAAAACTTGAATTCAGGCACCGTGGTGTTATGACACCGTGGTGTTATGACACCGTGGTGTTATGACACCGTGGTTGATCGATTTTACTCTTTCTTACAAACCAGTGAGGAAGTATTTTGACAGCAACTTGGCGATGATGATAATGATGATGATGATGATGATGATAATTTTAAAGGATGTCTTCCCATTGTGTTGTTTATAACAGAAATTAAGTAGAAATCCGTCCAAACGCAACTAAATTCTATTTATTATACAGGACTACATGTTTCGACCTATTTCCGGTCATCCTGAGGTTGCGGTTTACCTGAGGATGACCGGAAATAGGTCGAAACATGTAGTTCTGTATAATAAATAGAATTTAGTTGTGTTTGGACGGAATTCTACTTGATTTCTGCAATAATGATAATAGAAATAATAATATCAATAATAATTTATTTAGACTTGTTTATTTCTGTTCTGATTGAACAGTCCCTTGGCCAATTACAAAATCAGTACCAATACGCAAATATAACATACATACATAACAGTTCATACAAAGGTAAAGGTAAAGGTGTCCCTATGTACACCATGAAGAGAATATAGTGGGAGAAGAGGTATGGCTCCATTCATTTTAACCTCGTCATTAGAGGAAGGCGGTCCATATATACAAAATCAATCCAAAACGAAAGGAAAGATAAAATATATACTATTAACAACATTAATAATATTACCAATAATAATAATATAATAATAATAATTCAGTTCTTCTTTATTAACGTGCTGAGTTAGCAATCCAGTAGCCAATAACAGAAGCAGCTCAACCCACACTCAAATAACAATGGGCAAGATGCAGGACACATATAAAAACAATTAAATTATAATAATAACAATAATAATATGTTACTGAACAGGAGACAGTGGAGAGGAAGCGGCTTCAGAGTGCCTCAGTTCCTGTCGGATGCCTTAAGTACAGCAATCAGTGGCGTGCGAATAAACTGATGATAGTTGTGTTTGGTTTGGTTTGGTTTCTTATGTCTCTAAATCTGATAGTCAGCGCGATTAGTTGGCAGTCTGTTTGTTTAACAATTGTTGAAGCACAAAATTTTCCTTAGGAGGCTTTGGCATCCACAGTAAGAGCTCCAACCAGTTCCCAAATTAAATTAAATGGCCACAGGTTATTCGGGGGGTCTAACATGTTTATAACTAAATTAAGTTTCAGACCAACTGATGCACACTAAAACCACCTTATTGTAGCTTTATTATAATTGTTAAAATTGTTAAAATTATACCCCTACACGTGTTTCGATCCTAGGATCATCGTCAGGGGGTTTTTGCTGAAAGCTACTGTCACTTCAATCACATGATTTTAAATAGTCAAACGGCACATTAAAACTTATATAAGTTAAAATCTTGTTAAAAGTCTTTGTTAAAAGTTGTATAATAGTTGTAAAAGTATTGTAGACAGTTGATTGTGGAAATGCTGGCATGTAGAATCGTGGTATTATGGGCGTATGATATGTGTGTCTTGTGGGGAGCGAAGTGTACTATCTGTATGATATGTGTGTCTTGTGGGGAGCGAAGTGTACTATCTGTATGATATGTGTGTCTTGTGGGGAGCGAAGTGTACTATCTGTATGATATGTGTGTCTTGTGGGGAGCGAAGTGTACTATCTGTATGATATGTGTGTCTTGTGGGGAGCGAAGTGTACTATCTGAATGATATGTGTGTCTTGTGGGGAGCGAAGTGTACTATCTGTATGATATGTGTGTCTTGTGGGGAGCGAAGTGTACTGTCTGTATGATATGTGTGTCTTGTGGGGAGCGAAGTGTACTATCTGTATGATATGTGTGTCTTGTGGGGAGCGAAGTGTACTGTCTGTATGATATGTGTGTCTTGTGGGGAGCGAAGTGTACTATCTGTATGATATGTGTGTCTTGTGGGGAGCGAAGTGTACTATCTGTATGATATGTGTGTCTTGTGGGGAGCGAAGTGTACTATCTGTATGATATGTGTGTCTTGTGGGGAGCGAAGTGTACTATCTGTATGATATGTGTGTCTTGTGGGGAGCGAAGTGTACTATCTGTATGATATGTGTGTCTTGTGGGGAGCGAAGTGTACTATCTGTATGGTATGTGTGTCTTGTGGGGAGCGAAGTGTACTATCTGTATGATATGTGTGTCTTGTGGGGAGCGAAGTGTACTATCTGTATGATATGTGTGTCTTGTGGGGAGCGAAGTGTACTATCTGTATGATATGTGTGTCTTGTGGGGAGCGAAGTGTACTATCTGTATGATATGTGTGTCTTGTGGGGAGCGAAGTGTACTATCTGTATGATATGTGTGTCTTGTGGGGAGCGAAGTGTACTGTCTGTATGATATGTGTGTCTTGTGGGGAGCGAAGTGTACTATCTGTATGATATGTGTGTCTTGTGGGGAGCGAAGTGTACTATCTGTATGATATGTGTGTCTTGTGGGGAGCGAAGTGTACTATCTGTATGATATGTGTGTCTTGTGGGGAGCGAAGTGTACTATCTGTATGATATGTGTGTCTTGTGGGGAGCGAAGTGTACTATCTGTATGATATGTGTGTCTTGTGGGGAGCGAAGTGTACTATCTGTATGATATGTGTGTCTTGTGGGGAGCGAAGTGTACTATCTGTATGATATGTGTGTCTTGTGGGGAGCGAAGTGTACTATCTGTATGATATGTGTGTCTTGTGGGGAGCGAAGTGTACTATCTGTATGATATGTGTGTCTTGTGGGGAGCGAAGTGTACTGTCTTATGATATGTGTGTCTTGTGGGGAGCGAAGTGTACTATCTGTATGATATGTGTGTCTTGTGGGGAGCGAAGTGTACTATCTGTATGATATGTGTGTCTTGTGGGGAGCGAAGTGTACTATCTGTATGATATGTGTGTCTTGTGGGGAGCGAAGTGTACTATCTGTATGATATGTGTGTCTTGTGGGGAGCGAAGTGTACTATCTGTATGATATGTGTGTCTTGTGGGGAGCGAAGTGTACTATCTGTATGATATGTGTGTCTTGTGGGGAGCGAAGTGTACTATCTGTATGATATGTGTGTCTTGTGGGGAGCGAAGTGTACTATCTGTATGATATGTGTGTCTTGTGGGGAGCGAAGTGTACTATCTGTCGTCCGGTGAAAAGTACTATTAGTAATTTTAACAATTTTAACAATTATAATAAAGCTACAATAAAAGTGGTTTTAGTGTGCATCAGTTGGTCTGAAACTTAATTTAATATGACGAAGATGCACGGTGTGAACAGTGTGAAATGTTTATAACTGTAATTTTTATATTAATTCTGCGTGACTAACAAATAGAATTACACAATATAAACATCAATTTTTTCACGTTTCGTAATTTATTTTATAAAGGCAGTTCTTCTTACATCCGGCATGTCCTGTCATTAAACGTATAGACTATCAACTGGACATTCGAAGTTCAGTTCCCGATAGCAGCAAAACTTTTCCTTTCCCATCACGGGCAAGATTTTCTTTGGAGGTAAAGTTGGAGCTTGAGGCTGACTTTTCGTCACCTAGTTCCTAGGTTTAGAACACGTGTTTACCTCCTGCACACCTACAAGGCTTGGTACTTAGACGCGAGGATCAGCTCTAGGTTCCTAGTCGCTATAGTTCATCAAAAAACACTGCTCTGTGTTTCGCAATTTAACAAAATGTAGTTTTTTGGAATTGACTGGGATGTAATTTATTACGGAAATCGTTTGGCCACACTATTATATAATTCTCTATATGTAATCCTTTTAGGCCTAGTGGTTACTTTATATACCACCAGGTTTAAAGGTGAAGTTTACTCTGTCCGCGCCATGAAGTCTTATAGTTACCCTGTCCGCGCCATGAAATCTTATAGTGGTCGCGGAGGTATAGCTCCACTCATTCCTAACCTCGGCACTAACTGAAAGTTTAACATTAAAAAATTCTGCATTATATCCACACAGAGTATTTATGTATCGTATATAGATCTGAAAACAAACCGCTATTATTTGCCAGAACAGCATTACTTGATTTGTTCTTATAACCGAGACAGAGGGTGTTTACTGCGCGGTACGGACTGAATCCTTAAGTATGCGAGGTTTATTTTCGTCTTTAAAGGGGTAAATATTAAATTAAAAATCGAATTCTTTTGCACCGTTTGTACATTTCTTTATTTTTGTAAATTTTATATAGAAGAAACAAGTATCGCCGTTAATACTGTTTTACACCAACCAAATACACTTATTTATTTAAAGAACACTAAAATATTCTTTAAAATATTAGATAAAAAACCCCTCTGCAGTTTTTTCTTGATGTTCCTATAGTTGTATATATACTTTGCTTGTTTTGCATCAACGAACTTTATTTTTATCTAATATTTTAAATAATATTTTAGTGTTCTTTAAATAAATAAGTGCATTTGGTTGGTGTAAAACAGTATTAATGTTCAAAAATGCACGGTGATATTAGAATAAAGTATCGCCGTGTTTGGTATGTTTGTAAATGTGAGAGCTGAAGTTCTGACGTCGGAAGTCATGAAGATTGTTGTTTTGTGGGATGTGACGCCGCGCATAATGTGGTAAAAAGTTACCGGAGTTAGGGTGAAATTGTTAAATTTCTACAAAACTAGATTGCGTCATATTTAGATTTGTAAATCTTTAATTTTAAACCACTGTTTGACTGGAAGCATCTAGGAACATGTCAAATAGAACTGAAAATTTGCGAATAAATGCAGAGTAAATTTTAGGGTGGGCTCTTAGAGGGAAGAAATGGGGCATTAGGCCTATATAGTGGGGTGAATGCTGTCTATGTAAGTGGTGTTAGAATTACGTCTATTGTTTATTAGAAGAAATGCAGTACTTAATTACAGTATTTAGAAGGACAATGTAATTTTTTTTAAATTTATTTTGATATTGATATGCTTGCGTATTTTACATTTAATTTGCCAACATCAACTGTAAGCCTGGCGTTCTACGTAACAGAACATTTTGTTTATTGTGAAAATATTTTGTAAATATGGATGTGGAAATACATCGCCTCTCCCCTATACGTCGTCAACGCTGCTTAATTAAGCATAGAGTCAAATTAAGCATTTTTACTTTATGACAAATGTACGATAATACGGATTTGTACCAATGACACGTGTCAAAGGTATATATAAATATATATGTACCAATGACACTTGTCACAGGTATATATTTTATATATATATATATATTTGATTTTCACCTTCGGCAGACGGAAGGGTTTAAAAGAATTACCCCTTAAATATTATCCGTCAAGGTACTTAGTGATGGCAGAGGAGAAATAGTGTCAAATAGAGATGTGTAAGGGTGACGCTTAATGGTGACTACTGTGTATAATTAGAACAGATTAGGCAGCCGCTCATGTCACGATAACATTCAAACAATCGCCCGAAGAACGTTGTTTTTATCTTTAGGTGTAAATTTCTTCCTACAAAATTGTATAATATTTATTTAAAATTTCGCAAGGTTCGTTTCCGAAGAATGACAGAAATATCTCCATTTTAGTTCTACAGCAGTTACAAATTGCCATTATTTAAAATTTCGCAAAGGTTCTTTTTCGAAGAATGACAGAAATGTCTCCATTTAGTTTCTCACTACAGTTACAAATTACCATTATTTAAATTTCGCAAGGTTCTTTTCCGAAGAATGACAGAAATGTCTCCATTTGATTTCTCACTACAGTTACAAATTACCATTATTTAAATTTTCGCAAGGTTCTTTTCCGAAGAATGACAGAAATGTCTGCATTTGATTTCTCACTACAGTTACAAATTACCATTATTTAAATTTTCGCAAGGTTCTTTTCCGAAGAATGACAGAAATGTCTCCATTTGATTTCTCACTACAGTTACAAATTACCATTATTTAAATTTTCGCAAGGTTCTTTTCCGAAGAATGACAGAAATGTCTCCATTTGATTTCTCACTACAGTTACAAATTACCATTATTTAAATTTTCGCAAGGTTCTTTTCCGAAGAATGACAGAAATGTCTCCATTTGATTTCTCACTACAGTTACAAATTACCATTAATTTAAAGTAGTATTTCCAAGTTTTTTTAGTCGCCTTCTACCTACTCCGGTTTTCCCGTTTCCAGTGTCGAGTTGTAATTCCTTTTGATCACACTGAGAGACAGACCAAAGTCGGTAGACTCTCTGATGGGATTCGCTCGTCGCAGAGGCCTCTACCTGACAACAACACACAACACTCACAAGAGACAAACATCCATGCCCCCGGTGGGATTCGAACCCACAATCCTAGCAAGCGAGCGGCCGAAGACCCACGCCTTAGACCGCGCGGCCTACGTAGTAATTAACGTGTGAAAATGAAACAACATCCGGAACCTTCTGCACAGTTTTCTTTGGCTGCAATAGATTCCGCCACTGTGTCCGTCTTTCTCTCTGTCAAGTTTAACAAGTTAAAAGTTTGAAGGATACGGAATTTATTCTTCATCCTTTTTTATGCCTCGTTCTTCTACTTATACTACTGTAACATAAATTTTTTTCTCCCCACTCCTTCCTGTTCTTGACTCTCGGGTTAAGAGAAAGGCACGGAGAGAGGGAGAAAAAGTCTTTTGTACAAAAGGAGTCATACAAAATCATTTGAGTGTGGCTAAATCACAATTCTAACAGACGTGACCATGAAGTGATATAATAGATTTTGTATATTTTCACACTTTGTTCGCTTTAGATAAAATTGTGGGACGGAATTCCTACCGAGCATTAGCTGCATCAGCTGTAAGAGAAGAGGGTGCCTTATTGTTGTAGGATTCCAGGACAGTACAGAAAACGCTTCCTTTCGCATCCATTCCAACTGAATATAGGCTCAGGCGGTTAGTTGCCGGCCTCTCACTGCGGAGGCCCGGGTTCGATCCCGGGGTCGATCCATGTTGCATTTGTGGTGGACAAACTGACACTGGGACAGGTTTTTCTCCGAGTGTTTTTAGGTTTTCCCCCTGTCAATTTCATTCCACCGTTGCTCCATTAAAATAAAAAAGCAGAAAGAACTTCATCATCTTCATCTTAGAGTTGCACAATAAGCCTTCAAGGCTGCGGTGCGTCCGTAGTATCTGCTGCGGGGCCCTTCAATAAAAAAAAATGAACATACACAAAGCATCTTAACATTTAATGCTACTTAGACTGAGCTGTTAACAGCGTAGTTAAACAAATAAATAAATAAATAAATAAAACTCTTACAAGAACGGATACTTCTGTTTTTGTCCGTGGTGCTCTGTAGATTGAGAGATTTCGAAATAGCTCTCTTGCTATGAACAATGGCGTGTCACGACTTGATCTGTATCTCTCAAATGTGTTTTCCTTGTTCATGTAACTTCCGTGCGTTCAAGTCTCCGAACAACATAGTGCCAGACTAGAATGTGGAAAATTCCATTGTCTTTTCTGAGAATAAAATGCTAATGCTTCAACCATCGTTGAAATTATGTTTAAAATTTTCCTCTGATTTGACATGAAAACAAGGTAAATCCTGCGATATTTGAGGTTCTCACAGCGGTACTGATGGAGATCCAAGCCTTGTGAGATGTTACGCCGTGTCGACTGGTATATGGTAACCCGCGTTTCGGAAGAAACTATTGCCTCCATATTCAGGGTTTAGCAGTTAAAATAGAAACCGACATACTGCAACGTCCATAAAGACTTGAATTTCTAAGCTAACGTCTGGCCACGGGACATGCAAAATATTTGATCAGGATAGAGTCCAATAAGGGGCTTTTGTGAGCACAGTAATGACAGTTTCAGCTTAATAAAGAGGGAAATTTTTTTTGGCTAGGTGAGCAACTGTAATCTTCTGAAGAACAACAACCCTGTATCGTGTGAGTAATGACATATGAAACAATACATTTTCCTTTATGTTGCCGTCTCGGATTTAAAATAATTTCGAATTGTGAAGTTTTTGATCGCCACAACTGCACTGATGAACATTTAAATCTTCTGGTATATGACGTCATGTATGTAGGTACATACCAATACCTCGGAGGGGCTTCTTGCCTCCATTTTCAGGTCTCTCTAATCTTATTGGAGTAACCTGAAGATGGTGGTAACACCTTCTCCTAAAATGTTGTATATATTTACCAGTCTTTATGGAGTCATGTCCCAGTGGACAAAAATGGTTTCTAATTCTTTGTCTTCGTAGTTCACAAATTAATTGAACTTGTAGTTTTCAAAAATACATGGCCTGGCTTATTTCTAGCACAATATGTAATAGTTTACAAAGTACTGATGGTTTTCGAATGTGGACAATTTTGATTGTAATTAAAGTATATATGTAATAAAGTAAGTGGGCCGCGATAGCTCAGTCGGTATAGCGACTCGCTACGGGCTATACGGTCCGGGGATCGAATCCCGGTGGGGGCGAGATTTTTCGCACCCGTCCAGACCGGCCCTGGGGCCCACCCAGCCTCCTATACAATGGGTACCAGATCTCTTTCCCGGGGGTAAAGCGGCCTGGGCGTGGAGTTGACCACCCACCCTCATCTAGTGCCAGGGTTAAAGAAAGAGTAGAGCTATACCTCTACTACCCCTCTGGGCCTTCGTGGCCTGTTCTAGGGAGAAGTTTACCTTTACCTTTACCTGTAATAAACTAAACAACCAGTTTTCCTATTTATATGCTGTTTGTACGCAAGTTCAATTAACAAAATCGCTATGATCTAAACGCCGTGTAACTTTCTGCTGTTACACTAAATACGTGTTCATCCTGTAACAATAAACACCGTAACGAGATAATGAGTTTCCATTTTTAGCCTTCGTATATTACTTAAGAAAACAATAACTGTATGTCATCATGTTAATCACTTGTACCTTAAATACGGAGGCAGGATGTTCTTTTAAATTCCATGTATGCATGTACAAGACTACACGGTGTTACAGTTCAGAAAACAAATAATATTGACCCTTGACCTGCATTATTTAAGCACCTCGTAGCTGCAGAGTTAATAGAAATCTTGTAAGTCACATGAAGCACAGAAACACGCATTTTAGACGTGGAGCGTCGGTCAGCCTTTTAAAAAAGCGGAAGTGATCTGACTAGCATGTAAGGGTTCCGTTCTTACGACACTGAAAACACATAACATGGGGTAAAGTTAAGGACATTTGTCCTACTACACGTCATAAAAACGTACAAGCGAGTGGAGGCATAGGTACACTGATTCTTTACTGCGGCACTAGACAGAAGTGAGTGGTCAGCATCACGCCCCGACCGCTTTACCCCCTGAGGAAGAGCCCCCCGGTACCCGTTTAGTACGAGGACTGGTGGGCCCTATATGAATTTAAAAAATTTCATTTATCATATAAGAGTTTCAGAAAAATGGTCGTTGTTAGGCGTTCTTAACGATGCAAAAAGAAGCAAGTCGTATGTGTAAGTCGTCTGTCCGTCCGTCTGTGATGTAATATGGGCGACTAACGGTTTATCGGATTTTCATGACATCGGCATGGGAGACCTTTACAAATCTTGTCGAGAAAGACTGAGTTTCGTAAGAGAGAGTTCTCTGTCAGTCTGTGGGCCGCGACACGCATGGCTTGTTTATAGGACTTGAACGTCTTATAGGGGTTTGGTGTAAATCTGTCTGTATTTTTTGGAACTAAGTATAACGAAATATTATATCGGCGATTGCTAATATATATCACCTAGAGACTAAATAGGTAATTCCCCTTAACCTGAAGACCTAAGTGTTAAAACAAGATAAAAATCTTACAATGAAATTTCGTGACGCAAAAAATCTTGTCTTCCATATTTAAAACCGCCACGCTGGAGGACAACCCCTTGTAGGCTGTCGACGACTGTTTATTCAACAATTCTGATGTAGAATCTAGACCTTAAGAATGTCAATTTTTATGTTATTCATACCGTGCATATTCTTATAATTAGTACATCAACCAACTTATGCACTCAATTAAATATATTCAAAAGTGAGTATAAAATTCCTACATGTTTCGGCACCTATTTGCCATCATCAGGGAGTTATCTTCGTACCGAGTGCGTGTGTGTGTGTCATTGAGTGTGATCAGGTGCAACAGTAACCCTGTACAGCTACAAAAAGTAGGGAGAAGATGTCAGACTGAGAAAGAAAGAAAAAAGAAAATTTGTAAAATCGTGGAAGTAATCAATAATGTTTTTTTTTCGTTTTAAATTACAATAGCAGCAGACACGTTTGTATATCCACTGCTCTCACCCTTTAATGACGGCCTCGGTGCACTGCACGGACCTTCAGTTCTTTACCTGTAGCCGGCCTTGGTACACCGTCAGTGTATGAAAGACACTGTAAATTTAAAACCCTTCCGTCATGGGCAGTAGTTGGAATTTAAACCCCAGCGTCGTTGAAGGGATAAGGTACCAAATTTAAACCCCAGCGTCATTGAAGGGATAAGGTACCAAATTTAAACCCCAGCGTCATTGAAGGGATAAGGTGCCAAATTTAAACCCCAGCGTCATTGAAGGGATAAGGTGCCAAATTTAAACCCCAGCGTCATTGAAGGGATAAGGTGCCAAATTTAAACCCCAGCGTCATTGAAGGGATAAGGTGCCAAATTTAAACCCCAGCGTCATTGAAGGGATAAGGTACCAAATTTAAACCCCAGCGTCATTGAAGGGATAAGGTACCAAATTTAAACCCCAACGTCATTGAAGGGATAAGGTACCAAATTTAAACTCCAGCGTCATTGAAGGGATAAGGTACCAAATTTAAACTCCAGCGTCATTGAAGGGATAAGGTACCAAATTTAAACTCTAGTGTCATTGAAGGGATAAGGTACCAAATTTAAACTCTAGTGTCATTGAAGGGATAAGGTACCAAATTTAAAGTCCAGCGTCATTGAAGGGATAAGGTATTAAATTTAAAGTCCAGCGTCATTGAAGGGATAAGGTACCAAATTTCAACTCCAGCGTCATTGAGGGATAAGGTACCAAATTTAAACTCCAGCGTCATTGAAGGGATAAGGTACCAAATTCTTTAACATCCAAAAGACTTACATTTTGCCCACATAGTCCATTTATTTGTTCAGTATCATTTCATTGAACTATCAACCAGTTGGTGTTCGTAACGTAGCTGTATTCCGTTTTCATTGAAGCAAGAACCAAATGTGTAAACAATATTTACATAGATTTCAGTCTTCAAAGGCTTACCGGTAACTGATTACGCCCAACAGCAATAATTCTAGTTTATTCTAGTTTATTAATGTGGCGAGTCAACAGCCAGATAGCCAATTACAGAAACAGCACAACATACAAACACAAATAACAACGAAATAATAATAATAATAATAATAATATCTGCTTAGGTAAACTGTGTAATTAATTAAAATGTTGGTAGTTGGGAGGCGGCATGTGCAGGGATGATTTAAAGCCCCTGGCGACCTACTAACTTCACTCATTTAAAGCAGAAAAACAAACTAATGAGCAAGTATCTTCAGAGCGTGTTAAAGTCGTGACGTAGGCTTTTTGTGGTGGACTGATTAAAATAATTGTAATACTCTGCTCTGTAGATCTGACCAGTTCGTTATATAAAGCCTGTGTTTACATGTGCCAACGAAGCCTACATTGCTCTTGAAAGCTGGGCATTATTTAAACGTTTGTATCCTGACTAACCCATTTGACGCAGAGTCCTTCTTGAGAAGCTAATTTGATCAGCTGTTGGAATGACCTGTGAGAACTCGACGTGAAATCAACATCCTCACAGCCTGTTTCTTTAACGCCTCTTTTAATATTATCCTACCATCAGCGTCTAAAATTTTGTATGGATGTTTTATCTACATGCCCCGCCTACCTCATCGTTATTGATTTTATTACGCTAATAATGTTTGGTGCAGTGTACAAATGTTTGGTGCAGTGTACAAATGTTTGGTGCAGTGTACAAATGTTTGGTGCAGTGTACAAATGTTTGGTGTAGTGTACAAATGTTTGGTGCAGTGTACAAATGTTTGGTGTAGTGTACAAATGTTTGGTGTAGTGTACAAAAGTTTGGTGCAGTGTACAAATGTTTGGTGCAGTGTACAAATATTTGGTGCAGTGTACAAATGTTTGGTGCAGTGTACAAATGTTTGGTGCAGTGTACAAATGTTTGGTGCAGTGTACAAATGTTTGGTGCAGTGTACAAATGTTTGGTGTAGTGTACAAATGTTTGGTGCAGTGTACAAATGTTTGGTGCAGTGTACATATGTTTGGTGTAGTGTACAAATGTTTGGTGCAGTGTACAAATATTTGGTGCAGTGTACAAATATTTGGTGCAGTGTACAAATGTTTGGTGCAGTGCAAAAATGTTTGGTGCAGTGTACAAATGTTTGGTGCACTGTACAAATATTTGGTGCAGTGTACAAATGTTTGGTGCAGTGTACAAATGTTTGGTGCAGTGTACAAATGTTTGGTGCAGTGTACAAATGTTTGGTGCAGTGTACAAATGTTTGGTGCAGTGTACGAATGTTTGGTTCAGTGTACAAATGTTTGGTGCAGTGTACAAAGTCTGTTAGTCCATTTTCATGCAGTGCAATAATTAAGGACGTACCAAAAATCAAATTTTAAAAATGGTCTTTAAGTATGTAGTAATTTTGGGTGAAACTTGGTAGAGTGAAATGTGAGTGACTATGTTTATTTTGATGTAGTTTGGTTCATTTTAAAGCCTACAGTATACTTAAAGGCCTACATTGACTTCTGCCTGTATATTTTTGGATCTTCAGACAGACGGCTTGGACCAAGCCTCTGTGATTTCTTTGACGATTTGCCCTCTCTTTACTGCGCAAGCACATGCCAGTCATGAAACAGCCATTTATCGTAACCCACCTATACGCAGTTGTACAAGAGACAGAAAAAAAGCTCGACAGATCATTAATAGACCAACATTGAAACACTTTATGTTTTTGCGAAACTATGAGGAGAATTAATTTTTTGTTGGCACAACATTTTGACATAAGATGTTTTTGTAACGCAACTGTCTAGTAATGCGGGAATCTCGGGTATGACGAATTGCGTGGGCAATGACAAAGTGCCTTTTCATCAGCGAGGTATTGATGGCAGACAGGAATCACAGAAAGCGAAAAGCGCTCTCCGAAAACCACCCAACCTGTATATTTGTCCGCCCTGGAGCCATGTGTGGAAAACTGTTCAATTTAATTTCGGAACACGTGTCTAACTTCGTGGCAGTGTTTTACAGTACGAAATAAGGTATGACAAGACACTGCATAGGTTTTATGAACGTCGGCGCTGTGTTGTGAGGGATAAAAGTAAAAAATCGAAACTTGTCCTTGTTCACGCCATTAAGGCATGAAGGGCATTCTTAACATCTGCACTAGATGAAGGTTAGTGGTCAGCATGACGCTCCGGACCTCTGTCCCTCCCAGGAAAGAACCCCGGTACCGGGTACCGACTGAACAGTAAGCTGGGTGGGCCACAGAGCCGGTCTGGACGGTTTGCAGAAAAGCAAACTCTCTTATTCCTGCCGGGATTCGAGCCCCTGACCGCCCAGTCAGTAGCCCAGTCACGCATTTACTTCCCTTCTTCCTTCCTCTATTTCAGCGTTTTTTTTTCTTCTTTCTTTATTATTTACGTCTATTACTTTGTTTTTTCCCCCCTTCCCTTCATTCAGCATTTCGGAACTCTGCCCGAAATATATCATCAAAAAAATAATGCGTCTTCCTACAAGCATTGCTTTTGAAGGAAGTTCAGATAATAACAAGCCCAATTTGTTTCGTATTGTGACCCGCTATAGCCATCGGGTTTGCATGTCATGCGGCCAGATTACCCAGCAGGTACGCCTTTTCCTTAAATTTATAATTACAGTGGATGTACTGTACATGTGCATGACGGGTTTGCATGCGAGTGTCAGTTTGGGCCGGGTTATTGGGACAGAGCATCATCGGTGGCAGCACGCATATGAATATCAAAACACACCCTTAAGCATCCTTTCTTTGTCCTTATTATGTTGCTATTATTACTTGTTACCTTGTTCTCTTATACAAGATCACGACGCCTTGATCCTTAACCAAACCCTGTTGCGTTTCAATTCAGTATTGACGAAATCATGTGGGATTCGTGGTGGGAAAGTTTTGAGTTTCACCTTTGCTAATCCGGCCTCGTTTGCTTCCAAAATACCTTATTCGGTGTTTCTTAAACTTTTCTATGACCAGTGCTAACGAGAAGGGGAGGGGGGGGGGACCCGGCATGAATTGGGGCCCGGAGCGGGACTATGTTGCATATGTTTTTGTCTTTGTCCGTAGTATCAGTTCGAATTCGATAGTGATTTGTCGTGGTGACGGCAATTGCGGCCAGCGGCCATCTTGCGTACGACGCTCTGTGCTTCGTTTCCTTGCTTTTCCCTTCGCCGGTCGGCCCTTGCTGAGGGACCTGAAGAAATTTTTTCATTGGGGTTCGAACCTGCTGTCGGTATCCCTGCCTATGACACGACACACTGTAATGTAATTTGGTGTGTCAGAGCAAAAATTACGTCTTATTTAAAGTTATTGCAAGTTTCTTGCATTTTGTGGAAACCGGAACCGCAAGAGCCTCCACATCTTCCTACCCTAAACCAGAGGAATTCAGTCCCCAAATTTTCATCCTGTTTATTTAAGGTACAATTTAATATTATCCTCCCCATTTTCGCCTAGATCTCCCTGGTTCTTCCCTTCAGACTTTCTATTTAAAGACCTGCATGAATTCTTCCGTTAAATGCGTGCCATATCCTCTGCCCATCTCATAATCTGATTTAATTTGGCGAATAATAATTCGTTAAGGGCACACATCATGAAACTCCCCAATATGCAATTTTCTCCACATTTCTCTTGCCTTCTCCTTCTTACTCCTGATTCTCAAACACCCTCAGCCTGTTTTCTTCCCTTAGCGTGAGAAACGAGAGACCAAGATTCACATCCATATAAACAATCAGTCAAAAGTTTAGTTCTATACATTTTCATCTTAATATTTTATTAGAGAGCAAGCGGGAAGACAAAATATTTTGGACCGCATGGTACACAGCAGTTCCCGAATTTTGTATGTTCTTTAATTTTTCGTGCATGTAATTTTGATTTATTGTTGCCATTCCCAAATACTTCAACTTGGCCACGCTAATCAAAAATATGCAAAAAAAAAACTACTTGAGACATATTGGGCCACGGACTGTGACCCAATTGACGGATTTCTCAAATCTTAATATAACAATAATCCTTAGCTTACTCGAACTGGGCACTGCGCTCCACTGAAACGTCGGTAACATTTTTTTTTTTTTTGGTGAAGGGCCCCGCAGCAGATGCACCGGACGCACCGCAGCCTGGATGCTTATTGTGCAACCCTGTGATGAAGTTTTTTTTTCGTTTTCCGTGTAATGGAACACCCGTGAAATGAAATTGACAGTGGAAAACCGAAGTACTCAGAGAAAAACCTGTCCCAGTGCCCAATCCCACATGAACTGACACGGGATTGAACCCGGGCCTCCGTGGTGGGAGGCCGGCGATTAACCGCCTGAGCCATGGCACGGCCCGGTAACTATTTACCAGTCCACACAGGATAACATCCCAGAAGACTTACGTCTTCAGAAAAATAACCTCATGATCAAGCATCGTCATAACGTATATGAATAGATATTGTTCTGTAAACTTGCTTCGAATGTTAGTTCGGTCTGCCCGATGAAGTCAACGCCAACATTGCAGTGTATATCTGCCAAGTTGCGGTTGCTTACGTGGTGGTTTTCTGCACAAAGGGAAATGCGGTTTTTAAGGGCTGGGGGGATGGTAAGGATAATCGACTCTCATCTATATCCTCTCGCCCCACCCCCTCCCCCCAAACCGCTGCACTAAACGCAGTGTTGCAACATCCTTTTTTACTCTCTGTCAGTACCAAAATATTTTTTTCTATTTTCTTTCTTCTCATTAGGACAAGTGCCTCGGTGGAAATTGGAAGCAAGCGTCCAATTAGACAACGCTGCTCAAGCCCACACGAATTCACCCACCAACCCTCAGTCACCCTCTCGTATGTTACACATTTTTACAGCTGCATGCTTTCTTGCTCGAAATTACACAACAAAATATGGCCTTGCCCAGCGTAACATTTCGACTGCATATAGTTTCTTTTGTTTCATTATTGGAATATAGTAAAACTTATGGAAAAGATGTACCGTATTTGATATCAAGAATTTGCTTCATTTCTCTCTACAACTTCTGTTTCAAACATGTTTCGCTCTGAAGATTCCAGTCTTCTGGGATGTTACTCCGTGCTGATTGGTAAATATTTACGGACGTTTCAAAGGACGCTGACGCCTTCACATTGACGGTCAAACAGTCCAAGGCGCCATGTCGATTGATACTTACCGACGTTTCGAATGATTTGTAGTACCACCTTCTGACGTAATATCCGACAGGAATGAAATCTTCAGCAACACCGCTGTGGTAACCTCAAATGTACCGTGTTTTACTCTGATATGTATGAAGATAATGATGCACTCAGAAACGCGTGTTGCTAATCTTGTTGGATGTACTTATTGTTGAAGTTTTAACTAAGGCTGAGATGCTTCGACAAATCTTCTTAAATCCACAAATAACCATCATTCATTCATTCGTTCGTTCAATCCGTAGTCTGTCTTACGACAGGTCCGTAGCCTCTTCCAAAGTGAGTTCTCAACACAGTGCGATCTTGTGCTTCCTGTTTCAATGTCAAGTATCGTCTCTTTTCTTTAAGGTAATCCAGTAGCTGCTTACGTCTTCTTTCTCGTCTTCCCGTCATTTCTATCCTTCCCTCTAACTTTCCTTCAATCATGCATTTTAGAAGACAGTTTCTGCGCAAGATTTGACGAATCCAGTTAGCCTTTCTTCTTTTTATTGTATGTAGGATATTCCTCTCCTCCTTGACTCTACGTAATACTTCTTCATTTCTCACACGATCGGTCCAACTGATCTTCTCCATTCTTCTCCAGCACCACATTTCAAAACTTTCCAGGTATTTCTGATCTACTTTCAGAAGTGTCCACGTTTCAGCACCACACAAAGCTATGCTCCAAATGTAGCACTTTACTAGTTTCTTCCTTAAATTTAAGTCCAGTTTGCTGGTGAAAAGAGTCTTCTTGTTGAATGCTGCTTTAGCCATGGCAATTCTGGATTTAATTTCACGAAATAACAATACTTCGAAATAAAGAACAATATTTCTTGAAAATCCGTTCATTGCGGTGGCGCAGTTGGTTGAGGCACTGCGCTACAAGCCGGAAGGTCGCGGGTTCGATTTCCGATGGTGTCAGTGGAATTTTTCATTGACATAATCCTTCCGGCCGCACTGTGGCCCTGGGGTCGACTCAGCCTCTAACAGAAATGAGTACCAGGAATATTTTCTGGGGAGTAAAGGCGGCCGGTGCCTAGGGCTGACAACCTTACCACCTTCATGTGATGATTGTCTAGAAATCTGGGAGCCTCAGCCTCCTGGAGCCCTAAGGGCCTGTCCAGGGATTGCTTTTACCTTACCTCGTCACTGTTGTAGTTACGGATATTTACGTCAGTTGGCGGTCATTACCTCTAAGCACCTGCTACTATGAAGTAGTCGAGAGGTACCTGAGCTTCATAAACTTCCGGGCTTTAATCAAATGCGACGAATACCTTAACTAGCTATGCAACCACTAGTTTGCGAGGTCTGAGGTTGTGGAAGATTCCAAGTAGTCTGGGATCTTAAGTCGTGTCGAATGATAAAGAACACTTGCATCTTCAACCACCCTTTTCTTAAGAGGGATTCTGCTCCATGGAGTCAAAGCCTTTGCTGTTAGCGTCATTCGTATGTTTGGTGGTCGAATTTCGTGTTTGTTTTGAACCTGTCTGTACATTGTGTTCCATGTGGTGGGCCCTAGATCCTGATGGATTTTGGGTAAAGGCAATGCAGATGCGGTTGAAGTCAGTCTTACCTCCCTTCCCCACCACCCCTGGTGCCAACACTGGTCCTCTTCTTTCTCTCTCACTTCTACCGCAAACACACTTGCCCCCTCCATTTCAGCCCCTCGATGCCGCGTGTTTCAATGCTTCCATTATTTCAAGGACAGGTTAGCTTTAAAAAAAAAGCCAGTAGGTTTCTTTTTCTTCTCTGAAAATGCCAAATACTTTGAGCTAAGGGCTGACGCACAGCTACCCTTCCTGCTGGGATGAATCGTTAAAAGTTCCTTTTAGTAATTCTTCGAAGCGCAGGAATTAAGCTAGGCACGCTTTACTTCTGACTTACATCGACCCTTAAGACTGATGATCCACCAATTCCTCTTCTAATAGAGCGAATTAATTTCTGGAAACATCTGCTCTGCCTCAGGTGGTATCATTCCTTGACATTTCCGTGCCACTTTAGAGGTCTACGAAGGCCAGCCAGAAGTTTTTTTCCCCTGTTACTGATTTGAAATACTTTTTCGTACCTCAAGATGGACGCAGCGGGTTCCTTCGAAACGTCCCTTAACCTATGTACTTACCAGATTATATGAGATCGCATTTTCAGTGCTTCTCTGTAAATATCGTTGCGCTAAGAATTGTGATTGAAATCTTTTTTTTTTTTTTGTCTTAAAAGCGTCGATAAATTTTTTCTGCTCCGTAATACAGGGCATACACAAAAATGGCGTTTAATAGTGAACACTGTAAACCGCACATTCTTTTGTGTATGCCCTGTATATCTTAGCCTGCATTCTTTGTGTAACTTGGCTTACATGGTTTAGCCACGTTTTAAGCTGAAGCTGGTAACACCGTTTCGGAATATGGTAAGTTACACGTGACGTCTTTAGGATGAAGGAAGATGCGGTCAAACGTACGGATTGTCTCGCGGTGATACACAAAATTTTGTCGCATGTTCCTGCAGGAAAGGAACTTGTTCCTTGGGCTAGACGGGAAGATAATAAAGAGGATATTGAGGGATTATACGGGAGGGTAGAGACTGGACTGATCAGGATTAGTATAGGGAGTGGTCGTGGGCTGTTGTGAATACGGTCATGAAATTAACGGTTCCGTAAAAAGCGTACGTAGCTGAAGGAATATTAGCTTCCGAATAAGGTTTCTGTTCCATTGCATGAACAATTTACATTACCTTCGTTGTTTGTTCCTATCTTCCTCTCTCCTTTCTTTTCTTTGACGATGCTTAGATTAGGTTAAATAGCAAATAATGGCACTGTGATGTTGTATGGTAGATAATGTAGAAGGAGCCTTTCTTAAGCTCATTCAAATTACTACCATAATAACTTAATATTGTACATTTCTGCGTATCAGTTTTTACAGTTTATTAATTATTTATTAATAAGTAGTATAAATAAATTAATAGATACTTTAATAACATTCACCCGAAGGAATAGAGTGAATTTACAAAAGCTCTAGTCACTTTAACTGTTTTCCTGACCGGGATTGGATGCCGGGAACTCTGGAGCCGGAAGTCCTTTGTGTCGAAACGCCACGCTTGTAGGTAAAATAGGTAAAGAACTCCGCTTTGTAAACCCAAATGTCTGAACCAGGATGGTTTAATCACTTCCCCCCCCCCCCCAATATGATCTTTATTTCTTATCACTACTCGAAAGAAACCTGTCAATTTGCCTCATTTGGTAACATTCCTGACTTGTATTCTGGAGGTGCCCTGTTTGAATCTCAGCCTTGACACCGATAGACCTGACTGAGATATTGCATTATTATTTTCATCTTCTTCAAGGATATCCGGGTCAAACTCAGCCGTGATTGCAACTACCGCATCCTTTCCGATTCATTATTCATCTGTCATTCTATCATTCGAGGCTGTATAGTCCTTAAAACAAATAACAAATTCGTAATTACAAGTGATAGAACGAAACAGGAGACATGAGAGATTTAAGATTTTTACGGTATTGACTATGATGACGATCGTCTTCTGTGATGTGCCCCCGTACAGTCTGGTACATATCACCCTTCCTCCGAAACGTCCGTAAATTTCTACCAACCTACATGGCGTCACATCACAGAAGACGTCAGTGTAAAAGCAGCAGGTAGGCAGACAAGGATTCATATGATTTCATACGTAAAGAGCGCTTAGAAATCTGTGACTATATTTTCGACTGCCTAGAACAGTGTTTCCTCACCAGGCTTCCTCGTAAAATCGTTAGGGGGTTTCGCGAGAAATCGTGAAATAAATAGAAATTCTGAAGTACCGCGAAGAAATTCCAAATGTACCTCGAAATATTGAAAGAATTTTTGTCCGGCAGTTGGCAATACTGGAGTAATCTCCGTGCGCTACCAACTGCCTCATTGTTATGTTTTCGTTTACATAGACTTTGTACAAATAATGCATAAAAACGTTTTTTTTTTCCAATGGCTTGACAGCCCCTAGTGAACCAGGGCCTCCTCATTATCGAGGTGTCACTATCACACACACTTTTAGACACACCACACACGGTAGGACTCCTCAGGACGAGTGACCAGCCCGTCGCAGAGACCTCTACCTGACAACACACAACACTCACAAGAGACAGACATCCATGCCCCGGTGGGATTTTTGTCTGCCCGGGTTTTCCCCTTTGACCTTAGTACAGTGTTTTACAGCTCCGTTTAGTCCTTCATGTCACTTTACGTTCCATGCTACCGTACTGTATACAAGCACACAAACAAACCTACCATGCCCTGGTATGTTTTTTTCTTTTTGTTTGTAAAGTTTTCTGTCCCAATTTCCTGTGATCCATGCTACTTTAGTTCAATCCATTTGCCCAAGTCACTTATCGCTCCGATACTCTGTCCTATACAACAACACAACACAAACCATCCATGCCCTGGTCGGGATTCGAACCCACATCCAGTAAGGAGCGGCCGTAGACCCACGCCTTAACCGCGCGGCCACTGGGATCGGCCCATAGAAACCTATGACTGTACCATCTTTTGGCCGCGAGACAACAGGAACCTAAAGTTAAGTGTGCAGCTACTATAAGTGCTGGCACACATTTGGGGCCCAACATGTAGCGCTCCATTGTTCCACAAACAAAATAACCGACTATTTGGATACTGCTTCATACCTCAAGGACATTGCTAGGTACTGATGCGCAAGGGAGCACTTAACCAAGCACACGTTTGTGTACTTCTTAATGTGATTTCTGATGCAGGATTTCAACTGCTGACGTAGTTGATTTGAAGTAAAGGCAAGTGTTAAAACGCGTTTCGTGTTTAATTAGTTAAGCATCATGCCAGGGATAACATGGCCTATGTATGGGGAAGTGAGGTAATTCCTGTCTTATAAATGTTTGGCAGTGAATGGGGTGGGTGTTACCTTGCAACCTCCGACCTCTTTGGCCTCCCGGTACATAGGACAGAGGGCTGGGTGGGTAGCAGGACCAGTCTGAACCTGTAAAAGCCTTAATGTGAGATCTGCGCTCTTTGGGATATTACGCAGCGTCGTGTGATAATCCTTTACCGACGTTTCGGGACAACGTATCGGTATCACTTTCAAGGGTCAAGAAGTCTTTTCTTCTTGGATTTCTTGACCTTTGAAAATGGAATCGATACGTTGTCCGAAACGTCGGTAAAGGATTACCACACGACGCTGCGTACCCAGCGTACCATCGCGGCGGAAGCCTGAAATCAACCTTAATATGGTCCCTGTACCCGTCAAGAAAGGTCACAGAGGGGGGCAGGGATTTAGCACCACTCAGTCTTAAACCTCGCCACTAGATGGGGTGAGTCATTGTTTAGCTTCACGTCCCGGTCACTTTACTCCCGGCATGAAACCTCTGTGATCTATTAAATAGGTCGTTGTGTGGGCCCTAGAACCGTTTTAGAAGTTTTGGACAAGAGAAAAATTTTTTGCTTCTTGCCGTACTTGAACCTCGACTATCCAGCCGATAGCGTAGTCACTGTGCCAACTGAGCTAACATATACTTCAGAAAGGATATCCGTTCACGACCGAGTTCTGAGCCCGCGATCCCGACCACGCTGCAGTAGGTCTAACAATTATTATCATTACACAATTTTCTCCAATTTCCTATTCTTACTTCAGAGAGATATCCGTTCACCGGACCGAGTTCTGAGCCCGCGATCTCCCGACCACGCTGCAGAAGTGTCTAACAATATTATCATTACACAATTTTCTCCAATTTCCTATTCTTTACTTCAGAAAGGATATCTGTTCACCGGACCGAGTTCTGAGCCCGCGATCTCCCGACCACGCTGCAGTAGTGTCTAACAATTATTATCATTACACAATTTTCTCCAATTTCCTATTCTTTACTTCAGAGAGGATATCCGTTCACCGGACCGAGTTCTGAGCCCGCGATCTCCCGACCACGCTGCAGAAGTGTCTAACAATTATTATCATTACACAATTTTCTCCAATTTCCTATTCTTTACTTCAGAAAGGATATCTGTTCACCGGACCGAGTTCTGAGCCCGCGATCTCCCGACCACGCTGCAGAAGTGTCTAACAATTATTATCATTACACAATTTTCTCCAATTTCCTATTCTTTACTTCAGAAAGGATATCTGTTCACCGGACCGAGTTCTGAGCCCGCGATCTCCCGACCACGCTGCAGAAGTGTCTAACAATTATTATCATTACACAATTTTCTCCAATTTCCTATTCTTTACTTCAGAAAGGATATCTGTTCACCGGACCGAGTTCTGAGACCGCGATCTCCCGACCACGCTGCAGAAGTGTCTAACAATATTATCATTACACAATTTTCTCCAATTTCCTATTCTTTACTTCAGAAAGGATATCTGTTCACCGGACCGAGTTCTGAGCCCGCGATCTCCCGACCACGCTGCAGAAGTGTCTAACAATCATTATCATTACACAATTTTCTCCAATTTCCTATTCTTTACTTCAGAAAGGATATCTGTTCACCGACCGAGTTCTGAGCCCGCGATCTCCCGACCACGCTGCAGTAGTGTCTAACAATCATTGTCATTACACAATTTTCTCCAATTTCCTATTCTTTACTTCAGAAAGGATATCCGTTCACCGGACCGAGTTCTGAGCCCGCGATCTCCCGACCACGCTGCAGAAGTGTCTAACAATCATTATCATTACACAATTTTCTCCAATTTCCTATTCTTTACTTCAGAAAGGATATCCGTTCACCGGACCGAGTTCTGAGCCCGCGATCTCCCGACCACGCTGCAGAAGTGTATAACAATTATTATCATTACACAATTTTCTCCAATTTCCTATTCCTTCCTCCCTCCTGCGCACAAATATCGCATTGTGTACTCTATTGTGCAACAACCTCAGCATACGTTCTTCCCTTAGAATCTCACTTGGAATATAGCCTTAATCGATGCACAAAACAACTGGCGTAACAAAATGCTAAAAGTCTCTAACACAAAGGTTCTAACAGCAGCAGAAACCTACTGCTGCAATACTGTCCATTATAAATCATTTAATTCTAGTAGCTTCTCGTTCTTGAAAGCCTAACCATATACAATTCAACAACTCCACATAAAAAAGGAAGTCAGAAGACTGTGTTTCTGTGGTCTATTACCATTGAAAAAGCAGGCGCTGGGAAACTATAAAGGACTTAAGGAGAAGCAATGAGGTAACTCGTAGAGTAAGAAAAAGACAAAGACGACACAAAATCGGTTTTGTTTCGTTCTGATGGTAACGATTTGCATAGTTGTTGAGCAGCTTCTTGTTTCATTGTGGGTTCCGAACTTGGCGACAGGTCTGCGACATATGGCTGGTAGGACCCCGCTGGGTGGAGTTCGTAAGACAAGGGAATCGGAGAGTGGCTTGTCGCCGCGACTGGGCCAGGCGCTGTGGATAGTAACAGCTTGTACTGGTCTTTGGGTAGAGTCCACAGGGTTACATTATGAGTGTTTTGTTTATGTTTTGTGTAAGAATGAGAGGGATTTTTTTGTGTGCAGAGAAACAAAGTAACCAATTATTAAGCCTCTTCGTTATAGTGGATTTGGAGCGTTAATATTACTTTGTGACGTTAGGAATGATAGAGTAAATTAAATGTAAAAGTACACTTGAAATTTTGTAGTTGTTGCTTAAAAGTTTTTGGGTTGTAGCCCGGCGTCGATTTGTGGTGTATAACCAACGTTTCGGGAACACTTGTTTGTCCCATCTTCAGGTCCTTTTTACCTAAGACCATGAAGATGGGACAAACAAGTGTTCCCGAAACGTTGGTTATACACCAAAAATTGACGCCAGGCTGCAACCCAAAAACTTTTAGGCAACATTACGACCACGGCGGAAGCCTTCAATTAATAAATTTTCTAATTGTTTTGAAATTCTTTATGTGTACGGTGCACAAACGTGCCTTGTCAATAAAGCAGCATCTCTCTCTATTACAGTATTATACTAAACCTTCCTTTTATTTATTTATTTTTTGCAATGTTATTTGCTGCATGTTTCGGCCAGCGCTCAGTTGTCATCAAGGAAATAATTCACATTCAACAGTGGGAACTACTGCAGGCTTGCCATCTGTATGACACGTACGATAAATATGTCATATTCTGTAAGTTCTAATGATTAGGATGTACCTTTCTTCTGTATATGAGCAAGACAGGCAATGTGTGTGTAACGTAACACTGAGGACGCGTTCGCGTAAAAGCAATAAGTATTACATATTCTGAGTGTGTGTCTGTAGCCTTAGTTATCAGCATGCAAAGCGCATGCGTCGTATTATATTGTCATCTGGGACCTGTCTGGCTCTACATTATTTTTCCACATTATCTCATAAACGATACGATTTCTGGTTTTGAACATAAAATTTGTGTGTTTGATTATCTCTACAACTTTCAAACATTTCTCATTTTAAGAATTCAGCGAGATGTTGTCATAAATGTACATAGGTCTTCATGTAAGGTACCCGTTATTCTTGTCAGATTTTAATGAAACTTGAATTTTTTTTTCGACAGATTTTCGAAAAATACTCAAATATCGGATTTTATGAAAATCCGTCCAGTGGGAGCCGAGTTGTTCCATGCGGACGGACAGACAGATAGACAGACATAACGAAGCTAATAGTCGCTTTCCGCAATTCTGCGAACGTGCCCAAAACTTAGTATTAGGAGTTATCCTTGGATAAATATCTATAATGTTTAATTTCAGTGGGTTCTGAGAGTTTCCTGTATTGTTTGATACGGACTTCAGTCTGTATGTTGATTTCAATGGGTGTGTTAGGGTAAAGGGAACCTGACTTATTACGGGTTATGGCACTAGTGCTTGGAGGTTATGGACCACCCTTTCTAGAGCCCAGAGTTCACGCCCAGTGATTTCCATCTCTTAGACCTTTTAAGAAGCACCTGACTGGCGAGCGATTTGTAATAGACGCCGACGTGAAGCAAGCTGTCACATCCTGGCTACACACACTTGACGCGGATTTCTTCTACGCCGGGATATAAACCTTGGTGCCACGTTGGCACGAATGTTTATATGTCAGTGATGACTACGCTGACGTCTGATGTGTACCATCTGCTACCTATGTGTCATAGATCGAAGTCAGAATAACGTTCTCGATATCAGAGTGTTTGTTGCCTTATTTTTCCGAAACTCCTTTGTAGTTTACCTGCTTTTCAATATATGCGGTACGTTTATACAGCGTCGCAGTTGGTTGAGGCACTGCGCTACAAGTCGGAAGGTCGCAGGTTCGATTCCCGATGTCATTGGAATTTTTCCTTGACATAATCCTTCCGGCCACACTATGGCCCTGGGGTCGAATCAGCCTCTAACAGAAATGAGTACCAGGAATATTTCCTGGGAGGTAAAGGCGGCCGGTACGTAGGGCTGACAACCCTGCCAAGTTCATGTGCCTATTGTCTTGAAATCTGGGAGCCTCAACCTCCTGGAACCCTCAGGGCCTGTCCAGGCCTGTAATGGGATTGCTTTTATGCAACTGTACTGTAGGACTTTTTTAAGTACAGTAACCTCGCCAAAGACTGGGGCTGTGTTCTTGACAAACATCGCTGTAGCAAGACCAAGGCCTTATGGAAAACAGGGTGTTAAGAGAACCGCGGAAGACTGAATGCGTTTAATGAGTCTAAAATACAAAAAAAAAACAATAAAATTATATACACATTAAACATGAAATATAAAAAGTATAACAAAAGACTTCTCCATTGGTTATACAAAAATTAGAAAACTGGTTTTGGATGTCATCAGAGCCATGCTATAAGCTAACGTCGAGCTATCGCTGAAAAAAGCCACCGATTTTGTCCGTGTGTAGTGAAATTAAAAACCGTAGATACATAAAACAGAATGCAGCGGTTGGCAGCATTGGATGTAAATGGAAACCTGCGGTTTGGGACGGATTACTCTATTTATTATGAAACATTTAAATTAAATTTATATAGATATTTTCAGTAGACGGAAAGAGATATTGTTTAAAAAAGGGACTAGGTTTTGTTGTTTGTACCGAGATCGAACCTCGAACTTCCAACCCACAAAGAGTCACTTGTTACTGGTGACTGTGCTAGCCTTCTTGAGGATACGCCTGTCGCACATCTATAGTTACGGCCGTTTTTTATCAGCAATGACTCTGCAAGGAAACAGGTTTTTAGTAGACGAGAATTCTTTCTGCTGCTCCTGCTTCAACAAGTTTGGAAATTGTTCTAAGCTTTCACGTACAACAAACAGCGGAGGCTTATACGTATAAAAAATTTACGTTCGCTTGCGTTTCGGTTGCTGGTTCACTGGCGGATGAGGAATTGTAAGGAATTTTATTTTTAACCTTCCAAATTATATTCCTAAGTCCATGAATACTGACAGTGTTTTAAATATGTTGATATAATTGATTATTAATCGTGAATAATATCCATTATGGTGAATAATGCAAGGAGTCACGCCAAATATTATTGTCATCTTGGAATTTCTTTCCTTTTTATTTATATGTATTACGTAATTTGTATTCCGTTTTTCCTTTGTTTATTTCTTCTCCCTGTTTAGGCGAGTTCGCGGAATTGCGAAAAGCTATTATTAGCTTCGTCGTGTCTGTCCTTCCGTCCGTCCGTCTCTGTCCTCATGAAACAACTCGGCTCCCACTGGACGGATTTTCATAAAATTTTATATTTGAGGATTTGTAGAAAATCTGTCTCGAAAGTTTAAGTTTCATTAAAATCTAACAACAATAACGGTACTTTACATGAATACCTATGTACATTTAAGACAGTATCTCGCTGAATTCTTCTTAGAGTGAGAAATGTTTCAGACAAAAGTTGCAGATAAAATCAAAACACATTTTATGTTCAGTAAGTTTTTTTCCGAAAATCGTGACGTTTATGAGATAATGTGGAAAAATATGGTAGAGCCAGACAGGCCACAGGTGACAATATAATACGGCGCATGCGCTTTGCATGCTGGATAACTACGGCTACAGACACACTCTCAGAATATTTAACATTTACTGCTTTTCCACGGCAACAATGGTTACGCGAACGCGCCTCAATGTTACGTTTATACGTACATTGCCTCTGTTTCTCCTTTCCACGTTTGACCCTAAAAAATTCCATACCTAGATGCGTTGTATAATTTATAATTATTCAAAAGTTAACAGTTCATTAAGGAGCCGGGGTAGCTCAGTTGGTATAGTGAATAGGTTACGGACTGCACTTCTGAGGAATCGTGGTTCTATTCTTGGCTAGGCAAGGGAATTTACCTTCCTCCAAAGCGTCCAGACGTACATTTGGGCCCACAGAGCTTCATATCCAATATTTACTAAAGGATTTAAAGGTCCGGGCCACGAAGCTGACCACTCACCTCCATCTGGTATCGAGATTAAGAATGAGGGGAGCTAGTCCCCATAGGCCTTTATGACGTGCAGAGGGAAACTTTTCCTTCACCAACTGTTATGAAACTGTTAAAGAAAGTTTCATGGAAGTGGATGGTTTATTCATAAGAACCCAACATTAGACAGTGTCCCATTATTGTATTTCCTTAATACTCATTTTAGTATTATGTTCCCATATGAGTGTAGGTCTCCATACATGTATATGCCTCCAAAATTTTCTGAGTAAAATGTTGTGAGACTTTCTGATCTATAACATACCAGAGCGTCGTTAAATAAACGATGATTCAGGCACCAACTTGTTATTGAACTTTGCTATCGAAATTTTAATATCCTTGCATCATCTTCTGGAGGTTCCGACTTCAGATCTTGCCACAAAGACAATCCTGAAAGAAGAGCTTCGTAGTTTTTCTCAGCCACTCGAATAAAATTACTCGGAATAGTACCTTAAATTCTGATATGACGCCATCCGTCCACGCCCTTTCTAATTAATTTTTCAGTAATTATCCCAAAATTTAATGACGTATAGTCTTAACAATTAATAGTCTCGTGAAATAGACCAAGAACGACAATAGAAGTTTTCTAATTTGTTTGTAAATTAGAGATAAATATGTTGCTCTGCATACCATGGAAGCGATCATTCTTTGCTTTGGCACTATGTGGAAGTCAATGGTCAGGTTTACGACCCGGCCGCTTTACCTCCGGAAAACAAACCCTGGCACGGATTGAACAGGAAATTGGGTGGGCCCCAGAGAGCGCCTGGACGTTGTAGAGAAGAGAAAAACCTGTTTTTTAAAAACGATTTGTAGATTTTGTAAAATTCTGATCTGCGTTTAAGTCTTCAGCATAGGGCGTTTCATTGACAAATGTTATTATATTCGTGTATGCATTCTGTTTTAACTTGTAACATGGTAATATTTTTACAAAGCAGGAATGTTATTATAATTTGAAACGTTAGCTGGTTTTTATACAAACCAGTTTTATTTTTTTGCTGTCAGTAACTGACGTTGTTTATATTTATCTGTTTTAATCTCTCCCAACTAATAGTTGAAAGAAGAAAGTTGAATTTATAGACTTTGTGTGGTGGGCTGTTTAGACGACATGTGGGAATGTTTAGTAACATGGAAAATAACTTATTCGTATCACGATGTAGAGCATCATGAGAAAACACGTGGCGACAGGTTCATAATGTCCTTATTACACGTACGTTTTAAATATCAGACTTACTCCATTAATTTTCACAGAGTCTGCCTACTTTCAAATGGTTTTAATACCGATGTATCCAGTTATGTATTTAATTTCTAAGTATTCGTTGTGGTTAACAATTGCTTATGTGTTGAATTGTAGATAAATATTCTTACTTGCCTGTAAAATTATTTTCTGATAGAGATAAAATTGTATTTAGTAAAAACGCAAAAAACAAGAAAACTGTAAGAAAATGCAAGCAAAGAGACTTAGAGTTTTCCTGCCTGAGTGACAAGTTTGGGGTTTCAGTACCTGACATGACTGGCGGCTTTCGTCGCTAAATTTGACGCTAATGGATTAGTTTGGTCAGTGAGCACAAGCTGTTTGTTGCAGGTAAACGTTTGGTCTCATACATGCATTTTGTGTACCGCTATGCGTTTTCTGTTTCCGAACTCAAGAGCTGTAAATGGAACATCGGCCATAAATCTGGAAAACTGTAGCCGTTTCCTGTTTTGGCAAATAGCTTAGCGTTCATTATTCGATGAAGTGTGAATGTTTTTGACCGTTATTGTGTGTTTTACCGTGTGGGCCGCGATAGCTCAGTCGGTATTGCGACTCGCTACGGGCTGGACGGTCCGGGGATCGAATCCCGGTGAGGGCGAGATTATTAGCAGCCGTCTAGACCGGCCCTGGGGCCCACCCAGCCTCCTATACAATGGGTACCGGGTCTATTTCCCGAGGGTAAAGCGGCCGGGGCGTGGAGTTGACCACCCACCCCATCTAACGCCGAGGTTAAAGAAAGAGTAGAGCTATACCTCTACTCCACCTCTGGGCCTTCATGGCCTGTTGTAGGGTGACCTTTACCTTTACCTTTGTGTGATTTACCGAGAAATGTGATCAAAGATCTGACAGACGTCCTTAAAGGCACAATGGAGACTGAGGTACCGGCATGTTACAAGTGTATTGTACCTGATGCACGTTTGTTACTAACTCGTAATTCCATGGCACAAGATTACTCCTTTGCAAAGCTGCCCACTGCTTGACTGTTTAACCCGGAAGATGAAGGCACCACAGGCCTTCTGTGATATGTCCACATCACAGAGGACTTGGAACTTCTGTCCTTAATAAGCTCATTATTCTTTTCCTATGGCTCAACAGCCCTTTTCGGTGCCTAGGCCTCCTCAATTCGAGGTTTCATGATCACACACATTAGACACACCACACTCGGCAGGACTCCTATGGACGAGTGATCAGCCCGTCGCAGAGACCTCTACCTGACAGCACACAGCACTCACAACAGACAGACATCCATGCCCCAGGGGGATTCGAACCCACGATCCTAGTAAGCGAGCGGCCGCAGACCCAGCCTTAGACCGCACGGCCACTGGGATCGGCGCTCATTATTCTTTAGTTGCCAAAAACTTCCCATCTTTAATGGCATTCCAAATATTTATTACCACGTTTAAAAGAGCCCGGTAAATAAATTTGTCCCTGTGAAAGTCATGAAGGCATATGGAGGAATGGGGATATAGCTCCACTCATTCTTAACTGTATGGATGTAAGTAGTCAGATTCGCGCCTCACCGGCTTTACCCCCGGAGAATGAGTCGAGGTACCGACAATCCGGGTTGCGTGGGTGTGACGTCAGATTTGGTCCGGTGTTTGTTTTCGTACATGAAGTAAAAATGTTGACGTCAAATTATCGACGCCTCTGACGTCATTTGAAGTGTAATTGTGAGACTTAAATGTACGTAGAGATAAGATCTAAAATTATGACGTACGGACACCAAAACAAAAGATATTCAGAGTAAGGCAACAACAGAAGAATATTTAATTTTATATCGTACATATATTGCAGTGGAAAATCCGCCCAATCAGGTCCAGTACGACTTTAACTCACGGTTGCCCTGCTATCACTGCTATCTAGCTGAGAGCAACCCGTTTCGGCCTGTCGGCCATATTCAGGGATACTATGTAATAAAGGTCGCCCTCGGTGGACTAGTGGTTAGCGTGCTCGTCACTGGACCCAAGGTTCGCGGGTTCAATCCGGCCGAGGTCGATGGATTTTTAAGGGTGATAAAAATCCGTAGCACAACTTCCTTCGGAGGGGAAGTAAAGCCGTCGGTCCCATGTCGTAGATTTACGGCATGTAAAAGAACCCTACGGGCATGAATAGAGATGTTTCGTAAGCGAAATTCAGCGGCCATTTTCTCACCCAAGTCTCCTGATTGATTGCTAGATGGCTCTGGCAGTCATATCAGAATGAGTAGAAATTGTGCAGTCAGTGGACTGGTCACTCACTACGGAATACACACTTCCAGACCAAGAAACCTCTGAAAGGAGGCCCTATGCTCCGCAAGGAGCGACAGGAAGTAACTAACTAACTAACTAATTGTAATAAAGTAAGAACATGACATGTCTTGCCGACAATAAGACAAATAGCACAGGATATACTATAAGGTGTACAGTATATTGATGTTGTTACAGACAATAAAGTATTGAGAATATCTCCTGAAGTAAAGTAAAATTAACACATATCTTACAAATGGGCACTAGGTATTGCTAACAATTACCACACGACGCCGCGTAATGTCCCAGAAGAGCGCAGATCTCTAGGTATTGCTAATCTAAATGTGTTGAGTTGCGTGACAGCCCGCGTTGTTAGTTCTGTGCTCTGATACAGCGGAGTCATTCCTCCTTTAAGTGGTCAGCCTGTTAAAATATGATAGTAAATTTCTTAGTTCTAATTTAAGAGATGCCATTTAAATATTTGTGTTAAATGTGAATATTAAAAATGAATATTTAAATTGTCACCAAATTCCTTTAACGCAATGTTTCCATTTTGTGAAATTTTCTATATATCTATTTATTTTTGGATAAGAATATATAAATATATATTACAGTGGACCCTCGAACTTCGAACGGTTTGATGTTCGAACAACTTGAAACTCGAACAAAAAATTCGAGGAAAATCCGGTTTTGAAACTCGAACAAAAACTCGAAAGTCGAACAAAGAATCACGTGGTCGCCTTCTCTCTCTGCTTGGTCCAGATGAAAGAAGGGTAATTCACCTTCCAGTGAACAGTAATATCCCTCCTATTATTATTATTGATTGATTATTAACAATATTTTTTATGTATGTACTATTATAAATAAAAATTTTCAATTATTGAATTAAATATACTTGTTTTATCATTATGATCTTTTGAAATGGACACTTAAAATGTTTTATATTGGGTAAATTTTGGGGTCTGGAACGGATTAATTCAATTTACATTATTTCTTATGGGGAAATTTAACTCGAAAGTCGAACAACTTGAAAGTCGAACCGTCTCCTGGAACGGATTGTGTTCGAAGTTCGAGGTTCCACTGTATATCAATTTGATTGTTTAAATGCATAATTTGTGTACTTCTGTGAAGTGTGCCATGTTGGTTATACTCTTTGATTAACGCAAAGTACACGGCAAAATTGTTACAAATATGCCTGTCTGTCGTCTACATCGATTTAGTGGAGATAATCCTGGGTTGCAGAATCATGTATTGATTAGTCCACGGCCATTTTTGCCGATGAACCGTCTTTTGATTCCGGGCAAAGGTAAGAAGTTTCTCCCGTCTCCAAAGCATTCAGACCGGCTTTACCCACCCAGCTTCCTGTTCAATGGGTACAGAAGATTTATCCTTGGTGTAAAGCGACCGGGGCATGAATCTAACCTCACGTGTATCTAATGTCGAGATCAAGAGTGCGTGGAGCCATAACTCCAAATCCTGTCTACATTTATTCCTTATGGCTTGGTGCTATATTGAGTACAGGGACAATTTTACATCTGCCTATTAGGGGAAAACTGCTTTCTATTTTTGTGTAAAGCGATTTGAAAGTTTAATGCCTTTATCACGAAAAATCCTTCTCCTTATAGTCTTATAAATAAGCATTATCTCCGCCTTCGTACATTTTATAAACATAAATTTCTAGGCACAAAACAACCATAATAACACAATGCAGATACGCCATGTTGTTTTATACTCCTATTTACTGTGTTCAGTTAAAGTAATATCAACTAATCTTAGGTAAGTTATTTTCAAATTAATAATAATTTCACGGATTTAAATTCAACCATTTTTTTAATCATTTCAGTAGACCCATTTTGTACGACGTTCCAGCAGGTATTACCCTATAAGAAAATGAATTATTTGCTAACACAGAACGGCTCAGTTATTTATAAGCTTATAGTTCCTTAACTCTTGAGAGGATGGTTTGAAACAATAAAGCATTACAGAAAAAAATGCTTTGCAAAATTAAACTTGTCCGCACATAAATCTGGTTAAATTGACACATATTGTTTATTTCTATTTGCAAAGTTCTGCTTTTAAAATTTACATTTTTGCAGTTACCGTACACAGATGTAATACATTGCCAGTAACCATGACTTTTATATCCACATAAAGTGTGGACTTAATGAAGTCCGATGAACGGGGTGGTCACTGCATAGACTCTTCTCATTCAATTCTATTTTCAGTGTTGTGAATATTCAGTACTGTCAATTGTTATTCACAGCAGGAACAGTAATGTCTGTTTTTTGTTACTTCAGGTAATGGCATGTATTTGATTACAGCAAATCACTACTTGGTCTATATAGCGAGACTTGGCAGTCATAGAATCTGAAATAGACTGAATTTTATGGACACATTTTGAGTTGATCCCCTTGGATGAGACCACATTTGACGGATAATGTGTGAACTCGGCCTGAGGACAAACATATTTGCATGAAGGGTCAATAATATGAGCTGAGGAAGCTGGGATGTCGGTAAGTGCACCTACCTGCCGAATCACGCTGCCAGAGCTGTCGCTAAGACTGCCGCCGGTTGAGCTTTTGTATTTTTTCTTGTGCTTAGTTCCTTTCCCTCGATTCTGCAATATGAAAAAGACAAAGATAGCCGTTTTCCTATCCAGTAATAACACATAAAAAGTTAAAAAGTCGTCCCTGTGCTTAATTAAACACCGCAATTTGACGGAGGTATGACTCCATGCATTCTTAATTTCGACACTAGATTTAGGTCCGTTTTCAGTTACATCCCCCGGCTGCTTCCCGAATGTGAGAGTGATTGCTCCTGGAAGCCTTGGAGCAGAGGTAAATCTCTTGGCCCTGTCAGGAATTGGTCCGTGTTTCCTCAGTCTTCAAGCCCGTAGCTAGTCGCTATACGGGACCGAGCTGCTCTGCATCCAGTAAGAAAACATAGGTAAAGGTAAAGTTCTCCCTAGAACAGGCCACGAAGGCCCAGAGGGGGAGTAGAGGTATAGCTCTACTCTTTCTTTAACCACGGCACTAGATGGCGGTGGGTGGTCAACTCCACGCCCCGGCCGCTTTACCCCCGGGAAAGAGACCCGGTACCCATTGTATAGGAGGCTGGGTGGGCCCCAGGGCCGGTCTGCACGGCTGCGAAAAATCTCGCCGCCACCGGGATTTTTTTTCCCCCTGTCCCGTTATTTCCCTTTGATCCATTTTGTACTTTTAAATCCTTCCGTCCTTCTTCATGTCACTTATGATCCATACTAGTCCTTGTACAACTAACACAACACAAACATCCATGCCCCCGGCGGGATTCGAACCCACAATCCTAGTAAGCAAGCGGCCGCAGACCCACGCCTTAGACCGCACGGTCACTGGGATCGGCTTTCGATCCCCGGACCGTCCAGCTCATAGCGAGTCGCTATACCGACTGAGCTACCCGGCCCACAGTAATATAACATAATAATAATAATTCTTGGCTCAACAGCCCTGTATGGGTCTGGGCCTCCTCTTGCCTCCTCTTGTCGAGGTTACTAAGTCATGCGCATTCATGGCAGCTGGTGACCGGCCAGCTAGCCGCGCTTAGTGTTCTATCGATCCTGATGTGCACGCCAGAGCCATCTGGCAGGCAGTCAGGAGACTTGGATGAGAAATGGAGGCAATTTGGCCCGTAAGGTTCTTTTACATGCCGTAAATCTACGACATGGGACCGACGGCTTTACTTCCCCTCCGAAGGAAGTGGTGCTCCGGATTTTTATCATCCTTAAAAATCCATCGACCTCGGTCGGGATCGAACCCGCGAACCTTGGGTCCAGTGGCGAGCACGCTAACCACTAGTCCACCGAGGTCGACAGTAATATAACATAGGCTCAGTAAATTAATAAGCTTTCATAGATGTGAGGCCAGTCAATTTACAATCACCACAGCAGAGTGCTTCCTCCTGTTGCGGCTGAAGAACACGGCTTTTACATACGGAGGACAGTCAGGAATGTATTAAATGAGCGGTGGTTGAAGAACAACAAGGGGTGGTCCTCCAGATTAGAGTTGAATGGGGAATACAACTCTTCATCCTAAAGAATCTACCATGTTATGCGTTGTCAGCCTGGAGTCTCGAAGATCAAATACCGTCCAGTGTTACAGCCTTGTGATTATGCTAATGCAACTTTTTGAATTCCGTAAACATTTGACTGGCTGAGTCACTACCAGCTTCTTAAGAAGGAGTCTTTTCCATGGAGTGAGTTGTTAATTTTTGAAACGTATCTTCATCAACACCATTTAGTTTTCTAAATAGAATCTTTAGCAACACCGCTGTGAAAACCCATAAACTCATGTCACCAACACATTCGATCACAACACAATTCGTGTTCTGACTGAAAAGTGTTTATATCGAAAGCCATAATTATTCTCCCACGTTTGTGTTTTATGTGTGTGTTTCTAAGATTTCAAACTTCGAACCATTTAACTGATTTTTTACGAAACTTGGTACGAGCACTAGGCCATTCAAGTACACCCACGAACAGTAATAACAACATGGCGGACGCGCGACACTGTGAGACTGGAGCGATACGAGAGTCACTTCCTTTAGGGCCCTGAATTGTGACTGGTTACAGTTCCACCGAAAACATGCAACTTTTATTAAGGCAATATTTTAATAGAACGTAAAATAACAATATGGTTGCCATGCTAAAACTTTCTCCAGCTGTAGATCTGATAGCGTTAATTAATGAAGCATTGGAGCTAGGCGTGTGGAGTTTTTTTTGCAGAGATAGTTTATTACATATTTGAAATATTATTTGTTAATCAGTAGTACAGCAAAATAGGCAATGTACGTATAAAACATTTAACCAACATTTTGGCGCGTTCGCATAATGTTTGTACCTCCTCGTCTATCCTAAGAGCCTGATATCATCTAACACGAAGTGAGCGCTTTTATGGCGATTTATATCGCCGGCAACAATAAAACGTACTTAGATCTTCATGTAAAATGCCTCATACTTTTTGTCCGATTTTAACCAAATTTGGATTTTCTCGACACTTTGATGGGAGTCCACTTAGGCCCAAATCCGACCAGTCGGACCCGCGCTGATACATGCGGACAGACAGACGGACGGACATGGCGAAGCGAAAGGGCTTTTTTTGCTGCTATGCGAACGCGTCGAACACGGCGACGATGCGAATCTATTATATTACGTCCGGCAAATTTATCCTATACAGGATCTGTAATTAAGTAATAAATTTACTTACAAAAATTAAGTAAAATAAGAATAATAATAACATCTAGACAATAGGAAATAGGTTTTATGAGCTTTGCTCGGAATTCTTTGTTGTTAGCTGTATTTTACACAATCCTAGATTTCGTGATATTTTTCGTGGTGAAAACTGTACAAGTTGACAAGTACTAAGTGGAATTCTTATCGTAACAAAAACAATCCAACTCTAATGAGGGTCTCACTGCAGAAGATTCGGGGTGGACGTCATATACAGATCAACCTTAATGCTTTTCTACCCTGTTATTAGTAACAGAATTACGATTTCATCATAACCGAAGTATTTACAATACCATAATGACTTCAAGATGTTATCCCGTATAACCTACTAATACCTTATTTGCTGCAGAATGTACGACCAGATATAATACGTAGAAACCATGAAACATGTTTGTGAAATATTTGTAACATGAATATTTGTGAATGTTGTTGAATACTTCTAAGAAAGGACAGTATACTCATTTGTTTTAATTCTGTTTTTAACTTCGGCTGAAAAATATTTGCTGAATTTACAAAACGTTGTGATGTACAGGGTGTTTGGAAAGTACGGGAGAGGGATAAATTTGTATAGGGGTTTTTTTTTGTGGTAAAAGACAGCTTGGAAGACCTTGGCTTAGATGTGAGCTTATTAAAATTCATCTTAAAAATAGTTTGGGAGGGTGTGGGATGGATTAATATGGCGCAGAACAGTGACTTACAGACCTTTACTATTTGCGAAATTAGTTACTTTCCGAAAGGTCCCGCGCAAGTCGGAATTCAGTATACGAGTACGTATGGTTAACCATATATAGTGTGTATGTATAAGGGAGTCCAGTTGAAATCCGAACTTCAACACACTGGAACCTCATCGGCCACAACATGACTATCCCGCCGCCTGTGTTATCGCCCAGCAGTGTTCTGCCACCATCTTCATCTCGCGCTTTCATTCACTCAAGAAAAAAATTCGGCTGGCTTTAAAAAATGTAATTTTTCATTTCTTTCACTTTTTTTTGAACTTGTTTAAGTCAGGGAGTGTCTGTGTTGACGATGTAGAAGGTAGTGTACCTTCGTGTTCTGGTGGTCTGGCACATTACATCATGTCTACTGGTAAATAGTTGTCGACGTTTCGAAGGCTGGTATTATCTGCATCTTCTGAATCAAGTAGTCCAATTAGAGACTCCTTTGACTGCGTGCCCCTGAATGTGAAGTCACTTTGAGCCTTCGACACATCGGTAGTTTGTAACACCTGTGACACGGGGTAACATCCAAAAACACTCAAATCTTCACCAACTCCCACAAACCTCTCATTCTATGGGGATCACTGAGCCATGGACTAACTCACAGTAAGATTTCACTTTCTGAACACATTTTGTCCTTTACGCTTATTTACAGATACACAGCACATAATTAGGAATTGACTGTCTCTGTAAATAAAGAGAATTGACATACTCAGGCTCTATTAATGGCTTGTATTCGCGAAGTCCACGGTTTGAAACTCGGCCGGGACACCCACTGTTCTGATGGAGGTCGTATACGTGGTTTATCTCAGTTCCTCCAGACACATTCCGTTATGAATGTAGTGTCTAGTGTGGCACAAAAGCTTCTTCCATGTCGTTTCCAATTCATTATTTATTAACCGCTGTGTCATTTCTTGTTATAATACTGTAGAGAAATATATTGTCAGTATTCTAAGTAAATCAGAATATAAATTAATCTATGAACCAAAGGAATTCTTGGGAAGCTAACAGTTGCTCAGCTACCATTCAAGTATTAACAGCAACGGAAGGTTTATTACCGTGTTCGCAAGAGCCTGTCTTGAACCTCTGTTCTGGGCCAGATTAATCCAGTCCACAGAATCGCCTGTCAATTACTAAAGGTCCATTTCAATATTATCCTGTCACGTACCCATTGGCATTCCAAACACTCTTTTTTTTTTAGGTTTCCCCACCAAAATTCCATGCCTGCCACATTCACCGCCCGTCCCATTCTCATTGATGTATTTACCTAATAATATTTGGCGATGATTATAAATTATGAAGCTCTTCGCTGTGTAGTTTACTCCAGTCTTGTCCTTAGGATCGTTTCCTTCCACATATCTTACAGTTCACTTTTCACTCAGCAGTCAGCACTGTATAGTCGCAGATACTGACATCATTCGTCCTGATCTGTACCTACCGGTATATGTAATAAGTAAGATACATGTGCGTTATATTTTAGGAGGTACTGTACTTGCATCTGTATGTCTGCCGATGATGGTGCCTTCGGTTCTTTCTTGTGTTCTATTAGCTAACACTATGCAGCAGTCTTTCTTGAAAGGCTAATAGTCGCTCAACTAGTTAAGAAATTCCCCACATTTTACGGAACCCAAAGTTTTATTACTGCCTTCACAACAGTCCCTGTCCTGAGTCACATAAATCACGTCCAAGTCCCCCATCCTATTTCTTGAAGATCCATTTTAATATTATCCTCCCTTCTACGTCTACTTTTTCAAAGTGTTCTCTTTCCCTCAGGATTCCCCACCAAACCCTATATGCACTCTTCTCTTCGCCATACGTGCTACATGACCCGCCTGTTTCCTTCTTGTGTTAATCAGCCGAAGAATTTTGTGAGAGTGCAGATCATCATGCTTCCCATTGTGCAGTGTGTGCAGATCATCATGCTTCCCATTGTGCAGTGTGTGCAGATCATCATGCTTCCCATTGTGCAGTGTGTGCAGATCATCATGCTTCCCATTGTGCAGTGTGTGCAGATCATCATGCTTCCCATTGTGTAGTGTGTGCAGATCATCATGCTTCCCATTGTGCAGTGTGTGCAGATCATCATGCTTCCCATTGTGCAGTGTGTGCAGATCATCATGCTTCCCATTGTGCAGTGTGTGCAGATCATCATGCTTCCCATTGTGCAGTGTGTGCAGATCATCATGCTTCCCATTGTGCAGTGTGTGCAGATAATCATGCTTCCCATTGTGCAGTGTGTGCAGATCATCATGCTTCCCATTGTGCAGTGTGTGCAGATCATCATGCTTCCCATTGTGCAGTGTGTGCAGATCATCATGCTTCCCATTGTGCAGTGTGTGCAGATCATCATGCTTCCCATTGTGCAGTGTGTGCAGATCATCATGCTTCCCATTGTGCAGTGTGTGCAGAGTTGTCCACTCCTTTCTTATCTTTTCCCCCTTATGCCCAAATATATTCCGCAGTACTCTCTTCTCAACTTGTGTTCTATTATTTCTGTTATTTTCTTACTCTTAAATTTCGATTCATCATCCCCCCCCCCCCCAAAAGGGTCTGTTGAACGTCAGTCTGTGTATTTGTCTAGTTATGCTCATCTGCTTCCGTTGATTTCTGTTCACATTCTTATAATTTTGCTGCGCCTCTTTCTCTGAAAAAGAGCGGAAGCGTCTGTTTGGAGTTGTGAAAGATTCAAGGTCATGGGTTTGAGTCTCGGAAATGCCACACACGTCATGAAAACTTCCAGACATATTTAGCGGTAAACCTTGCGAGATTGTGTCTCGAACCCCTGCTGATATTTTTATGCTTGTGGTTTGTTTAGCAGCTTGGAAACTGCAGTAACGAATTAAAGCTGCATGAACGAATAAATTAAAGACAGACTGAATTCGGGGAATACCCGTCAGAACTTGGTCCAGAATTTTTTTGTCTTCATGCTTGCTGTCTGAAACGTAAACATTAAAATAAGCAGAAGTGTAATTTTGCTTGGCGTTTTGTATTGATGTTAAATGTGGTCTCTTACAATAAGGATAAATTATATTCTGAGGGTTTAAGAGGGTAGAATTAAGAGCGCATTGGAGAAAACTGAGTGACGATGAACTTCATGGTTTGAACTATTCACCAAATATTATTCTGGCCATCAAATCGAGGAAAACGAGACGGCCGAGGTATGTGGCAAGTACTGGAAGGAGAGTAATTGGAAGATCTGGACGTAGATGGGAAATTAATATTAAAATTGTGTTACAGAGAAATAGGCCAGAAGGACTTGGACAGTATTAATCTGGCTCAGGATAGGGACCAGTGTTCGGCCCCTTTGAATATGGAAATAAAATTTCGGTTTCCATAAAATGTGGGAAATTTTTGCATTAACTGAAAAACTGTTAGCTTCTGAAAGACTCTGCTCCATGGAATTAGTTGTTTAACGACGCTATCAGTATCTCTTATTACGTATTGGACATGGCGTTGGTGGTAGAATATTTGGTGAGTGATCAGTTAAAAGGATTTGGTAAATGACGCCCGCCCCCCCCCCCCAAAAAAAAAACACACGGGCAAATATGAAGTGTTTGTATGCAGTTCACCATTTTATGTACCTTTGTACAGACGGCATAACGCTTTAAACCTCTTATTTATGTAGAAAATAAAATTTTACCTGTAATTACATCCTTGTCCTGCGTTTTAGTGGGGAATGATTTACAATTTTACAGCGGACGGAAATTTATTTCTTTTAACTTTAAAAACTTCTAAGCTTATACTGCTTTTTCTTCTTCTTATTCTTCTCCTCCTTCTCCTCTCGTCACAGCTTAGGCTGATGCCTATCCTGACTTCATAGCCAGCTCTTAAATGGTGTTCCTATTTCTCTTTGTAAAAAATAAAGTAAGATGTATTTTTCCCTTCTCCGTGCCATGAATTTGTATTGGGAAGTGAAAACAAAGCTCCACTGTTTCTTAACTTCGGCAATAGATGGGGTGAGTGGTCAGCTTCACGCCCCGGCCACTTCACCCTCCGGTTTCCTATGTGTAGAACGTCCCTACCGCCAACGGGAACCGCAGTTCGTCGGATGTCGAGTCGTAACCTAGTCACTATACCGACTGAGCTATCTCCCGGTCCTTGTGTCTCTCTGGTATGCATACTAGTGAAAGTTTTGAGAAGCTGCCATTTTCCATACGGTCAAGGTAATTGAACCATTTGCTGTACAAGCGATCATCGTATTAATTACTGTATAAGCATTTAACTGTCCATTTTTTTTTCCTATGGCTCGACAGCCCTATATGGGCCTGGGCCTCCTCGTTTCGTCGAGTTTATGGTCACACACACTTTGAGACACACCACAGTCGGTAGGACTCCTCTGGACGAGGGACCAGCTCGTCGCAGAGACCTCTACCTGACAACACACAACACTCACAAGACAGACATCCATGCCCACGGGATTCGAACCCAAATCCCAGTAAGCGAGCGGCCGCAGACCCATGCCTTAGACCGCCTGCCACTGGATCGACATTCTGTCCTTATACCCACACTTTATTTGTGCCTAATTTGGCCCGTACTGACACTGGTTAGTAATATCATTTCTGCTGCTTGAATTTTGCTGCCAACTTTATCCTTCCCAGTGTAGGTTTTACTATCATATGGAAGTGTCTTGTACTGCCATTTACGCGCCCAAGGCGGGGGGGGGGGGGGTGCTGCCGACTGCAGCCCCCTACAGCGAAATTAAAAAAGAAAATATGATATAGCCACGTTGATATCAAAGGTTTTACGTGCTTTACGCGTAAGCATATATCAGCCACTGAAATCGGTTGATGACTATTACATTGGAATATTGAAAAATGTAATAAAAAGCTTATGAATATGTAGGTTTTTTTTTTTTTTCAGTTTTAATTTTCCCTGTAACCTAACTAGATGTCTTTGATTTGAGGCTTCCGCCGCGATGTTGATCAGATCTGCGCTCTTCTGGGACATTACGCGGCGTCGTGTGGTAATTGTTTACCGTGAAGATGTGACCGACACGTTGTCCCCGAAACGTCGGTAAAAATTACCACACGACGCCGCGTAATGTCCCAGAAGAGCGCAGATCTCACTAACTAGATGTCATAAAATATATGTAATCCTAAGGTCAATTTCCCTCCCCGCAAGGAAAAATTCTGGATGCGCCTTTATGTACTGCCATTACACCTACTTTATAAAATTTAAGTGCGTTTCTTTGTTTTAAGTTTTCAAGATATAAATGTTTCCTTTTTGCTTTAGTGTTAAAGAAAGACTAGCTTCATAAAATTACCACAGTAATCATTAAACCTACTTTCACGGTTTAAGATTCATCTTGGATGATAAAGAGGAGACGTAACGGTCCTAAAGGAGGGCTGGGACAAGCAGACGATTTAGAACTGATGGTGTGTTGTTTTTTTTTTTTTTTTAGTCAACCACCTCCTCAGGTAAAGGAATTACTGCATTGAGGATGGTAATGTTATAAGATACACGTATAATTTATCTATAATTTTATTCACAGTGGCCTAGATTCTGCTCAGTAATATGCAGTAGCATTCAGGTTAAATTCATGGCTTCAAAGAGGTTATTGTTACGTAAGCGAGATACTTATTTATATCAGAGACGTTGTGCATTCCTTCATTTCTTTAAAACTGAAATACGTTTTAAGTTCCTGGAGTGGGGTTTAGGCTCAACCCTCTAATGATCTTTTTTACCTGCTAAAGAATCCCTCCCCTATCTCTTCAAAGAGGTTGAATGGTATGGCAGGTGAGATCAGAGGGAGTACAGGCAGGTATGTAAGGAATTCTCGTTGTGTATTTGGCTTATAATTTTACGTTCCTGAAGGGCTTTGGTCTAACGGGCTATGTGACTACCTGCTATGTTGCTTTCACGATTTGCACAGTCGGGTTTCGAATTTGGCCATTACCTCCGTCTAATGCCGAGTTTAGGAACATGTGGAGCTATACTTCCACTCATCTATATGGCGCAGTGCAGCTTCATATTTACGATTGATTTATTAGTAAGTGCAATTAATTATTTAATGATGAAATTATGGATTGTTTTAATTTTGTGTTTATTCGATTATTTTTTAAATAAAATTTTAAGGGTCTGCTATATACACCGGCTGATTTATCACTGAAAAACTGTGCATGTGGTGCTTAGCATGTGTGTGTGTGTTGCGTGACCGTTAGAGATGCATCGCTAACCCATTAGTTTTTGTAAAGGAGACGCAATGTGTTATCTGTGATGTACGAACTCAATCTTTGTATACAATTTAAATGAATGCTTAACATTTCAGGTTTCGGTTAATGAACTTTGAAATTTAAAAATACAATACTTAGCCTAAAATATTACGTGCAGTTAGACTGGTGAGTTAGCAGGATCTTCGAGGAGTTTGGGCCTAATCTGTGGTGAGGTTTATTGCCTGAGTGAGGTGTCGCACATGTATTCCTTTTTCTTTGTCATTTTTCTACTGCCACCGGGTGAAAACCCAATTGCAGTAAATAATAATAATAATATTATTTTACCAACATAAGCATATTTGTTCATATTACAAGTATAATTAGTTACAAGTAACGTAAGCACTTGTTACAAAGTTGCAGAACATTCGCCTGCATAGAGAAACTACACGACGTTCTTTGGAAGAGTTCTGGGATAAAGAAATTTTGAGATATTAGGTCCGGGGATCGAATCCCGGTGGGAGCGAGATTTTCATCACCCGTCCAGACCGGTCCTGGGGCCCACCCAGCCTCCTGTACAATGGGTACCGGGTCTCTTTCCCGGGGGTAAAGCGGCCGGTGCGTGGCGTTGACCACCCACCCCCATCTAGCGCAGTGGTTAAAGAAAGAGTAGAGCTATAACTCTACTCCCCCTCTGGGCCTTTATGGCCTGTTCTAGGGTGAACTTTACCTTACTTTACCTTTGATTTGTTATTACGGAGACAATGTGATTAAATGGTGCTCTGTACACTGGCGTCGCCTGTTCGAATCCAGTTCAGTTCTTGGATCTGTATCACCCCTGCACTTAGAGGGGTAGTGACTTTTATCTTAACATAGAGAGACGATTCAAAAATTACACACCAACAAAATCCACTATATTTTCACTTTATATTCTTTATTCTTCAACCCCTACACATGTTTCGGCCTTTACAAGGCCATCTTCAGGGGGCTCGTAAACTACATACACTTCACATCCAATGTTTTTGTCTGCTATCACATTTAGTCCAGTGTCATTGTCATATATATTATAGCTATTTACAATGACTGTGTTTAAAATGTGTAAAATACACGAAATATAAAATCCTTAAAAAGTTCGTCAATTTTCGTAGTAAAATGTTGAAATGGAACAATATGGGTTTTTGTTATGTCTTCCACCATTGGTTATTTTTTCAGTTTTGGCTTTGGTTTTGTACATATGGATGGTCAGTTAAGTAAATATGTGCTGTTTATGTTGTGTGTGTCCCGTGTTGCGGTGTGTACTGACTGTACACACCGCAAACGAATGCATAATAATTTCTATAAGTAGATATGTAGATTTTACTTTATTTTCCTTACCGGCTACAGTGGAGCCGGGATAGCTCAACCGGAGCGTGAAGGTGACAACCCAACTCCATATACAATAAGAATGCGTATCTTAATGGCGTGGCGTTTAATTAAGAGAACGAGTCAATTTACTTTGAAACTTATGTATTTTATGGGAGAATGTACGTGCATCAGGGTTGATTTGAGTATAGTTGTCAAAAGAAACATTTCTGTCATTTATGAGGTTTGAACCTTGGCCCTTCAGCCTGTAGTTAGTCACCTTGGTAAAGTAAGGATGTCCCTATGAACGAGTCGAAGGCGTATCGGGAATTTGAAGCGTAACCCTGGTCATTCTTAACCTCCGAACTAGAAGCAAACGATTTGGGAAGAGTGTCTATTACCCGTAGAATAGAAGGTTGGACGGAACCCAGAACCGGGCTGGAAAAGTCGGAGGAAAAAAAATATTTTGCCTGTGCCGGGAAACGAATGTCGAATCGTCGATATGCATTCCGTAGCCTGTTCACAATACCGACGTACATTCCTTTTGCTGCACTTCATAGCTTCTCTCAGCTATCGCAGGTAAACGATGAGTTGGTGTCTGAGGTATGGACGGACTTTTAAGGATGGGCGTCAGATTGACAGCCGAGCGTAAAAACTCTATTAACATGAACTTCTTACAGCAGGTATCTGAGAGCAAACACGGTTTAAATTTAAACACACGCCCGCATATACGGGTTCCAACACACAGAATGGACTGTGGCATATGGGACTTAGGCTCTGAAAGTAGGTATCAGACAGGGACATCAGATTCAACAGAATTTTAGACTAACGACGGTGCAGGTAAAAGTTAATCAAAGATTGTCTTCTGAAATGTGACACCGTGTAGCCTTCTTACACTGAAAAAGGAGGCAGCTGGTACCTTTTAAAACGGTGGGTACCTATGTGTCAATACGTTGTCCAAACTTAATATTTGGGGAATTTTTATAGACTTCCCTGGGGATTTAAAATTACACTTCAGCCTTCTCATTCACCCATAACCTGTGAATTTGATGACTAGCATCTTTGTAAGGTGTTCCTTTATCAGCTGTTAATCAGCTGATCAGAGATAATTCTTTGATTTTGTACAACTTAAGATACATTAACGGTGTCTACAGTAAACTGCTGTTGGAGCCTATAATGGTCCAGTTGAATCTGGTTACCATCTTTATTGTACACTCTTTTATCTCTAATATCCATTTTAATATTATACAGCTAGTGGAAAGGGCATGTTGAAAATTCAACTGAAATTTTCTTACACATATTTTATCTGTACTTCAAGGCATTTTGCTTATTAACACCGCCTGTCACACGCTGAAATGACGTCATCTAACATACACATTTATTAAAATAGTTATAAATGAATTATATAATTTTGTATTAATTCTTTATTCTAGGCCTATACCTTTAAACTGGCTTGTCAGATGGTTGGCCGATAAAGATTCCGACTGACTGATTTCATGAGTTGAAGAACCATCGTTAAACAGATCCAGTTCCATGGAACAGAGTTAGCCTTAATAAGCTAATAGGTCCTCGGCTAGTCAAAAATTCCGCCCACATTTTAAAGAACCCAAAGGTTCATTACCATATTAAGATTACACCGTTACTTGTCCCCATCCTGAGCCAGTTGAATCCGGTCCATGCCATCCCATCCTATCCTTTAAGATAAATTTTAAAATTATCTTCCCATCTACGTGTAGTCTTCCAAGGTGTTGCTTTCCTTCAGGTTTACCCACCAAAATGTCGTACACATTTCTTTTTTCCCCCTGCATGCCACACGCCTCGCCCATCTCATTATTCTTGATTTTATCTCCCTAATAATATTTGGTGAGGAGTAGTAATCATGAAGCTCCAAATTTAGCGATTTTCTCCAACTTCCGCTAATTCTCCCCTCTCTTATGGCTAAATAACTTCCTCGGTTCGTATTAAGAAGTCATCTTCCTGGTACGACATTGGGATCGATAGTGCAGCACTCCAGCTTCGAATATGGGTTTTCGCAAGCTCAACTCTTGAATTTGAGACCGGTTAGCCTGATTGGGGTATTTCATTTTTTTTTCGGTTTTTTCCAGTTAGATTTAAGGGCAATGCCCCAAATTAGTCAACTGTCACGTCCTCCACATCTCTTTGGGTTCACTGCTCACTAGAAAACTAGTGAAAGTGTCGTTAAATAAGCCGAGAAAACATACATAACGTGATTTCAGGTTTCCCCCGGGGTGTAAATGAGATCTTCGCTCTTCTGATATGTTACGCAGCGTAGATTGGTAGTTACCGCTGTTTCGGCACAACCTATCTGTCCCGTCTTCAAGGTTCAAGCAGTCTAAGAAGACTTCTTGACCCTTGAATATGGAACCCATAGGTTGTCCCGAAACGTCGGTAACTAATCACCAATCTAGGCTGCGTAACATCGTAGAAGAGCGAAGATCTCAACCAGACCTATCATTCATTCTTTCAACCTGTAGTCTGTCTTACGACAGGTCCGTAGCCTCTTCCAGAGCGAGTTCTCCACAGAGTGCGATCTAGTGCTTCCTCTTTCAATTTCCATTATCTTCTCTTTTCCTTAAGGTCATCCAGTAGTTACTTACGCCTTCTTCCTCGTCTTCCCGTCATTTCTATCCTTCCTTCTAACTTTCCTTCAATCACGTGTTTCAGAAGGCAGTTTCTACGCAAGATGTGACCAATCCAGTTAGCCTTTCTTCTTTTTATTGTATGTACGATATTCCCTCTCATCCTTGACTCTTTGTAATACTTCTTCATTTCTCACACGATCGGTCCAACTGATCTTCTCCATTCTTCTCCAGCACCACATTTCAAAACTTTCCAGGAATTTCTGATCTACTTTCCGAAGTGTCCACGTTTCAGCACCGTACAAAGCTATGCTCCAAATGTATCACTTTACTAGTTTCTTCCTTAAATTTAAGTCCAGTTTGCTGGTGAAAAGAGTCTTCTTCTTGTTGAATGCTGCTTTTGCCATGGAAATTCTGGATTTAATTTCACGTGTACACCTTCAATCATTTGTTATCATGCTACCCAAATAATTGGAATATTCCACATTCCCCAGACCTATCGTTCATATGAAAATGTGTGTACCGTGTAAAGTAAAGGTCTCCAAGGGTGGTGGACGAGAATCATCCCCTGGGGTACCGGAGGTAACAATGACATGGCAAAGCCGATTGGTTCCATGCGTATCACACCCCACCCCTCCATTTCCATCCCAACCCTCGTACCAGGTCCAGTATTTTATCCATAGACCTTTGGTATTACACTGGCGGAGTGGGGGGGGAGATGGTATGATAATGCGACCTACTTCCACATTGCATGTGTGTAACCCAGGGGTGGCTAATCTATTCCATGCCGAAGGGTAATAATAAAAGTTTTTTTTTAAACCTGCTGCTGGCCGAATGTAAGCCTCAATTAAGCTCTTAAACACTGACTCGTGCCAGGTCTGAGCATTGTAAGGCAACAGGGGAAGAAAAAGTACTGTTGCAACTGGCGTACGTTTCTGTTTTACTATTCGTCGTCGTTCACTCTTCGTAGCCCACTCCCCTTTCTTAAAAAGGAAATCACATTTGAAATTTTGAAACATTCAACCGGTTTTCACGAAACTTGGTATAAACACATTGCAATTGGAGCCCATCCCAAGGCACCGCTTTGTAACTTTCTGCAGGCTGTACTGACAACATGGAGGATGCGAGAACTTGTACAGCGGGAGGTGTGCTATTTGGATTGTGTATAATTCAAAGCTTTCTAACTATAACTAACTAACTCCATGGAGCAGAGTTTCCTTCTTGAGAAGCTAACAGGTCGTCAGCTAGTCAAGAAATTCCCCGCCTTTTATGGAACCCGAAGGTTCATTACCGCACTCAAAGAGCCCGCCACCTGTCCTATCCTGAGCTCGTAACATGGTAATTTTTTACGGTGAGGAGTTGTTAGCACCTCGCCCAACCCCCAAGCTGGAGGACCACCCCTTGTCGGCTGTCCGCGACTGCATATTCGCAGCTACCCTCCATATTCGGAGGCCGTTCCTCCATCCGCAACCCGAGGACGCGCCATGCCGTGGTGACAGGGACCGACTATTCAAAGCTTTCACAGCGACTAAATTAAGTAAAATATTCTCGGGATAGCAGCTGCGTGAGGTGGTCGAATGGCGAGTAAACCGACGTTTCGAGGACAGAGATGGTCCTCTAAACGTCGGTTTACTCGCCATTCAACCACATGACGCCGCTGGATTTGTTTGTAGAAAATCTAATGGCGCCGGCAATACCTATATAAGATTATTTGTTTGAAAATCAAAGTTCGATTATAGCACCGTTGCTAGGATAAGGGGAAAATCACGTTATTGAGTGCAGATTTCTCTACAGGGGGACGCTAATAGAAAACGGAATCTTAATTTATTTGAAATTTTTAATGTAAATAATTTGGTGTAGGCCATTTATTCTGTAACAGTTTTCACAAAGTGAAAGATATTTTTATGGGCAGTTTGTTTGCTGTAGTAATGTCGGCTTATGCGTTTTGCTCTGACTTTCTTGTTTCATCCCCTTTTCTTTCCGCCCTCCTGTCTGTTTTTTCTTCATACTCTCTTTTATTTTTTCATCCTTCCATTCTACCATTTCCTTCCTTCCATCTCTCTTTCGTTATCTGAATATTTCTTCGATTTATTAATTACTGCCACCGGGTGAAAACCCAATTGCAGTAAGTAAGTAAGTAATTAAATAATAATAATAATAATAATTATTATTTTATTCAACATACAGGGGCGCCGGTAGCGAGGTGCAAGGTGCTGCACTGGCACCACCTTGGGTTTTCGACATAATTTACTTTTTCTTTTCAATAATTTATTAAATAAAACAAAAATTATACAAAAAGTCATCATTTAAATTAAACGAGAACTATGTTTATGTCTTGTCTAACACTGATCATTAAAAAAATCTGGTCACTATTTATACAGGTTGTGTGCAGCGCAGTGCAAAAAATCGTGCTAGCGCTGATGTCAAAAGATGAGATTATCTTAATGTTATCTTAAGGTGAACACCTCAGTCTCACTAGTGACCTCTTCCGTTAAACTTGCCTAAAGTTCTTATTAATTATCTGTCGTCACGGTATTTATTCAACGAACTACGAAAACAGCAATTCTAAGAAATTGTAATTATTGAACTAAATAGGTGTGTTGAAAGAAATTATGTTTCTAACTAAACTGAGCAACCAACTCTCTAAAGATTAGTGCATTTTAGAGGGTACTGTTAACTAAGGTACTGACTTAAATATAATGTCCTTTATTGAAGCCGACAGTTCATTTGGTGTTCACAACAAACCGCCAAGTTACCCTCTAGTGAATCACGTACACACAGGCCAGAGGCGCCCATCACCTTTCTTTAGGACACGCCTCAGTTTAATTCTTAAGGGTTGCTGAAATCAAAGCAGCAGGTGCCTAAGAAACGTCTTACCCGTCCACCAATGTACGCGACGTCACATCTCAGAAGACCGTAACTTTAACATATGTCATATATGTCATTTCGGTCACAGATTGGACATCCCTATCTCATCCACTCCTCCCGCGTAAACCATTATGTTAGGGTAAAGAGTTTTTTTTTTATGAACACTTTGTATGGTACAAAAAGAGAGGGTTGTTGCTTTCAAAATCCCCCATGTTTTATAATTTCATCCCCTTACTGAAAGTACTTCTTCCTATCGACCTATTCTCCCAACAAAACGGATATGTGGCAATAACAGTGTTTAAATACTGACAGTCTAGCATAAAAATGTAAGTCGGGCAAAGCGGGAAGAGAACCGGCGTTATTGAACTGAAGTTGCGGTAGCTATTATAACATGAGTATTGCTTGACGCAATCCTGAATCACGAAGAGAGGCGGGTCATGTTGGCTTACGCCGTTGTTTATTTAATTAATTCCCTTCCTCACAAGACGCAATTTTTCACTAAAAAATGTTCCAAAAAAATCTCCCTGCTTCTTAACATCGGAAGGTCAAATGCTTTTAAATCCGCACAAGTACCTTGCCAATTACAGACTGCGTTTTTGTAGCGTCTTGTGAGGCGGGAAATGCGGTGTATAGTCCTCTGATAGAAGGATTAGAAAATAATGCGTTGTAAGGGTTGTATACGGAAGTGATCGTGTTCTAATTAAGAGAGTATCCAGGCATTTTTACGGCAAGTCTGAGTACAACTACGAAATTTATCCTGCAGGACAGCTGGTTGTCTTGCTGATATTTCAGTACGGAACTCCAAATTCGGGGTTTTCGCCATTCCACTGCAATTTTGGATGCAGGCAATTTGTCGTACGTATATCAAGTGTTCATTGACTAAAAAATGTGTACCAATATAATATAATATGATATAATATTTATTGAGTTCAGTTCATCCTTCTTTTTTTTGGGACTACCTACAGATTAGGGGCACGCGGTGGCGCAGTTGGTTGAGGCACTGCGCTACAAACCGGAACGTCGCGAGTTCGATTCCCGATGGTGTCACTTGGAATCTTTCATTGACATAATCGTTTCGGTCGCACTATGGCCCTGGGGTCGACTCAGCCTCTAACAGAAATGAGTACCAGGAATCTTTCCTGGGGGGTAAAGGCGGCCGGTATGGCTGACAACCTTACCACCTTCATGTGCCGATTGTCTAGAAATCTGGGAGCCTGAACCTCCTGGGACCCTAAGGGCCTGTCAAGGCCTGTAATGGGATTGCTTTTTGCTTTTACCTACAGATTAACCCCGCCTTGTCACGACGGTAGGCCCTGCATCATAAGACACGTGTAGTTAATGTATTAAACCACTTATATTTCGCCAATGACGCAACAGCCCCTAGTGGGCCAGGGCCTACTCATTGTTGAGGCTTCACGATCACACGCAGTTAGACACACCACAGTCGGTAGGACTCCTCCAGACGAGTGATCAGCCCGGCGCAGAGACCTCTACCTGACAACACACAACACTCACAAGAGACAGACATCCATGCCCCCGGCGGGATTTTTTTTATTTTTTCTGTCCTTTTTTTTCCTTTGATCCATTTTGTACTTTTAGATCCTTTCGTCCTTCTTCATGTCACTTTACGTTCCATATTACCGTCCTTATACAACAAACACAACACAAACATCCATGCCCCCGGTGGGATTTGAACCCACAATCCCGGCAAGCGAGCGGCCGTAGACACACGCCTTAGATCGCGCGGCCACCTGGATCGGCCCACTTGTACTTCAGTTTTTCTAAATATCTACTTAGGGCTACCATCAGAGCTTTATTTTACAGCCTAATATTTCCTTATAATCTATCCCCTCCTTCACATTAATAGTGAGCAATTAAAAACTCCGTTTTTCATTTTATAATTCCTGAACAACTCAGCAATAATGTGTTGGACATCCTTTTCACCAGAACATGACTCTCATATTCCTTTATTTGTGTGCTTTCTCATTTCTCTCAGTTTCTACACCCTATTAACAACTACGCTATCCCACTTCGTCTTTTCCTAGTACAGCGTTCTATATATGGTCTTTTGCCCTTATAACCAAGTAGAATCCTTCTTGCGGAAGAATTATATATTAGGTTAATTTGACCCCTTGTGACCACGACTTGATGAGCCCTCAAATTTTGCATGTTGATATGGAAATTAGCCCTGAATATATTGAATCGGTAGTCGGGGACGGCCGACAAGGGGTGTTTCTCCATCTTGGGGATTAGGAGAGGGACTAATAAGCTTCACCGTAAAAGACCAGCCTGTTACGAATTGTGCAATTTGAGTTTTTCAGAGCACTGTTGATGAACAAGACAGTCTCCTTGGATATGGCGCGTTGTTGATTGGTAATTTGTTACCGACGTTTTGGAGAAACCTGCTATCTCCGAAACGTTGTCTTTACGCCCCAGAAGTTTTGCCTCGCGGGACAGATTTCCCGTTTCCCGTTGAATAGAAGGCTGTCTGGGAACGACATCCACGTCTGGACATTTTAGAGACGAGAAAAACGTTCTGTCACTGCTGGCAATCGAACCATGCTTCCTCGGTCGTCCAGCCAGTAGCTTCCTATTTCTGATACTCATTTCAAATATTAGTACAAGTATGTGTATAACTTAATTAACAGGAAGGAGACGCCATTTTCGAAAATGTATTTGTAATAACATCCAATGAAGACAGGAAATGCCATGTTTTTTGTGGTTATTTGTGCAATGGAATGCACATAGTGTCGTCTGATTATTTTTGTGGAGCGGGCAATGTTTACACCCATGGAACTTCTTACAGTCAGCATCATTACGTCAGAACAATACCATTCTGTATATAAGGATTCAGACTGGAGCCGAGAGGTTGCGTAAAAAGTAATTTATTTTATTAATTACTTTTTCCTTTACTTCAGACTTCGTACATTTAGCCCTAAGTAAAAGAAAGAAGATTGGAAAAAAATTACACGACATAAAATTTAATAATAGTTCTAAGTTACAATTTCTATGTTTATTAAATCTAGGGAGATCAGATTGGTGGGGCATGTAGCAGCCGTACGAGAACAGAAACGTATAAAATTTAAAGTAATATAGTGCATTTGCATAGTGTTGTATGTCAGTACCATCATTTCAGAAAAAAAACGTATCGTCTCTCTCTTACCTCGACAATAAAGGTAATACCTTCATCCGAAAACTTTGTATACACCTAGCAGACTGCGCCATAAACCACAAGGCCTGCAATATCTGTCAGTACCTCTGTGATAACCTTAATTCTTACCAGAATATAGACTGTTAGCCCTTTCACTAATTTGCTGAGTAATAAAAGAAGTCGAGTTCTGTATATTCGTTCAGTATATATTGCAGTAATAATGACAGAGGGTTGTTAATATTGCGTGTGAGGGGATGGCTGGGCGCTGTGAGGTTAGCGTGACATAAATCTAACATCTACTGACATTTATTTCTTCATTTCCTCTTCCCATTCAACTCACATTTTCCGGAAATGCAGTCGATCTCGTTTGTAACGTCATGAAAGGAACTGTATATTTTGTGTCGTTATAAACGAGTGTTGTTATAACCGAGAAGTATAATGTTATGGTTAACAGTGAGGAATAATAGGTACCACAGAATATCTGACGCTATAGACAGATGTTGCATAAACCGATGTCGTTATAACCGGGTTCGACTCTATTTCTCTCTTTGCAGGCTTCCCCCATATTTATGTTCTTTGTCATGTGTTGAGGAACATGCTGCTTGGAGCCTAATTTCCGTCCTTTGTTTAACAACGAATGCAGTTTTTACGCTTATTTTGTTCGTATTTATACAGGGGAACAGAACGAATTTAACTGGATCACTCATTAAAAGTACTGTTTCAACAGTAACCGTAATATATATCTTATGCAGACAAATGTACACTGTTTTATGTTATTTAACACAATTTTTATTAAATGCTGCCCAACATGTTTCTAGCCTATATAAGGCTCATCTTCAGGGGCTCTTTTGTTGAAATTACAACAGCTATATTATTGGTATATAAAATTCTTAAAATGCCGTTAGATGTACCTGGTTATTGGTATCTGTAACAGTCATTCTGCTTTCACTATAGATTTGTTGGAGGCCTACTGACTGCATAAGATATATATATAATTAAAAATGTACGGTATAGGTAACGTAAAGTAACCGTAATATTACATCGATAATGAAGATTAGTTGTGCAAGTGGACATACTAAACATGGGGAATGAGTGACGTCTTGAAAATTCATATGAAAATGTACAGTTTAGGTGACGTCTTGAAAATTCATATGAAAATGTACAGTTTAGGTGACGTCTTGATAATTCATATGAACATGTACAGTTTAGGTGACGTCTTGATAATTCATATGAAAATGTACAGTTTAGGTGACGTCTTGATAATTCATATGAACATGTACAGTTTAGGTGACGTCTTGATAATTCATATGAAAATGTACAGTTTAGGTGACGTCTTGATAATTCATATGAAAATGTACAGTTTAGGTGACGTCTTGATAATTCATATGAAAATGTACAGTTTAGGTGACGTCTTGATAATTCATATGAACATGTACAGTTTAGGTGACGTCTTGAAAATTCATATGAAAATGTACAGTTTAGGTGACGTCTTGAAAATTCATATGAAAATGTACAGTTTAGGTGACGTCTTGATAAATTCATATGAACATGTACAGTTTAGGTGACGTCTTGATAATTCATATGAAAAATGTACAGTTTAGGTGACGTCTTGAAAATTCATATGAAAATGTACAGTTTAGGTGACGTCTTGAAAATTCATATGAAAATGTACAGTTTAGGTGACGTCTTGATAATTCATATGAAAATGTACAGTTTAGGTGACGTCTTGATAATTCATATGAAAATGTACAGTTTAGGTGACGTCTTGATAATTCATATGAAAATGTACAGTTTAGGTGACGTCTTGATAATTCATATGAAAATGTACAGTTTAAGGTGACGTCTTGATAATTCATATGAAAATGTACAGTTCAGGCGACGTCTTGATAATTCATATGAAAATGTACAATTTAGGTGACGTCTTGATAATTCATATGAAAATGTACAGTTTAGGTGACGTCTTGATAATTCATATGAAAATGTACAGTTTTTTAGCTCAACTATGAATATTTAGAAGGGATAAAAAAAAGCAGACGTGGACACGTCACATGCACATGTCCCTTTTATCATGTCCCTGAGCATGGCAGCTCTAACGGGATATTCTGGCGCATTTGCTGTTCTTTAACAACTTCGTCAGGATACAAATTAATAGTACAGGTAACAGTTGGTACCCTTGTATCACCCTGTGTGTAATCTTCCTAGAATTATCGCTTACTTTGGTTCAAGCCTGCGCACGTTTTAAACTCCAAACCTTCTGGTCATTTTACGTCATGTACTGGTCTGTTTTCTAACAGAAATGAGTACGGGAATCTTCCTGGGGGTAAAGGCGGCCGGTGCGTAGGCTGACAACCTTACCACCTTCATGTGCCGATTGTCTAAAAATCTTTGAGCCTCGACCTCCTGGGACCCTAAGGCCTGTCCAGCCTGTAATGGGTTGCTTTACCTTCTTTACTAGTCTGTTTTAAATTGCGCCAGCTCAGTCGGTATTGCGACTCGCTACGGCTGGACGGTCCGGAGATCGAATCCGGTGGGGGCGAGATTTTCCGCACCCGTCCAGACCGGCCCTGGGGCCCACCCAGCCACCTATACAATGGGGACCGTGTCTCTTTTCCGGGGGTAAAGCTGCCGGGGCGTGGAGTTGACCACCCACCCTCATCTAGTGCCAGAGTTAAAGAAAGAGTAGAGCTATATGTCTACTCCCCCTCTGGCCTTCATGGCCTGTTTCTAGGGTGACCTTTACCTTTACCTTTAATTAAATTTTAAATTTACTAAGTTTATTAAATTTTTCCTTCAGCTGCATATAAACGAAGCTAGGGGTTAATTAAACGGTAGGAATAAATGAAAATCAAGATCTGCCCTTCACATTTTATTATTGTAGAAAGGTTTGTCATTTACGAAGGAGGGTTTTGAATGAAGCAAGAAAAAGTTGCAGCTCTTTAAAACAAAAACGGTTACAATGAGATATTCGAGTTTCTATCAGAGGTCTGATGATTTAAATTCTCTAGCATGTCACGTCTCACCGACTGGAAAATATTTACTGACGTTTCGAAGGAGCCAAGTACACTCGGGCTTCTTGCCCCTGAAGATGGGAGCACTATGAACATTCGAAACGTAGCTAACTTTACCAGTTGATACGACATAAAACCCCAGAAGACGTGAGTTTTTGCAATGATTACGGTGTGAATTGCAGTACATATCAGTCTTTTAAGCAGCCACTTTCAGATTTTCCCATCAAAATTCTGTAGGCAGTTCTGTTTTTTACATGCTTGCTATATGCCGCACCCCGTCCAAACAGTGACTACGCTACGGACTCTACGACTAAGAACCGGCGCTCAATTCCCAGCAGAGTAAGAGATTTTTCTCCAAGTGTCCAGACCGAAACTGGGGCCCATCAAGCACCCTATCCAAAGGTCACAGAGGTCTCCTTCCCTGAGGGAAAAGCTGCCAGGTCGAGGGGCTGAACACACACCTCCAGGTAGTACCGAAGTTAAAAATGCGTGGAGCTATACCTTCACTACCCCGCATGCATGCCGCTTAATTAACCACAAAGATGAATATACTTTTACTGATGACTGATTCCAGACATTTCCGTTGCGTAACCGACTGAGGTGACAAAAACAGAGGGAAGAATTCTTGTAGCACGAAGCAACCCTCATTTCTTTACACAGTACAGACACTGCGGTAGATGTTATAGTTAGAGACACTGTGAATCTTCTTTATGTTGTATTGTGTGTACAGTGCATTGTATCGTCAGTTTTAGTCAAAACAAACAAATGCACAATATAATTAACAAGTATAAAATGTATTTACAACCCCTACATATGTTTCGGCAAATAAATTGCCATCCTCAGGGGGTATCTGACAAAGAATTACAAGCACGTACTGCATCCAAATACACGTTAGGTGGTTTTATAGTAGAAGTATTTACGCAGCTCACAATATTTAAAATGTATAGATGCATAAAATTATAAAATTAAAAATTAAGAACAATAATGTATTATATATAATTTTATAATTATATGCGTCTCGTAATATAATATATTAAATGTTATTAAGATCTGTTCGACATTTGACTATGTATGTTAGTTGTGTGATCGTATTGATCGTGTGCTGTAAGGATATTAATATAAGAAATGTTTATATTATGGATATATATGTGGCCGCGCGTTCTAAGGCGTGGGTCTGCGGCCGCTCGCTTACTGGGGTCGTGGGTTCGAATCCCACCGGGGCATGGATGTCCGTCTCTTGTGAGTGTTGTGTGTTGTCAGGTAGAGGTCTCTGCGACGGGCTGATCACTCGTCCAGAGGAGTCCTACCGAATGTGGTGTGTCTAAAGTGTGTGATCGTGAAACCTCGACGGAACGAGGAGGCCCAGGCCCATATAGGGCTGTCGAGACATAGAAAAAAAATGGATATATATGGCATTTGACTCAGGTAAGCGGAACCGTTGGAATAAATAATTAATTAATTACTGAAATGCACGGTACAGATAATATGAAGTTCACGTATCGTGTATTTGGATGCAGTACGTGCTTGTAATTCTTTGATAGATACTCCCTGAGGATGGCAATTTATTTGCCGAAACATATGTAGGGGTTGTAAATACATTTTATGCTTGTTAATTATATTGTGCTTTTGTTGGTTTTGACTTAACAACATCGTGAATCTGTTTAGCGCGCTGGTCTAATCCCCAGGGGTTTCCCCTCGCATGTTGAGAGCAGAATTAGAGCCTATTGTCACACCCCGTCCTACGTCCTTTCCCGGGAATCGATCAGCTGCTTAACCACAGTCCCTGACCCTTGCTACGAATAGTAACGGCATTTGAATGCTGGTCGTGTGTCTGATACAACGTATCCAGAGTTACTGCAATAACCAGTTGGCTGGTTGTCATTATAACAATATATTTCATGGATTATTTACTTCCGGTGTAGCGACTAGGCTACGGGCTGGACAGTTCGGGGTTCAAATCCCGGTAGGGGCAAGAGATTTTTCTCTTCTCGAAAACGTCCAGAACTGCTCTGGGGCCCACCCAACCTCCTATTCAGTGGTTGTTTCCTGGCGGTCAAGCAGCTGGGGAGTGAAGTTAACCGCTCACCTCAATCTAGTATCGTGGTTTAAGAAGGAGAGGAGCTGTACTTCCACGCCTGTATACCTTCATCGCGTGGACAGGGAAAAATATACTATTTTTTTTACTTTCGGATTAAAGCGGCCGGGGCCTTAAGTTGAGCACTTACCTGCGCCTAGTACGAAGTTTAAGAACGAGTGGGGCTATACCCCTACTCCCCCTATACACTTTCCTTTGCGTGCACGTGGGCAGATTTGCCTTTCGATATCAGTGACAAAGTTTGGGAATATTTAATACTGTACTAGGTTGGTGTGGGATCCGTAGTAGCTCAGTCGATCTGGGCTGTGGGCTGGGCGTGGTTCGAATCCCGGCAGGAGCAATAAATTCTTGTTCTCCTCAAAACCGCCCACACCAGCACGTGGGCCCTTTCGGGCCTACTGTCCAATAGGGGACGGGGCCACTTTCCGCAGGGGTTAAGCAGCTGGAGCGCGAAGCTGACCACTCATTTACATCTAGCGACTAAGTTAATGCACTGAGCTATACTTTCCCTCTCCATATGCTTCATTGAGTTAGTTAGCTATTTAGTTAGCTATTTAGTTAGCTATTTAGTTAGTTAGTCATTTAGTTAATACTTGTTAACAAGTTAACTGTCACCACACCATGGCGCTTCCTCAGATTGCGGATGGAGGTACGGCCTCCAGATATGGACGGTAGCTGCGAATACATTAAATAAACAGTCGCGGACAGCCGACAAGGTGTGGTCCTCCAGATTGGGGGGTGTTGGGCGAGGTGCTAACAACTCCTCGCCTTGAAAAATTACCACGTTACGAAGCATTTCACAAGGCCTCGGACTTGGACTAATCTTTGGACTGGACTGATCTGGCTCAGGGTAGGGGCAGCTGACGGACGCGTGTTAACGCGGTAACGAACTTTCGGGTTCCGTGAGATGCGGGGAATTTATTAACTAGCTGAGGACCTGTTAGTTTTTCAGGAAGGACTCTGCTCCATGGAGTTAGTTCATAATTCAGCGGTCAATATTACTTCAACGTGTTATCGTACGGTGACGTCATTTTTGATCTGAAGCGTATGGTTTCAATCAAACACACGCTTACACTAAACTGCCTCTGAAGACCGTAAACAAAATTATAATTTATAATTGCCTGCACATGTACATATTATTGCGTATTTATCAACTCAGATTTTGGATCGTGTTTTTAAAATTTCTTCTTGTGTGATTTTTCTTTACACTTTCAAGTTAATATATTATTTTATGTATTTCGGTGTTCCGCTGTCAGTATCGTCCCACCAATGCCCCACATCCGTTCATTCATTAATTCTTTTACCTATCTTCTTCCTGTTTAGCACCACAGCCCCTTAAATTTTGGCCTTGCCTTCCCTCACGACAGATGCCTTTTCACTTCTGTCCTAAGCTCTTGTTCTCCATCCTTTTACACCCATATTCCTCAACTCAACTTCGACATCAACCACCACCCTAATATATGTCTTCATTTTTTCCTCCATCCTCCTGGTTTGCCTTCCAGTAACATCTTTACTGTCCTTCCACCATCCATTCTTACAACAAACCCAACTCCATGGAGCAGTCCAGGTCCGAGGCTCTGTATGGTGTTTCGTAACATGATAATTTTTTACGGTGAGGAGTTGTTAGCACCTCGCCCAACCCCCCAAGCTGGAGGACCACCCCTTGTCGGCTGTCCGCTACTGCATATTCGCAGCTACCCTCCATATTTGGAGGCCGTTCCTCCATCCGCAACCCGAGGACGCGCCATACCGTGGTGACAGGGACCCAAGCCGTTCCAAATTAAGTACTTTAATTACAGTTACAGTATCTGGAGATTCAAATTTATTATAAATTTCTTGATTCGTTTTTATTCTTCAGTAAACATTTTTGTATACTGGCCCATGTATTTTCATACATCTATCTCTGACGCTATATAATCGTAGCAACTGACAGCTTCCTTAAATAACACACGTCAAAAGAAACCATCTTTCCCATGAATAGTCACCACTCAGGTTACCTGTGTACAATCTTTGCTGCTGAGAGCGTCATTAAATAAATTATAACTACAAATAGATTGACGTCATGGCAGACTGATCAAAAATTGCTGTCTTCGAAGAGTGTTTAATTAGCAAATTAGCGTGGTAATTATCTACTTTAGAACACGGTGACATGGGCTACTAATTTATCGATAGGTGTATAATTTAAAGCCTAGGATTTAATCTATGCACCACTGGGTTTAATATTCAAAAATTCTACATGGTGCTCACACTGTGTTTTGTGTTTTGTACGGATTTCAGAACAAACAGCGACTTTTTGCCTGGTACCACATTAACAGATTGGTTTTGTATAACCGAGGTGGAGAGTGTTTACTGCGCGGTACGCACTGAGTCGTTATATAAAACAGACACATTTCGTCTTTAAAGGGTTAAATGCTTGTTCAAACCCCGAGTAATACTGAAAATAAATGAAAAAGAAATTAAAACAGGTTATTAAACGTGTGCATGTGTGTTTTACACGGTAAAATTCTAATCGATGTCTTAATTTAAAGAAAAAAGGTAAAGCAATCCTCGTACAGGCCTGGACAGGCCGTGAGGGTTCCACGAGGTTGAGGCTCCCAGATTTCAAGACAATCGGCACTTGAAGGTGGTAAGGTTGTCAGCCTTATTCACGAACCTGCTACTCATTTCTTTCAGAGGCTGATTCGACCCCAGGGCCGTAATGCAGCCAGAAGGATTATGTCAATCGAACCCACGGCCTTCCGGCTTGTAGCGCAATACCTCATCCAACTGACCACCGCGTGCCCCTGTCTTAATTTAAAGTTTCGATAAATGCTCTATAGCAGTGGTATTCAACTTGGGGTACACGTACCCCCGGGGGTACGCGAAGACATCATAGGGGGTACGTAAAATTAAAAAAAAAATAAATTTTATTTCATGATAAACATTGAATAATCAGGGCCAGATTTAGGGTTAGCCACAAGAGACCCGGACGTAAGGACATGCGATTTGGGAGCGCTGTTTCTCTCTCTCTCTCTCTCTTATGCGATTCTTATCTGGGCGGCTAGTTTTATTTTATTCCACATAGTGCATATAATTTTGCTTTGCTAAAATACCTTTGTGTCCGATCCCAGTGGCCGCGCGGTCTAAGGCGTGGGTCTGCGGCCGCTCGCTTACTGGGATCGTAGGTTCGAATCCCACCGGGGGCATGGATGTCTGTCTCTTGTGAGTGTTGTGTGTGTTGTCAGGTAGAGGTCTCTGCGACGGGCTGGTCACTCGTCCAGAGGAGTCTTACCGACTGTGGTGTGTCTCAAGTGTGTGATCGTGAAGCCTCGAAAAATGAAGCGGCCTAGGCCCCCTAGGGGCTGTCGAGCCATTGGATGAAAAAAATTCCTTTGTACCTTTATTAAATTTTATATGATATGCAATAATATATTTGTTATTTAATAGTTTGATTCTCCTTCTTCTCATTTAAAACTTATTATTTAATACATTATTTTGGATGTAATTTATTTTAACTTATTTTAGATGTAGATTATAGACTGTGCATAACTTGAATTATGCACCAACAACTTTGGGGGTACAAAGTCGAAGAGAAATTAAATCTGGGGGTACGTGAACAAAAAGGTTGAATACCACTGGTCTGTAGGTACTTGATAATAGGGTTCCATAGTCTCTGCCAAAGCTTGTTTACCAGAGACTGCGATCTACATTGCCGTTTAAACTTCCAGTACCTTTTATTTTCCTTAAGGTCTTTCAGTAGCTGCATACGTCTTCGTCCTCGTCTTCTCGCACAACCCTAATTCTTATTTAGATTTTACCGCCGTTCCGAACAGATTCACTGCTTAGTCACGCCTCTTTACGCAAAGATAAAACAAATTCGAATATAAGGCCTTGCCATGGCTCAGGCGGTTAGTCACCGCCTCTCACCGCGGGGGCCCGGGTTCGATCCCGGGTCGGTCCATGTGGGATTTGTGGTGGACAAAGTGGCACTGGGACAGGTTTTTTCCCCGAGTATTTCGATTTTCCCCTGTCAATTTCATTCCACCGGTGCTCATTACTTGGAAAAATGAAAAAACTGATCATTTTTCCTTCATCACAGGGTTGCACAAGAAGCCTTAAGGCTGCGGTGCGTCCGTAGCATCTTCTGCGGGGCAGAAAAAAATTTGGAATGTAACTGACAGAGGACTTGAAAGGAACTGCCTGCTGGAGCTTAGAGCAGGCGTTCTTTGCAGATGTTTCTTTTTGTGGTACTGCTTGGCAAGCTGATGCGCTTTGAACCCCATTTATTGCAGATACAATTTTAATGACACATTGCCAGATCTGAGGTTCTCACGCAGTGGTTATGAAGAAAATTCACTTCTGTGATGTGACACCGTGTAGTCTTGTTCACAGTAAAGATGGGTGCTCTACGTTCATCCGAAACGTGGGAAGACTTCTACCAAACTGCATGGCATCGCATTCCAGATACGGTAATTTGCATAAGGGGTGTTGTTTTACAAAGGAATCATCATATAGCTACGACTTTTTCGGGTTACATTCTTCTGAGATGTGACGCTTGTAATGTTGTTGCTAGTTACAAAGTTTTCGATTAAACTTGACTTATTGGCTTCATATGAAAAGTTAGGGCTTATCTACCAGGCTAGACTGCGATACTTTAACGAAGAACGTAATATGAATACGTTAAAAAATTACCAACTAAAGCACATAAACTTTTCAATAGTTTATTCTTAAAATACCCCTATACGTATTTCGGTGGTGATCACTCTGCAACAGCACAACACCGGCGTCATGCAGCATACGTAGTACACACAGATGACCACCTTACTACAAGGCCAAACTGCCAATAATTTTCAGGAAAACTACAAACTATGTAATCATTTTAACAGCCTTTAATTCATTTTATAGTAATTTTACATAATTTTACATACTGTACGAAGTGAGCAATACTAGCCCACTCATATTCTACATATATGAATGTAACCATATATGTAATAACTATAAATCTCCACGACCCCCTGAAGATGGTGGTTTAAACCACCGAAATACGTATAGGGGTATTTTAAGAATAAACTATTGAAAAGTTTATGTGCATTAGTTGGTGATTTTTGAACACATCTCATTTGAAAATGCACGGTGGATACAACGTTAAGTGTAATATGAATACGTCTTGTCCTGAGAATCTCAAATATCGCAACTTTTGATGTTTTGACAGTTGTGTTGCGGAAGATTCAAGTCTCCTGGGACGTTACGCCGTGTAGACTGGTAAATAACTACCGGCGTTTCGGAGGATCGTCGTGCCTTATACTCCAAGGTCATGCATTCGAAGGACAGTCGTCTTAGGCTGCATGACCTTGAAGGTGAAACGTGGATAACTGTTGAACTTTGACACGACGTAACATTCCAGTTGTTTTAATCTCCAAACCAAAATCTCATTTTGTCATGAATTTATCTTGAGTAATTAATTAGGTACGTCGTTGAATGAGCTATTTCCGATAGTTAGTTGGTTAGTTTGTCATTTTGTGGGCTATATAACAATATTCTCCTAACCGAGGCCACCAAATGATAATTTTCACATCTGAACTAACAAACAATCTGAGATTTTTTTAGACGGGTTTAGGAAAACACAGGTTTAAATTTTAAGCACTATAATTTGGAACATGGTTAGTTGTTAATAATGGTGGTCAGGTCATTCTGAGGTGAAGATTGGTTGATGGAAAGCGAACATAGCTTTGCGTGAACATAACGAGGGTCGCCTAGGGGCCACGGTCGCTCAGACAGAAGCGTCACATTCGGCTACTATCTGCTGCGGTTCACGACCGTCATTAAAAGTACGACGACCACCATCCGTGTTAATTTGAGGTTCTCTGAACACTCGAACGATATGCCATTAGGTAAATACTACAACCCTGACTGTCACAGCGGGCCACAGTGCTTCCGTGACGGAGTTTTACTGCTGAAGTTTTACTGCTGAAGGTTTACTGCTGAATGTTTACTGCTGAAGGTTTACTTCTGAAGTTTTACTGCTGAAGTTTTAGAATCAGAGGCAACAGCTTTGTCTTCAATGAATTCTTGATTTCTTTATCAACTGTTTACCTTAAAGCCAAGGGGCGCACAAGTTACAAGCCCCTTGTCGCACGGGGGACAAAATTTTTTTGCGGTGGCGCCGAACATTTTCAGCGTAATTACTGCACTTTTCTTTCTCACGTACAAAAATATGTATCAGTTCACATGCACCGAGCAGAAAGCGTCATCTAAAAGTGAGGTTCACAGGTCTGTCTAGAATTTTGGGTCCTCTGTATGGAACTTGCCTCATGTCTCCCTTCTGGCGCTTAGAATTGGCACGGGGGTGTGTGGCTGACAAGTATTTTGGAAAATTTGTGGACCCCATGATAAAAGCGGTAAATGGGACTTGGACTGGAATTTTGAGAAGGAAATGGAAGAAAGAAACCTTAAACCTTAGAAGTTAGTGCTCTATCGTTTGCTTGGAGGCTTTGACCAAAACCAGAAAAATTGCATTTGGGCTGTTCTTAAGGCACTAACAAAATAAAATACCGCTATAGACTTCAAGAAAGAAGGGATGTGGGCAGACTGGTTAAAGATAGCTTCATCATTATGGCTTAATCCTTGGTTCGATTGGAGAATAAAGCAAAGCAGAAGGGCGCTCGTATTGCAAGATGGATGAGACATCACCGACTTATGAAAATTTCCGATGCGGTTACATTGTTAGTATAGTAAATGGCAGAGGATGTCTGGTAATTGAGTATCTTGTAGGTGTGAAATGTACACAGAGATTTTGAAAGGGGAAGTCATTGTGTGATGACGGTGGGTTTGTGAAAGACTGGAATATCGCTCAGTTGATTTAAAACACGTCGATCGATGAAAAGCAGCTTTACAAACAGGGCGCATGATTTTAGATTTTATTGTTGTTTCCAGTAATAGCTGCTGGATTGGTTGAAGGTATGGCAGTGTTAATTATATGGCAAGCGTATTGAATTGGTTGAAGGTATGACAGTGTTAATTATATGGCAAGCGTATTGAATTGGTTGAATGTATGACAGTGTTAATTATATGGCAAGCGTATTGAATTGGTTGAAGGTATGACAGTGTTAATTATATGGCAAACGTATTGAATTGGTTGAAGGTATGACAGTGTTAATTATATGGCAAGCGTATTGAATTGGTTGAAGGTATGACAGTGTTAATTATATGGCAAGCGTATTGAATTGGTTGAAGGTATGGCAGTGTTAATTATATGGCAAGCGTATTGAATTGGTTGAAGGTATGACAGTGTTAATTATATGGCAAGCGTATTGAATTGGTTGAAGGTATGACAGTGTTAATTATATGGCAAGCGTGTTGAATTGGTTGAAGGTATGACAGTGTTAATTATATGGCAAGCGTATTGAATTGGTTGAAGGTATGACAGTGTTAATTATATGGCAAGCGTATTGAATTGGTTGAAGATATGACAGTGTTAATTATGTGGCAAGCGTATTGAATTGGTTGAAGGTATGACAGTGTTAATTATATGGCAAGCGTATTGAATTGGTTGAAGGTATGACAGTGTTAATTATATGGCAAGCGTATTGAACTGGTTGAAGGTATGACAGTGTTAATTATATGGCAAGTGTATTGAATTCAGGGGATGCTTGCTACCTTCTCTTTCAGAAAGCTTTGACTTCCTTAATTGTATGTTAAATCTCGACTGGAATTAGCGTAACTATAATTTCGCTTCTGTTATATGGGTGTGAAACTCGGTTTCTTGTTCTAAACAGTCAAATATGGATTGAGATTATTTGAGAAGAGGCGCTGAGGGAATTATTTGGACCTAAGAAGGTAGAAAGTAACAGGTGGGTGGGAAAAAATTTGCATGATGAAGAGCTTAATGATTTGTAGTAATTAAGCAGTATTGCTAGGGTGATCAAATAATGGAGGATGGGATGGACGTGGCATGTAGTACGCATGTGAATCGAGGACTATGTGCAGAATTTTAGTCTTTGAACCTGAAATACCTCGACCTTAGTGCAGAAATTCAAATACCTCTTCAAGGACGTAATGGTATATGTCTTTGTTTCGTTTGTCAGAAGTGAGGATTGCAGAGAACTCTTATTCCGACTTCAACGATTGAGTCATAATGAGCATGTTATTACACTGTGTCGTCTGTTTGTGGTAAGACGTTATGGAACTGAAATTAACTATGAATTGCTAGGGATCTGGAAGTAAGAGACAGTAGACTATTTTAAGGTACTACAAACGATTATACTCTCGACAAGGACATGAGACTTTTGTCTTTGAATAATCTTGACTGGCTCTGAGGCGGCACGCAACCTCTTGTTCAATGGGTACCGGAGGTTCTTTTACCGACAGTAAAGCGGACGGGGCGTGAAGCTGGCAAATCACCTCCAACCAGTAGTTCCCAAAGTGTGCTCTGCGGATCCCAAGGATCTACGACCATTTCTCATGGGATCCATGGATATATTTCTGTAATGGCTACTTTGAAGTTTGCTTATTTTTTAAATTAAAGGAATAATGTTTTGTTAACAATAATTGCGGAATTTCTTTAGTTGGCGATGTGTTTATTTCGTGTTATCGTTAGAATACCTAATTAAGAAACCCCCTGTACCCACGAAGCGAGCGACAGTCATTTTAATTAAGGTCACATCATGCAATGCATTGTTACGTATGCCGCTGTATTTATTCGTAGCTATCTAAAATCAGTTCTAAGATATAAATATTTAATTTTGGATACCTGTCATCCGGACACTCTGTATTTACGTGAGCAAGGATGTGAGGATCCGTGGTTATTTTTGGAAGCCAAAAGGGGTCCGAGAGCAAAAACGTTTGTGAAATACTGACCTCCAACTAATACCGAGCTTAATGTGTGGAGCTATGCATCTACTCACTCCATACGCCTTCATGGTCTCTACAGAAACAATCTTACCTTTACACTTACATTTACCCTTATCCCCATATTAACCCTTTAAATGGGTTTAGCGGTTTTTGGTGGTGCGTCCGTTTTGTGGAACTTGGCAAACGGCTGGGTGGCACGTGATTGCTCTAAAAGAACTTCCGTTAACGATTAATGACGGAAATACGCATAAGCGCAAAAAAATACACTTTTTTGTACGTACATTTTTTGGGACCAAAGAGTTATCACAAAAGATATACCACTTGTTTGAACATGAACGAAATCTGCATTTTGCCGAGTATTCTTACAGTAACAGCGATTATTTCCCTACACAGCATTAACTGAAGGGTCTCTTTAATGGAAAAGGAATGTATTTACTTGGAGTTGCAAACTGAAATTTAGCATTCTTTCTTTCCTAAAAGTAGAAGCAGTGGGCTTTTGAGCTTACCGTTCAGGCCGCTGCCATGTGTGTGTTCCCAGTTTCAAATTCTGAAGCTTCTGACCGATTTTCACAAAACTTGGTTTTTAGTATTGCTCCGTTCGATGACACTGTAAACTCGTGTAGTAGGAAATTATGCTTTGAGTTCTGCTCGAAATTGTTTTTTATGATTAGATTAGCAGTATTGTAACCAACAAATACACTTTTTGTATTTCTGTCAATAACAGAAATACAAAAAAGTGTATTTGTTGGTTATAATACTGCTAATTAAATCAAAATGCACGATGAAAATAACGTGAAAATTGTTTTTTTGTATGAATTATTTTTAGTAATTTTAAGACGTCAGAAGGTTAAGTCCTTTCAAAAAGGACGTGGATATTTTGCAGCCACGTGTGGGAAGATATAAAGGAAAATTTTTCGTGACACCTTAAGCAAATCGAGTCCTAGTCAAGTCGAATAAGATCTGACTCACTGAAACTGTGCAAAAAACGAATCGAACTGCTTTGCGTTGATTTCGTGTATGAGCTCAATCGAACTTTTGTAACGTGTTAGTGAGGCAGGCTCGATTTATCCTGAGTGGACTCGATTCATTTGATGTGCCCGACGCCTCAGAGAGCCTGCATTGAAAATGACGGTCCATAATTCACTTAGTATTTTATTCATTTTGGACGCAATGTAGAACGTTGTTTCTTGAGTTCAAGAATGAAGGGATTTTGTGTGTTGATACAGGGGCGCACCTAACGGGAGGGGACTGCCGGGCTGCAGCCCACCACCCCCCCCCCTCCAAGTCGAAATTTAAGAAAAACAAATTTTGTAGACACGATCATATGCAAGTATTTACGTGGTTTATCCTTCAGCTGATATCAGTCTTTGAAGTCGGCTGATGTCTAGTTAGTTACTTCCTGTCGCTCCTTGCGGAGCATAGGGCCTCCTTTCAGAGGTTTCTTGGTCTGGAGGTGTGCATTTTGTAGTGAGTGACCAGTCCACTGACTGCACAAGTTCTACTCATCCTGATATGACTGCCAGAGCCATCTAGCTGTCAATCAGGAGACTTGGGTGAGAAATGGCCGCTGAATTTTGCTTACGAAACATCTCTATTCATGCCCGTAAGGTTCTTTTACATGCCGTAAATCTACGAGGAAGATCTCCGAAGGAAGTTGTGCTACGGATTTTTATCACCCTTAAAAATCCATCGACCTCGGCCGGGATTGAACCTGCGAACCTTGGGTCCAGTGGCGAACACGCTAACCACTAGTCCACCGAGGGCGACTGGTGACTAGTAGATTAGATTTTTGAAAAACAAAATAAGGAGTTTATGTGAAATCAAATAAACCAAGAATATTAAACCTTGTTACTTAAACTAGGCGAATGAGTCATGGAACATGCAGTTACATTCGTATGAGTATAAATGCAGTTGCAAACAGTGTTATGTTACAGGTAATATGACATGATTTTTGTAACAATTTTTAAAATCAAACATAAATTATGTATAGCCTCAGGAGTCCCCCCCCCCCCCCCCCCCCCCCCCCCCCAGTGAAATATATTCTGGATGCGCGTTTGTGTTGATGATATCTTAACCGAAATAAAGGTACTGAAACTGAGAAAGTGTTGCAAATGTTGGATGTGTCCTTGTTCCACTAAAGGTGGAGTGAGTAACTTGGCTGAAGGTAAGGATATACTTACATGCACAGAGCGAGACAGAGAGTGCTGTGGCATAAAATCAATGTTTTGTGGTTGACTGTGGGTCAGCCAACAGTGTCAGTCTACTTTGAAGAGGAAGTCATCAAATCTGTTCCTGCCTAACATGACCCTAAAGAATCAGAGGATGGATTTTTTTTTTATACAATCGAACTCTGTTATAACGTCATGAAGGTAACCGAATATTGTGTGTCGTTATAAACGAGTGTTGTTATAACCGAGCAGTATAATGTTATGATTAACAGTGAGGAATTAATCGGTACCACAGGATATCTGACGTTATAGACGGGGCGTCGCATAAACCGATGTCGTTATAACCGGGTTCGTCTGTATTTGTGGGTTATTTAACAACGCTCAGAATATATAGCGTCGAATTAGAGGATGGTGGTGAATATTGAATTGGAATGGAGGAGGATACATGCGGTCTTGGCCTAATTTGAGGTATGATGTCTGAATGTTCCTGGGCACAGTGAAGTACCAACAGAATTTTGTTAGGGCAGAAGCACAGGGCATTTAGAATGGTATGACCAGGGCGCGACGTTTGCTCAGAAATAGAAGTGTTTTCGAATGGTGTTCGTCGCGATTTTGAATATGTAATTGCTTCTTTATGTTTGGTGATTGGAGGTATTCTGCAGGTGTGCGTGTATTCGTGTAAAACCTGGCAAACTCGATATCACTGACCGCGTTCACCGAAGTGCGCAGTTTATTCGACCGATCTGACAGTGGGACGATGTCAGGAACAGAGAGGTCTTAATGCGACTCTTGCTCTGCAGTACAGACAGTTCCAAAATGATGATCTGTCGACTGCGAATGTAAAGTTGAGCGTGAGGATTCTGTCAGTTCGGAGTTACCGTATTACACGAAAAGGGATAAACGTTAAATTCATCCAAAATATATGAATAACAAATTTTATTAAAATATTCCGACTGATTTTGGGCATTGTTTTTCACTATATGATGCTGCGTTAGTATGGCGTAAGCGCTGCGTGTTTTTACAAGCATGATCGCAGCGTCACAAATTAAAAACCCCTTACTAATATTATACACAATTTTGTCCATTATCTGAAGTCGGCGCTACCCCTGTTTTCAGGTGATGATTATCATACTGACACAGCCAGGTGGTTTATCATACTGACACAGCCAGATGGTTTATCATACTGACACAGCCAGGTGGTTTATCATACTGACACAGTCAGGTGGTTTATCATACTGACACAGCCAGGTGGTTTATCATACTGACACAGCCAAGTGACGTTTTTCATACTGACAGAGCCAAGTGACGTTTTTCATACTGCCCGAGCCAAGTGATGTTTTTCATACTGGTAGAGCAGGTGATGATTTTCATACTGATAGAACCAAATGATCTTTTTCATACCGATAGAACCAAGTGACGTTTTTCATACTGCCCGAGCTAAGTGATGTTTTCATACTGAGCGAACCAAGTGATGCTTTTTATACTGACAGAGCCGGATGATATTTTTCATACTGACCGAGCCAAGTGATGTTTTTCATACTGATAGAGCCGGATGATATTTTTCATACTGACCGAGCCAAGTGATGTTTTTCATACTGACAGAGCCGGATGATATTTTTCATACTGACCGAGCCAAGTGATGTTTTTCATACTGACAGAGCCGGATGATATTTTTCATACTGACCGAGCCAAGTGATGTTTTTCGTACTGACAGAGCCAGATGAAGGTCATTCTGAGAGCCAGGCGATCATTATAGTGACAGAAACATTTCTCTTTTAAGATTAGTAGCGAAACTTTGGAGCGAACGTGGGGCATTTGTTAGCTCGGTCAACAGGAGATGAAAGTGGAATGGCCAGGGTCACGATTTACCCGTTGTGTGTTAATTTTACGCACGCGCAGATCACACACAGAGAAACAGGGATGTATATCCTCGCCTAGAGTGGAATTCGAACCCATGACGCCCTGTGTTCCGGCGTCTAAATAACGTGACTGCTTTCAGAACTCACAATTGGTGCTCATTTATTCTCATTTAAGGAAATAATTTCCATTGAAATATATATTTGTGTTCCCACCTGACTGGTGTTCAATGCCTGTAGAACCAACAGTACTATTGTCAAAGGTATTATTCACATATTATCATTCCCATGAAAGAGAAAAGTTTCTTGCCGTTACGAAAGAAGCAAGTCCCATGTTTTCTCACAATATGTAAGCTGGGAGGATCTCTACGACCGCCATTTATCAACAGGTGGATCCTTCCGATCCATTCCACCACACATCAGCGACGCCTGGCGGAGTGAACCTTCTGTTCCAATAACCCCTGATGCTTACAAATGTGGTTACTGAAGCGCCATCTAACGTGCCATGTTACATGTGGAATACATTCAGATTCCTTTATTACCCTTTAAAGTATAGTGGTTAGTACAGGATGGTTTAGCAGTAAAATCTCTAGGGTTTGTCCACGCGGTGTATTTATGTACTCATTATGATTTTCACAATGAACAGCATAAACAGATTTATGTTCCCATTCGAAGCACGGTATGTTCTCTGTGAGGTACGAACTGAATCTATGTCACGTATAGTAAATATATTATTCAAAGGGTAAAATATGGTGGCTTTTATAAACGGAAATAAGACTACATAACGAGGAACTTAATGATCTGTACTCATCACCAATTATTATTCGGGTGATCAAATCAAGAAGAATGAGGTGGGCGGGGCATGTAGCACGTATGGGTGAGGGGAGAGGTGCATACAGGATTTTGGTGGGGAGACCTGAGGGAAGGAGGCTACTTGGAAGACCCAGGCGTAGATGGGAGGATAATATTAAAATGGATCTTCAAGAAGTGGGATGAGGGGCATGGACTGGATTGATATGGCTCAGGATAGGGACAGGTGGCGGGCTCTTGTGAGTGCGGTAATGAACATTCGGGTTCCGTAAAACACGGGGAATTTCTTGACTAGCTGACTAGCTTCTCAAGAAGGACTCTGCTCCATGGAGTTAGTTAGTTAGTTAGTTAGTTAGTTAGTTATATTATAACTCTTACTTGGATATGTGACCATTTTTAAATGTGTGTTCTGTAATTTCTTGCTGTGTGCAGTTTTACCAGTTTATATCGACTTTTTCCGTCGTATCTGCCGTTGTTGACAAAGCGTAACATCTGGCTGCGCGTGTCGTAAGATAAAATACAGATGTCATCAAACCTGCCGTGTTGCCTTCATTTGATTAAACTAATCTAAGTCGCCCCGGATCCGTTCAGTGGAACCAGCGGAATAATTTAATAATCTCCGTATTTTGCAGGATGACGGAGGCACAGCCAGCTCCATAAAGGGGCGGAATTTAAAAGAGATACAAAATGATGTTAAAAAGTTAAGTATGAAGCACGTCTCACGTCAGGAACACATTTTATTTTTTTTTCTGCTGTGTATCGTACAGCATCGTTAGTGGTACTCGTAGTGGTACTCGGTACTTTAAGGCACGTACATCCATTGGCTTACAGGAGTCCTTGACTGTGTCCTTGTCAACACGGCATGGCTCGTCCTGAGATTGGAGATCGATGTAACGACCTCCAAATATGGAGAAGAGATGCAAATATATTAAATATGCAGTCGTGGACAGTCGTCAGGGATGTTTCGGTTATTTGGGGTTGGTGTGGTGGGGGCTAAAATCCCCTCACGGTAAAAGAAATATCATGTCACTCTATGCCTCACAGGGCCTCTGTCTTCGCGGGCTCTGGTGCAACACGGTGATGGATTTTTGGTTTCCATAAAACGAGGGTAAATTCTTGATCAACTGAACAACTGTTAGCTTCTCAAGGAGAATTATATTCCATGGAGTTAGCAGAGAAGCGACTTACAAACAGTGAATATGATACTATCTTGTTATATATCTTCTGTTTTCTATTGAACGTAGCTGTGGATTTATACAAGAACGGTAATTTGAAGATTCAAGTCTTCTGGGATGTTATGCAGTGTCGTGTGGATGATTACCGACGTTTCGGTGGATCGTAATTCCCTTAAAACGCGGGAGCGTTTTACCCAGCAACAATCAGTAACATCACAAAAGACTTTAATCTTCAGCAGCACCGCTATAAGAAACTAGAATGTCTCAGAGACCAGGAAGTCTTGTTAGCAAAATTTATTCTGTAAAGGAAGAGAGAGAGTAGACTTGAAAGTTCTGTTACATAACCAAAAAAAAATCATGAATTAGAATAGGGATACGCAAAATTTCCAAGAATGCAGACACCACCTCCAAATTCTAGTTGCCAGAAAGGTGACAAGAAGCAAGTTCCATGCTAAGGACCCACAATTCTGTAGTGACCTGTGAACCTCACTGTCATTTGGCAGGTTATACTCGGTGCATGTGAACTGATACACATTTTTGTATGTAATGGGGAAAAACTACAATAATTACGCTGAAAATGTTAGGCGCCACTGTACAAAATTTAGTCGCTCGGGCGACCTGGCGCCCGGGATTTTTGCACCCCGGATTAGAAGCGTTTCCGATAAGCTTAGGATCGCGTAGCTGGTAACGAAATTCCCCGCCTTTTAGGAAAGCCGAAATTTCATTACTAGTTTACAGAAACCCGCCGCTGGTATCTATTTTATACTGGAGAACTTTAGCTTGCAACATATCGTGTTTATTTAAAATTTATTTTAATAATATCCTGCCATATACACTTGTATCTACGAAGAGTTGTCTTACCTCATTGTTTTCCAACCAAAATTTTGTAGGCATTTTTCGTACCTCCCATGCGTGTCACAGCCTACCCTTCTAATTCTCCTTGGTTTTATCACCCTATATAATATTTCGGGAACAGTGAAAATTATAAATCCCCTCATTACAATTTTTTTTTCCAATCATACATGAGACGTACAGGAAGATTTTTATTGAGTATTAAGTTAACCGCCGATCCCAGTGGCCGTGCGGTCTAAGGCGTGGGTCTTCGGCCGCTCGCTTACTGGGATTGTGGGTTCGAATCCCACCGGGGGCATGGATGTCTGTCTCTTGTGAGTGTTGTGTGTTGTCAGGTAGAGGTCTCTGCGACGAGCTGGTCCCTCGTCCAGAGGAGTCTTACCGAATGTGGCGTGTCTAATGTGTGTGATCATGAAACGTCGAAAAATGAGGCGGCCTAGGCCCCCAAGGGGCTGTCGAGCCATTAAAAAAAATTAAGTTACCAGTCCGCGTGGCGCCAAGTGTAACTGATCTGCTTTGTGAAAGGGTTTGCAGTGTATTCTAGGCAAAATGACCAGAACCCTCTTTTACGAAAGAACATCTGTCCATTATCAGTATAGTGTGCCCTGTTATCTTGTAATTCGATTTTCGATTTTATCTATGGATTGCAGTTATCTGCTTGGTTTTGCGGCTTACAATAAAGGGACCCTGACGGTAAAGAAGAAACTGCCAACCCATGGGATAAATTTATACGGAATTAACTATATTTTATAATAATATCAGACATTACCAAGGGTGGTTTTTGGAGAGTGTTGTAACTCATTTGATACTGGTCAAGATTTATTTACAGCTGACAAGAAACAAAATTCTGAACATTTGATGATAATCAGCAACTTTAGTTTTGATCCCAACGTCATTTCCACTACCATACTCAGCAATAAATACAAAATTTCAGAAATAATTATGTTACAAAAAAAAATAAGTTATATCAGTGTTGTCATCATTACCATCTCCTTCCTCTTGATTCACTTAACCCTTCAAAGCCCACGGCTACTTTATATATCAACAGGTTTAACATTCACAAATTCTACGTTCTGCCCACACAGTGTGTTTATGTGTTTTGTGTGGATCTCAGAACAAACAGCGATTATTTCACTGTACAGCGTTACCTTAGTGGCTTTTATAACCGATACGGTACGTGTTCACTGCGCGGTACGATCTATGTGCTTAAGTAGTATAATTCAAATTAATTTTAAGCGGTGTTTATCACTTAAGCCAAAACGAGCTCGGCGATTTCTCTCTGCGGTTCAGTCCAAGTGAGGTTAGTAGTGGACAAAGTGGCATTGGGACAGGGTTTTCTTTGAGTACTTCGCTTTTCCGCTGTCAGTATCTTTCCACCAATGCTCCATGCGTCATCTACATGTTGCTTTTACCAGAAGGAGAAATGGGCGAAGCGTGGGAATCATCCAAACAGCAATGCTCTTTCGGAAAGCGGGGAGCACTGGATAGGAAAGTACTTTCACTTTTCAAACTTTGGTGTTTCAAGGTTTAATGTTATTGCTAGTCTACTTTGGACTATACGCGTAAGAGTAGCTGGATACGTTACTGAGTTGAACAGGAATCTCAAGGTACCGGCAATGTACTAATGAGTGTGAATGAGAGGCAGGTGGTAACGACAAGAAGTTACCTCACTCCCTGAGACGTGGACAGGTTCCTCCAGGCAGTCCGAAGTAGCACGTGATGGGGCCGGCGGCTGCCGCGATGACATGGCGCCTCGCAACTAAAGCATGGCGCCACCACCTTTACCACCACATTATAACACTTTTTACTTCGGATATGAAGATCATTCCAAAACGATCTCCGTCAGCGACAACTCCCGGTAACACTTCAAAAAGAAAACAATGCACGAAAACCACCACTAGGAATCACCACTAATCACACGTTCACCATCCAACAGGCAGCAGGTTGCGTGGAATAGGTCGTAAGGGTGTTGGGCTGGTTGTCCTGACCCAGCCCAGGTCAACCCAGGTCACCCCTGCCGAGGCCTTCTGACAGATCCGATACAAGCACAGACACGGTGTGTAAGATGTCACATGCTATCTCTCCAGCTGTAATTTATATATTTTCCGTCTATAAAGACCTGTTTTGTTACAAAACTGTGCACCAGAGAACTTACATAACACAGTAAGCAATATTGACAGGATAAGAACGCAACCCGAAACACCTGGAACTTCGTGTGTTTTCGGACGTATTCGGGTTTCGCCCGATGTTTCCTCCACAATCCAGTCGAGACTATCGATCGACTTCCAAAACATGGTGGAAGTTAGTTTGCTGGGCGGCGGAATTCTCCCTCTCACTCTCTTGCTGAGGTCACATCAGCCTACCTGTGTTACGTCATCAGCGGGCTACAAGCTCGAACTCGGTCCTCGAATTCAGACATTAGCCTTAATTTTACATTCTTGATAACAGAGCTGCTCAGGTAATGTATTGAGTACTAAATAATAATAATTTATTGAGCTTAGTTCTTACGAAGCTTAAGAATACGTACCGATTAACACAGGGTTGTCACGGTGGTGGCCCCTCACCATTAGATACATACGATATTTACACATATTTTTTTCCTGTTCAGCCATTTACATTTAACTAAGTCACTAACTAACAAACGAACAAACTAACAAACAAACTAACTTAGCTCCAATAAGCAGAGTTCTTCTTGAGAAGCCAATAGTTTCTCATTTAGTCAAGAAATTCCCCCTATTTTATGGAACCCTAATGTTCATTACCGTGTTCACAAGAGCCTGCCACTCGTGTCTATTCTGAGACAAATCAATGCAGTCTACGCCCCAATTTTTATTTCTTGTAGATCCATTTTAATACCATTATTCCATCTACGCCTAGGTCTTCCACACAGTCTTTTTCCCTCATGCTTGCACACCAAAATTTTCTATGCACCTGTCCTTTCTCCCATACGTGCCACATGCACCGCCCATCTCATTCTTACTGATTTGATTACCCGAATGATATTTAGTGAGGAGTACAAATCATGAGCCTCCTCACTGTGCAATCTCCTCCAGTCACCCCCACCCCTTACCTCGTTCCTCTTATGCCGAAATATCCTCCTCAGCACCCTATTCTCTGACATCCTCAGCCAATGTTCTCCCCTAAGTGTGACAGACGGAGTTTCACAGCCATATGAAACAACTGGCACAAATATAATTCTGTATATTTTGATCTTTTTAATTTTGGAATGCAAATGGGAAGACTCGTCCAGACGGGCCCCGTGGCCCATCCAGCCTCCTGTACAAAAGATACCGGGTCTCTTTCCCGGGAGTAAAGCAGCCGGGGCGTGGCGTTAACCCCGCCCCAATCTAGCACTGAGGTTAAAGAAAGAGTACAGCTATACCTCTACTCCCCCTCTGGGCCTTCATGGCCTCTTCTAGAGCGAAATTTACCTTTACCTTACACCAGTTTTTAGTGTGCCCACTTTGCTTAGCAAGCACATTGATGGATATTAACTTTACCAAATGGGACCAACTGAGTAGGCTTCTTCCCTTTTTTACCTGAGGACGGAGGTAAATTTGCTGTCCGAAACGTCGTATTTTTATAATACTGCATTTTAGTCAGACCGTGATATTAATATCTCTTTCCGTTACCGTTTCCAAACTGGTTTTTGTGGCCCACCAGCCTCTTGTTTCTATAAGTACCGTTGGTTATTTCTGCAGGGTTAAAACGGTCGGATTGTGACTCTAACCACTCGCTTCCATATATTTACAAGGATTGTGAAGGATTGCAGCCGTACCTCCGTAAGGATCAAAAGCTCATATTGGGCTGCAATGCCAATCCATTACTTCCTAGTGTATGAATGTCTGCTTGTGTAAGTGTTTTGTGAAATTCTGTCCGGCTAAGAGCCTTGTCAGATGGTTTGAGTAAACCACCGTCTCCATCATCAGGTGTCAGAACCCTGAAGAAGGAGTCCGTGGTTTATTTGAACCACCTGATTTGGCTGTCAGCTCGAGTACATATTATCGAATCTACACTCCGTGAGATGTTCAAGACATTTATGTGTGTGGGAATAATTGAGAGACACTAACATTTAAGCATTTTTGAACTATGGATATCTTCTGGGTATCCTCCATGTCCTGCAAATGGGCTGAAATGCGTTCCGAGTGAAATTAAGAGCCCATGCTTGTCTGAAGCTCACTTTTGCAGTCTAATTTTGGTAGGATGGTACGTCACAACATTTGGTTGTTTGTCTTCTCATTTTCATACTAGATGCCTCTGATCCCAGGCGAGCCTATACATCTATATAATAAAAAATCAGTTATCAAATTTTATAGCAGACTGCATTCATCGTGCGTTGTGTAAATTGAGTTTTGGAATGAATATCCGAAAGCTCCATTAGTCTGATTAAACAAAAATTGGCTAAACGTATAATGGTGATGTGTGTGTGTGTGTGTTTGTGTGTGTGCCGAGTAATGTATTATAATGTAATGTACATGTAACGTAATCATTGTAGGAAAGGCAACTCTTGTCGCGTGCATAAATGAAATACGTGCATTTACAATCAGAAATGCATGTTCTTTGTTTTCCCTTGTCACTAACAAAACTTTGAAGAAAGAGTAATATTAGAGTTAAGAAAATTAACGTATTATTAAAGAACCATAAAACTATTTTTAAACATCCGTTTTTAAAAATATCCTCGACATTTTTTTTTTTTCGAAAGCTTAGTCATCTTCAGGGGATATTTTCTCCGTCAACCCACATAATATAACTGCACTTTATCGAAAATTTTAGTTCACATAAAAATTCAGATTATCTAAATTATTATTTTCCTGGTCGTTGAAGTTTCAAGTCGTCTGCCATTGGATAAATATTTACAGATGTTTCGAGAGCTCGTAATGCCTTCAACTTCAGGGTCAAGCAGTTAAAGAGGGCTCTTTTCTGTTGTAATAAAATATTAAATGTAGCACAGTCGTATATATATTTCGGTGTAAATGCAAGAAATTAAATTTTACCCAAGCAATTAAAGCAGACAAATGGGAATTCGAATCACATTTAAGAAGAAATTTACAACTATACTTGTACAGCGCTTTAAATACTGTGCGTATTGGCCAGAGTATTTAGCATGTCCCTTTGTGTGTTCTATTTGTTATTAACGTTAATACAACTTTCTTTAGTCATGGTCACTGTATTGACTGAGCTATCCCGCCTCATCTGCCACGTGCAGTACTGTATATAGTCGTATTCCCAGCCATGTTGTGTGTTGAATATTTGCCTGGGAGGGTGTCAGATTCCACCACCACCGATGCTGGCAAACCTACCGGGATGTCATCATGGTGTTAACGTCCGTGAGACCCTCTTGAGGGCTTTCGTCAGAGAGTCCTGTCCACTATACGTCAGGCAGGACGCGGTGGGATTTATCAAAACTTTGTAGATGGCGTCTGTACGCCGTCGTGACGCTGTGGAACGAGCAGCAATCTCTGGCACTTTGCAAACATCTGGTCACTGAGCAGTAATATTTCTAAGTGTAACATTCCGTTGTGATGCAAATACGGAAAGGTAATGGGGTATCATCAGTCACAACAATCTTCGTATAATAAGTTGAAATTTATTAAGCTATAGCAGAATTACATCCACAAAATCTCTGCCAATTTGCATGACGACCTTCAGCACGTGTTTCACACACCTTACGGTCTCCCTGCCTCAGTCACGTGATTGCAGCTACTACGTAAGTAGACGAATACTGACACCTCCACCGCCATGACTGCAGAAACAGACTGATCTACGCGCACACGGCTTCGCGCACTCGCCCCACTTGTGACAGCAGCCTAGGCTCGCTAACGTTACCTACGCCCGAAGCTAGAGACTTTGTGGGCTTAATCCTGCAATATCTTTTTCGGCTCACCTATATAAGGCCATCATCAGGCAGTAAGACACAAAGGGATAAATTATACATGTGTTACACCTTACCTAGCTTTGGTATTAATAGCGTTGAGCAGTAAGCTGATGCACGTCGGTGTCATGCAATAACACCGAGAAAGTTGGCTCAGTCGGTAATGCGTTTGATTTGTGTTCGGGAGGTACCTGGACGCCGAATATCGCCACTAGAGGATTTGCGCCTTCCTAGGGCAAACACCGGATGGTACCTCTGATTAGTCCACGCTCACTCTTTTCAATATCATTTACAATTTTTTACTGATCTCTCATCCTACCGTTGGACTTTAAATACTGAGACACCAATACCGGCCTTATATAAAGCATCAACTTTGTACACCTTGTGCGAAGGCAGCTTAAACACTGGACTGTGTTTGAATCTGCACAATACCTCGGTTGACAATGGCTACACTGTGGGAATATTTTCTGCTGCATTACCGCCATTGCGTAGATGGGAGGATAATATTAAAATGGATCTTGAATAGGCAGCATGGGGGGCATGGACTGGATTGATCTGGTTCAGGATAGGAACAGTTTTCGGACTGTTGTAAATGCGGTAATGAACTTTCGGGTTGCACAAAATTGGGGGAATTTCTTGACTAGATGAGGAACTGTTAGCTTTTCAAGAAGGACTCTGCTGCGTGGAGTTAGTTAGTTAATTACCGACATTAAAAAAATTAACAAGATGGCAGTGGACATATAACCTAACATTGTGGGGTGTTCGCCTAACCATTGTTGCCATACAAAAGCAAGAGTACATTTCCTTTGAATTGTTGAGCTACGCATGTTGCTGTCAACAATATAAACGTACTTAGGTCTTCGTGTAAAGTGTCCGATATTTCTGTCCGATTTTAACCAAATTTGGATTTTCTTTACAGATGTTAACAAAAATTTCCAATATTAAATTTCAAGAAAATCCTTCGCTTGCGGGCCGAGCTGATACAGACAGACAGACGGACATGACGAAGCTAATAGGCACTTTTCGCAACTGTACGAAGGCACGTAAAAATCGATGGATATTTTATAGGTAGCCACTCTTTTTTTTCTGTGTTGAATTCCCAGACTTTCACTCCTCTTTCTGTTGCATGAGTAACATCTCACAGTACTGAATTATGGATTGGTGCAAAATACATAAAGGATTTCCCTGAGTAATCCGGAGAAAATTTCCAGCTCCACGTAGCAGTGCGTCACATTTTGTCCCTCACGCTGTTTCAGATCATAACAGCGCGGTTCACGGAAAGCGTTATTTAGTGCACTTGGTCGGTCACAAAATAAGTTCAAGTGTTGTCTGTATCGTAACTAATAACCTGTATCGTGTTGTCTCTATCGTAACTAATAACCTGTATCGTGTTGTCTGTATTGTAACTAATATCCTGTATCAAGTGTTGTCTGTATCGTAACTAATAACTGTTTCAAGTGTTGTCTGTATCGTAACTAATAACCTGTATCAAGTGTTGTCTGTATCGTAACTAATAACCTGTATCGTGTTGTCTGTATCGTAACTAATAACCTGTATCGTGTTGTCTGTATCGTAACTAATAACCTGTATCAAGTGTTGTCTGTATCGTAACTAATAACCTGTATCGTGTTGTCTGTATCGTAACTAATAACTGTTTCAAGTGTTGTCTGTATCGTAACTAATAACCTGTATCAAGTGTTGTCTGTATCGTAACTAATAACCTGTATCGTGTTGTCTGTATCGTAACTAATAACTGTTTCAAGTGTTGTCTGTATCGTAACTAATAACCTGTATCAAGTGTTGTCTGTTTCGTAACTAATAACCTGTATCAAGTGTTGTCTGTATCGTAACTAATAACCTGTATCGTGTTGTCTGTATCGTAACTAATAACCTGTATCAAGTGTTGTCTGTTTCGTAACTAATAACCTGTATCGTGTTGTCTGTATTGTAACTAATAACCTGTATCAAGTGTTGTCTGTATCGTAACTAATAACCTGTATCAAGTGTTGTCTGTATTGTAACTAATATCCTGTATCAAGTGTTGTCTGTATCGTAACTAATAACTGTTTCAAGTGTTGTCTGTATCGTAACTAATAACCTGTATCAAGTGTTGTCTGTATCGTAACTAATAACCTGTTTCAAGTGTTGTCTGTATCGTAACTAATAACCTGTATCAAGTATTGTCTGTATTGTAACTAATAACCTGTATGAAGTGTTGTCTGTATCGTAACTAATAACCTGTATCAAGTGTTGTCTGTATCGTAACTAATAACCTGTATCAAGTGTTGTCTGTATCGTAACTAATAACCTGTATACCTAATACTGAACAAATATTATAAGGATGAGCAAATCAAGGGGGATGTAATGGACGGGGCATGTAACAGTGGGGATAAGAGAAATGCGTAAGGAGTTTTGGTGGGGAAATCCCGAAGGAAAGATACCACTTGGAATACGTAAGCTTAGATGGGAGAGTAATATTGGAATTGATCTTAAATAAATGGGCTGAAAGGGGGTGGACTGGATTAATCTGGCTCTGGATGGGGACAGGAGATGGGCTTTTATGAACATGGGTAATGAAGCTTCGGTTTCCATAAAAATTAGGGGAATATCCTGACTGGATGAGGAACTGTTAGCCTCTGAGAAAGGACTCTGCTCCATGGAGTTAGTTAGTTGATTAGCTAGCTAGTTAGTTAGTTAGTTAGTTAGTTAGTTAGTTAGTGAGTTAGTCATTCATATGGACATATCCTGGCCTTCATGAAATCCCAGCGTCAGTGTCCTTATGAAGACACACGTCTTCTGGAATGTGACGCCGTGCAGGCTTCTGTCTGTGTACCGACGTTTCAGAGGAGCCTGCTGCCTCCATCATCAGGACCTCATCTACTCTGGCGATCGAATCTGTCTCCAGCCTAATGGCGGAATAGTGCCTTCAGTTAGGTTACTGCTGCCCCTGTCCACACCCCTTCTAATTCATTATCCACTAATCACCCAGCATTGGACACTCTACAGTGTGAGGTACTGACACTGCCGATAAATAAACAAAGTATAACTACACGTCGTCACATCCCAGAACACATAAATCTTCATAGCCATCGCCGTAAGAGTCTCGTACTTCATTTCCGTGTTCTCCGAAGCATATCACTCCACCACCTTATCCATTCTTCACCCTCACACACTAATTCCTTATGAACGTGGCCTTACGTGGGGACGGGTTAGTGTAAGTAACGAACCGCGACCAAATAAATAAAAGGGGGGAAAAAGGCAATAAAAATCAAACAATTTAAAGCTTGTACCTTAAAATTACGTATCTAATTAACTGCATGGAGCAGAGTTGTTCTTGAGAAGACAATAGTCAAGAAATTTCCCGCATTTTATGGAAGCAAAATGTCCTTTACCGTGTTTACAAGAGTCCTCCTCCTCTTGTCCCTAACCTGAGCCAGACGAATTCATTTCATGCTATCCCATCATATTTCTTTAAAATCTAATTTAATATTATCCCACCGTCTATCCCAGGTCTTTCAAGTGGTCTCTTTTCTCCAGGTTTGTCCACCAAAATGCCTCTTGCTTGTTCCTTATGACCGCATACATGCCGTGGGCCGGGATAGCGTAGTCTCTATAGCGACTTGCTACGGGCTGGACGGTCCGGAGATCGAATCCAAGTCGGGGTGAGATTTTTCGCATCCTTCCAGACCGGTCCTGAGGTGCACCCAGTCTCCTGTACAATATGTACCGGGTCCCTTCCCCGGGGGTAAAGTGGCCAGGGCGTGGCGTTGACCACCCACCCCCATTTAATGCGAAGGTAAAGAAAGAGTAGAGATATACCTCTACCCCCCTCTGGGCCTTCATGGCCTGTTCTAGGGTGAACTTTACCTTCACTTTATCCTTATACGTGCTACATACTGTAAAAAAGGTAAAGTTCTCCCTAGAACGGGCCACGAAGGCCCAGAGGGGGGTAGAGCTATAGCTCTACTCTTTCTTTAACCTCGGCGCTAGATTAGGGTGGGTGGTCAACTCCACGCCCCGGCCGCTTTACCCCCGGGAAAGAGACCCGGTACCCATTGTATAGGAGGCTGGGTGGGCCCCAGGGCCGGTCTGAACGGTTGCGGAAAATCTCGCCCCCACCGGGGGTTTTTTTTTTGTCCAGGGTTTTTCCCCTTTGATCTATTTTTGTACTGTTTAAATCCTTTTCGTCCTTCATGTCACTTTACGTTCCATACTACCGTCCTTACAACAAACACAACACAAACATCCATGCCCCCGGTGGGATTCGAACCCACGATCCTAGTAAGCGAGCGGCCGCAGACCCACGCCTTAGACCGCACGGCCACTGTGTTCGGCAAATTCGATCCCCGGACCGTCCAACCCGTAGCGAGTCGCTATACCGACTACGCTATCCCGGCCCATGCTACATACTGTACCCATCTAATTTCCCTTGCTTTTATGTCTCTAAGATTACGAATCTTGAAGCTGCTCATTGTGCAGTTTCCTCTATCATCTTGTTACTTTCTCTTACGAAAAGTCATAAATAATATATCTTAGTGACGGAACTGAGGTTTTGCACATAAATGCAGACTGAAATGTAGGACTGGGAGATTTGTATATTTTGTAACGTGCTGATGTTTGTTACCAGTTTGGTACGTTGTCGTTAAATAAGTAGCATTTATTTCAGTCCTGACTACTCCCTTAACATCTAACTTTATTGCCCTGGCCTCAGTCGCATCTGACATTTCTTGTCTCCCAATTTTTACTGATACAGGATTGCATTACAATTTTTAAGGGACGTGAAAACTCTACATTTTGGATTTCGCATATTTTCGTTGCAGGGCATTGAAATGTTTTTGGTGTAGGCTTTTGATGAATTATAGCGGCTTCAGTGTTTTGATGGCATTGACGTAAACAACGATGTTTTGAAACCTTTAAAGCCATTGCGGTTCCTGGAAAACAAACGTCTTGAGGACAGTAGTACAATCTGCGATTATTTTGTAAGGCTTTACACTGCGCTGAAGTACGACAGAATATTTTGACGTCATGTAGGCGAATGACTACGTGTAGGTACGCAGGGCAGAGTATGGTAGTCTTCTGTAGTCACCGCTCTAAGAGCTTCACATACCATCTACTTTTTTTTTTAATGGCTCGACAGCCCCTTGGGGGCCTAGGCCGCCTCATTTTTTGAGGCTTCACGATCACACTTTTTTAGACACACCACAGTCGGTAGGACTCCTCTGGACGAGTGACCAGCCCGACGCAGAGACCTCTACCTGACAACACACAACACTCACAACAGACAGACATCCATGCCCCCGGTGGGATTCGAACCCACAATCCTAGTAAGCGGGCGACCGTAGACTCACGCCTTAGACCGCACGGCCACTGGGATCGACATATCATCTACTTAGGTCAGAGAAATAAGCTTATGAGGCTTGGGACTGGATTGCTATGGCTTAGGGTGGGATTTATTGGCGGGATAATGTGAATATGGTAATGAACTTTGGGGTTTCTTAAAAGGCAGGAAGTTTATTGATTAGCTGAGTGACTCTTAGCTTTTCGGGAACATTTCTGTTGCGTGGGGACTGTTAATTGATTGATTAATTAATACCGTAATTGTTATTTTTAAAATAAATTGAACATTTTTGGTAATATCTTCTTTTTTTCTTCTTCTTTGACAGTACAGCCCTTAAACTTCAATCTTACCTTCCCTCACGACAGATGCCCTTTCACTTCTGTCCTAAGCTCTTATTCTCCATCCTTTTACACCCATATTCCTCAAGTCCATTTCGACATCATCCATCCACCTTAATACAGGTCTTCATTTTTTCCTCCCTCCTCTTGGTTTGCCTTCCAGTAACTTCTTTACTGTCCTTTCATCATCCGTTCTTACATTATGCCCAAGCCATTCCAATCTACGTACGCCAATTACAGTTACAATAACTGGAGATTTAAATTTATTATAAATTTCTTGATTTATTCTTATTCTCCACCAGCCATTGCTTTAGGACTACACAACTGAATAATTTACTCGGAAGAATTATTGGGTCGCATATCTACAGGCAGTCACCGAAGGCCAGTTCCGTGTCTTCCACTCGTAGAGTGTTTATTTTCACTTTAAAGTTGTACATACCGTGCAAGGCTTGAGATAATTATAACTTAAAACCAACAATATTGCACTTATTTTATATATGTATATTGCAACCCTACATATGTTTCGGCTGTACTTCAGCCATCATCAGGGGTTTTTTCTTGCAGCGTCCACTAACTGTATTTCTCACTAACATTTGATTCCTATTGGTTTCTTAGTAACTAGACAATTCACAATACCTAGTTACTAAGAAACCAATAGGAATCAAATGTTAGTGAGAAATACAGTTAGTGGACGCTGCAAGAAAAACCCCTGATGATGGCTGAAGTACAGCCGAAACATATGTAGGGTTGCAATATACATATATAAAATAAGTGCAATATTGTTGGTTTTAAGTTATAATTATAGTGTTTATTTTGTTGGTTTTGGTGATTATTTAATTTACTGACAAGGAAGGTACAGTCAGATATCACTTTGTTTCATATACTCGTATTTTACACTGTTCTGTGTATTTCGGTCTTGTGCGTAGTATTAGAGGGTGCAGTTACGAAGTTTAAGTTCAGGTATTTTTCTTACATATATTTTATTTTATTTCTTCCTGTCGCTCCTTGCGGAGCATAGGGCCTCGTCTGGAGGTGTGCATTCTGTAGTGAGTGACCAGTCCACTGACTGCACAAGTTCTACTCATCCTGATATGACTGCCAGAGCCATCTAGCAGTCAATCAGGAGACTTGGGTGAGAAATGGCCGCTGAATTTTGCTTACGAAACATCTCTATTCATGCCCGTAAGGTTCTTTTACATGCCGTAAATCTACGACATGGGACCGACGGCTTTACTTCCCCTCCGAAGGAATTTGTGCTACGGATTTTTATCACCCTTAAAAATCCATCGACCTCGGCCGGGATTGAACCCGCGAACGCTAACCACTAGTCCACCGAGGGCGACATTTTTCTTGCATAACATAGCCTAACTTAATATCGCGATATATTCACTTGTGATTTCTTTAAAAAAATCGAATTGTATTAAAATTATATTCTTTGCCATGATGATGGTAGGTACCATGGCGATGTAAGGCTTACATGCACCAGGTCCCAAACTTTGGGGGGAGGGGGCGGTGTGCGTGGGGAGATACTGCTTTCAGCAGCCGAGATTTACCTGTAAAATTTCAGCTTATTTTAAATTTATGTATTTCGTACATAATCGTCTTTAATACCAAACTTCGTACGTCGTAATCGTCGTGAAACATAGATTCAATCGAAAAGCAGTTCATATGGGATTTATGGAGGATGACGTGGCATTGGGACAGGTTTTCCTACGAGTATTTCGGTTTTATCCTCTCAGTTATCATTGTAAATTTTCTTCGTTTTTGTATTTGTCGGCGTTCGCCGATAATACTGACGGCGCAGATAAATAAAGCTCAAAAACGAAAACTGTAGCGTTTCCACGTGGTTGTGACTCTTGCAAAATGAAAAGGAATTAAAAGACGCAATGTACGTGTAAACGTAACATCGAGGCGCGTTCGCGTAACCATTTTTGCCGTGGCAAAGCAATAAGCATCACATATTCTGAGTGTGTGTCTGTAGCCTTAGTTATCCAGCATGCAAAGCGCATGCGCCGTATTATATTGTCATCTGTGGCCTGTCTGGCTGTACCATATTTTTCCACATTATCTCATAAACGGCACGATTTTCGGAAAAACGTTATTGAACATAAAATGTGTGTTCTGATTTTCTCTACGACTTTTGTCTGAAACATTTCTCATTCCAAGAAGAATTCAGCGAGATATTACCACAAATGTACATAGGTCTTCATGTAAAGTACTCGTTATTCTTGTAAGATTTTAATGCAACTTGAGTTTTCTGGACAGGTTTCAGAAAAAACCTCAAATATAAAATTTCATGAAAATGCGTCCAGTGGAAGCAGAGTTCCATGCTGACGGACGATGGGCAGGCATCATGGAGCTAATAGTCACTAATAACATAAGTTTGAGCCCTTGCGGTGCCGACCCTGATAACGGAGATACAAAGACAATCTGCAGAGCATTGGTTTAGGTTCAACACTGACGCAGGTGATTGTCCAATTAGATTTTATTGCACCCTCAAACGTTTGAAGAACGAAACTAATTTGCGTTAAATATATATTAAGTTCGTACCTCACAGAGAACACATTACGGTTCCATCACTAAGACCAGTCTGTGATGTTTTAGAGGGAAACAATGGCTTATTGTAACAATAATACGGAACACATAAATACACTATGTGGGCAAATTTTCGCGTCTTTATTTTAGACTTCTTAAAAGCAATGCCATTACAGGCTTGGACAGGCTCTTAGGGTTCCAGGAGGCTGAGGCTCCCAGATTTCTAGACAATCGGCACATGAAGGTGGTAAGGTTGTCAGCCCCCAAGCACCGGCCGCCTTTACCCCCCAGGAAATATTCCTGGTACTCATTTCTGTTAGAGGCTGAGTCGACTCCAGGGCCATAGTGCGACCGAAAGGATTATGTCAAGGAAAAATTCCAGTGACACCATCGGGAATCGAACCCGCGACATTCCAGCTTGTAGCGCAGTGCCTCAACCAACTGCGCCACCATTTTAGACTTCTTAGTCATACGATAACCAGGAAGCAGCCCAAGGTTTAACTACAGTTTTCGCTTACCAAGTTGCATGGCGACATAAACCAGCAGACAAAGTTATGTTACTTGAATCTTTAAGTTTGATGTTTTTGTCTTAAGTTAAAATATTTTTCTGCTGTCGTAAGTTAACATTCGGAGTTCATTCCATCTTCTTTCTTTTGAATTTTTATTTACACGTCTTTCCCACAAATAAACGCACAAGAAACAAAGACTTGTGTTCTGTTTTGCTTCATTACAAATAAGAATGAATGCCTGATTTGTGTGCAATGTCGACTTGCCTTACCACATTGCCATACACAGTAAGTGCGATACCGTAGCAAAATCGATATCAACTTGGCTGCAGGAGAAGAAATCGGGAGGGGAAGGAAATGGCCGATTATGGAGGCATTACGTCCATGCTGTCGGTCATATCTACAAACGCGTTCTCGAGACCACAAACGATAAATACAGCGACCGTTTAAATTAAGTATCCATAGGCTTATATTTATATGCGTATGTGTGTGTATTTACTAAATACAAACATTCATATGTGACTCAAATGATGTTACACATTTCGTAATATAATCGTTATTATATATATATATATATATTCTCCCTGAAGTGTTGGAGTGTTAATTTATAATTATAGGTTTTACCATAAAGGCGGCCGGTGCGTAGGGCTGATAACCTTATCACCTTCATGTGCCGATTGTTTAGAAATTCTGGGAGCCTCAACCTCCTGGAGCCCTAAGGGCCTGTCCAGGCCTGTAATGGGATAGCTAGCTATAGGTTTTACCATAGTACTTACAAATGCTATCAACAGTTATTTTTGAATATTGATATTTTCGGACAGTGTGGATTATTCGAAGCACTGCTCAGCATGCCGTTTTGATGCTGTTGGAGATGTCATATTTAAGGTTTAGAAGTATCAAAATATCGTGCATGGTCTTCGACACCCAGCACTTTATGACAGGAGTATTAGTACTATTGACAGCTCTTACATATGACATCCCTGTATGATGCCATATGCTAATCTGATATGCTCCTCGATGTGGTTTTTATAAAGCATGTCAGTATGCGGGACAACTGTATCATTTATGCATGTGTTCTTTTGCTGTTATGGGCTAATGTGTTATCAGGTCTGCTGTGCTGGATTTCTTGATCAGCTATCAAGAGGGCTGATAGAAGGTTTCCAAAAAAAAAAAAAAATACCGGACACACTTCACAAATATCTGTTGACAAGTTCAAAGTTCACCCTAGAAGAGGCCATGAACGCCAAGAGAGGAAGTAGAGGTATAACTCTACACTTTATTTAACCTCTTCGCTAGATGGGGTGGGTGGTCGACACCACGCCCCGGCCGCTTTACCCCCGTGAAAGAGACTCGGTACCCATTTTACCAAAGCTTGCCTGAAAATAAATACCATGTTATGAAGGCATTCTTAACCTCAGCGTCCGATAAAAGTGACCGGTCAGCTTCACAATAGAAACTCATTTTTAAACATGTTACAAAAGGAATAAATAAGTAAATATATAAATGTTAATCATCGCTGGCCTAGGGGTGATTCTGGGGGCGCAGGCGAAGCTCAGGACTTCAGGTGGCCCTTATTAGTGAATTGCCTGATACCATCTCATCCCATCCAACAACCAACCGAGAACATACAAGATGCACATTCATTTGTTGCTAGCTACATGCCAACGTGACAATGAAGTGTCAAAAGTGCGAAATTGAATTGTCTAAATTTCGAACCAGTAAATCACATACTTACGACAGTTTCTTGTTTTATTTAAATTGGTAAATAAGTAACTAGATTTATTTACCGGAGGTATTGTTACGATTGAAATGAAGGTTATACGGAAAAATAATATCTATAGTTATATTAAGGTTCTTGAAAACAGAGGCTCGAGATCCGAGCGCTCCCACCCTCCCTCACGCTACAATAGCAACTCACCTGTTAACCATTTATTTCATAAAAATGTCTTATTGAAGCAAATTCGTACAAAAAAATAATTAATCAATTTTTATAATTTAATTACGCAGTTAAACTTGGAAGTAACGGGTTTCCAACAAAATGTACTGCCTTAGAATATTTTTATCAATTGTATATAAACGTGTGTTTTCAGAAGTGCACTCGTTTTAAACGTTTTTTCTTAAGCTTTCTTAGAAATGACCATCTTGGAGGTGTGCTGTTTTCATACTTTCCGCGCGCAAACAGGGAGAACCGGAAGCTAACTACTAATCCCGCTTTCAGCTTGTTGATTGATCTTTTGTTGCCTTGAGAATGGGAACAGGTATGATTTATGACACAGATTTTGTACTTATTTAACACTACAAACAGCGTAATTGATGCATATACTTAGTTTGAGAGGTATTCAGTATACTTCGCATAAGAGCGCTGGCTGTAGTCTGCACATGATGATGTATTAGCGTGTTAAATTCAGCGTGTGTTTCATGACGGCGATGGTGGTTAGGCCTATCGGGCATCAATCGGGTTGGCAGGCTAGGCAGAGCAGCCGTGCGCAAAAGCGCGGAGACAGTAGGGGTACCTAGTTTGTGCTGTATTCCTAAATCAGGTGGGCATAACGACTTAACAATCTCTTAACATCATTCTGTTAGTGTGTGGTATACCGAAGCGTTGTTGTTGTATTCTTTTAGAACAGCTCGATGCAATTCATGTTCGTGAATATGGCCGCTTTTTTTTTGTGCGCTTTGAAGTTTTCTTTGCAGCCATGATGGCTAAGTGAACCTACCGGGTCATAAGCTAGTAGGCGTCGTACTTGGAAGGTCGTGACGTGAGAGAAGGTCGGTGTATTGCGATATCGGCATATTTTTAAGTGGTGTAAATGGGTAGTAGTGTTTCTTCCATTCATTGTTCGCATTTTTAAGCTTGTGAAGTGTGTGTAGTTGTTTTTTCAAAATGTTTTACTTTTATTACTTTACGTATGTTTGATTACCGCGAGAGATGAATGGCAGGTTGCAGTGTGTGGTAGAAAAAGCCCATAGCTTCTGCAGAATGCTGTAAAATAAACAGTTATCAGAGATTTGGATGGAATTATTTGGTTTATAATTGTTTTACTCGGCTATGTGTACGTTCAGGTATTTGCGCAGTGTTCCAATTGATATTGAAGACATCGCGTATTATTGTGTCTGTTAGTGTCAGTTCATCAAGAATTAGTATTATTGATCTGTTTATATTTCCTGGCGTAACGTTGTCTGCAGATTTTTTGTAAAAAAAGTTGATGGTTTGTGTGGATTGAACCTGAAATTACGAATATGTGAGTAGGTTATGTGTAGAAATACCTTGGTCATATCAAGACTGTTTTTAAGCAATCGAGTAAGTTTTAAATGTCAATGTGAATGCTGTCGCATTAGTTAGCTTGTTTTCGTTCTTATTGCTTTTCATGAATTACGCTTGGACCGTGCTATATGTAGATTTAAACTACAGAGAATACTGTGTGTTTCTAAGAGGAACAGATGGACGCCGATTTTAGGTTAAGAAATTATGGTTTTGCAGTTGTGTGTCGTAGCTTGCCGAGGAATAGATGGACGTGATTTTAGGTTAAGAAATTATCAATTTGCAGTTGTGTGTCGTAGCTTGTTCCAGTTAATCGTGTAAAATGATTAAAAAGTGTGAGCTGTGCGTTAACAGACGGTTTGTGAGTTTGCGGATTTATCATGCGTTACTTTATATTAAAATCATGGAAGATTTCATTTTTGTGACTGGATGTGTGTATAATTATATTCTGAACTACATTTATCATTTGCCCATCCTGTGTTGTGTTTTATATTAATTTTCAAGTTTATATTTGTATGTATGTGTGTGTGTGACAGTGGTGATACTAAAATAACATGTAAGGAAACCACTGTTTTGAAGATGGGAAGATTTTGCTACATGTGTGTAACCTTGAATGAGCTTTGTTATGTCCATTGCTGAAAAGTTGTTTTATCTGAATATTACAGGGGCTGAGCCAGAGAAAGAAGAAACACTTGGGGGAAGAATAATGTCAAGTAATAGAACTGAGCAGTAACAGAAATATTGACCAGGAAATAAGAGAGCTACTTGACAAGTGTACAACACAGTGGTGGATGCCTGTGAAAACAAGATTGCTACATCAGGACCCGATGCTTTGGTGAAGCTTTTGTTGGCCCAGATGGGAGAGGTGTCGGATACTGAGCAGCAGTATAGTCTGCGCTGGAATGATTTCCATGCCAGTATCCTCTCGTCCTTCCGGCATCTGCGTGATGAGGAGGACTTTGTGGATGTCACATTGGCATGTGATGGTTGTTCCTTCACTGCACACAAAGTGGTCCTCTCTGCCTGCAGTCCATACTTCCGAAGACTTCTCAAAGCAAATCCTTGCCAACATCCCATTGTGATTTTGCGTGATGTCAAAGAGAAGGACATGGAATCCCTCCTGCGCTTTATGTACAATGGTGAAGTGCATATTGGCCAGGAGCAGCTGTCCGACTTCCTCAAAACTGCGCAGATGCTGCAGGTTCGAGGGCTTGCTGATGTCCCCACCAAAGACAACCAAAAAATTCCATCTGTGAGTATACTTTTTGTATTATAAATTCAAAGGAAAGGTCTGTGTTATTTAAATTATGTTTAGCATTTGGTGTGGAGTCACTTAGAGGGAGGATTTTGAATATACATAGAAGATGGTTTTGAGTATATTTTTAGTGGAATTTGTAAGAAAACTGAACTGTTGAGTGTAGTGATATGTTATTTAAAGTGCAGTATATTTGAGAGTGTCCCAAGTAATTGATTGTGTTGAATAACATACGATGATATTTTACTCAACCACATCACCTCACAAATGCATGTAAATATTACTACATAATGACTGTCACCAATATGACCTACAGAGACTTGAAACTAATCTTACTTACACCTTCTTTATCATCGAGCATTATTGATGGTGCAAAATCAATGTGTGGTTCAGTGTTTTAAGCTTAATATGGTAAATTGTTATTTAAACTGAAATAAAATTTGTGATTCTACGCTCCATATCTGCCATATTCTTCATGACGTTTGTGGATAGTGAAATTGGGAGATTACACTTGGAACTTGGAGCTGTGTTTATTCAGTTGGTACATTGTGCTATTAGCTTTGAGGTGTCGATATTTTTTTGTTTGTTTGTAGGTCAAGTGAACTCTGTGCCGTGTCCTCGTTTTAAACTTCGTTATTCTTTTACCAAATGAAAAATGTTTTGTGTCCTATAGTAAGCCCTAAATTATTTTGGGATTCTCTTTTACCAAACAAAAAAGAGGGTATTGAGTTGAAGAAAATATATTGGAGCTCATTGAATCTAAAATTTGATAGTCATTTAATCCTTTAGTCACTAGTCTGTGATATTTTCCATATTGTGTAAGATACTCTACAAGCCGGAAGGTCGCAGGTTCGATTCCCGATGGTGTCACTGGAATTTTTCATTGACATAATCCTTTCGGTTGCACTATGGCCCTGGGGTCGACTCAGCTTCTAACAGAAATGAGTACCAGGAGTAATTCCTGGGGGGTAAAGGCAGCCGGTGCGTAGGGCTGACAACCTTACCACCTTCATGTGCCGATTGTCTAGAAATCTGGGAGCCTCAACCTCCTGGAACCCTAAGAGCCTGTCCAGGCCTGTAATGGGATTGCTGTACCTTTACCTTTTTACTGTGACATGAAGTTTCATTTGCAGAATAATTTGTTTTATTGCTTTAAACTTGAAATGCAATGAAACAGTTAAGAACGTCAGACAGGCTTGTGGCTTATGAGGTTATGTTTCTGGTTAAGACATTGTTTGTTATTAACACATTATTCTCAGTAAATGAGTATGTGCTCGCGCATAGTGGTGCAGTTAAAAGCTTTGTACATGGTGACAGTATTACTTTGTGTTGGAAGTCTGAACATGAGTGTTGATTTTGGCATTTATGTTCCTTGACTTTATGCATTACATATGTGTACATACATTCCATGGATCCATAAGTCTGTCGAAGTGACAACTGGATGTGCAATAAGTTATAATATACAAATATACAGCTATACAGACTATAGAATTTTACATTTGAACACTATAAACTTAAACACTATAAACGTGTTACATGCCTCACTATGAACCGTCTTTATACGTAAAAAATTCATCTACTGAGTAAAAGCAGTGTGTATTTAAGTATTTTCTTAATGCTACTTTAAATTTTGTCTTTTCATTCTTAAGACTTATGAGACTCAGTGGGAGTCTGTTGAAGATTCTGATACTAGCATAGAAAGTACTTTTTTGAAAACAAGATAGGCATTGTTTATAAGGATTTTAATACACTGCATTTTATGTCTTTGTTTTCAGTTTTCTTTTATTTTCAATTAATATTTACCTTTACTCAGCATCTGATACTGCTTTAACCATTTGACATTGCATTTAAGTAAGGATGTCAGTTTCCCAAATGATGGTGTTTTTAAACTGTGTAAGGTGATACATTCGTTGTGATGTTTGGGAGAAATGTGCAGGATATGACGGGAGGCAGTGTGCTCCTTCAAAGTGTAAGAATAAATGAAAACCTGAAAACTTTCAGATGTCAGTGTCATTGGTCATGTTCAAAAAGTCAATTATTTTAACATGCTTAATGATAAATTCTAAAAGGTTCTGACAATGGTATGTAACATTGAGAACTAATTGGTTTCTGGACCTTGTCCATCGTCCAGAAATCTAAAATAACGACAATTTCCGGACGATGGACAAGGTCCAGAAACCAATTAGTTCTCAATGCTTAATGATGTTTTTACTCAGTAATAAGTTTAAAACTATTTAATTGTAATCGTAATTTTCACACTTTTTATAAATGTATTACATCAGTCTTCATTTTTTTTTTTAGTTCTTGTTTGATTGGACATGAGACCCCAGAATACACAGTTTCGTGATCTGCCCTCTTTATTTTTCTGTCAGAACACCCTACACTGACTTTTGAGAAATTGTGCTGATTTTTATGTTTCTAGTGTGGTTTTTCACTTGGTCTTTCCCTGCATCATCTGGTACTTCTCTCCTGCTTCAGTTTTCTCTCTTTGTTTCTCTGTGTAGCCTGAGCCTATTCTCTACTAATTTTATGTGCTTTGAGGTAGTGTATATCATGTAAATATGTAACAACAACATCCAGTTTCAAGATAATAATGTTTGTTGGCACTTGATAGATTTCTGAAGGAAACCGACATCAATATGTTGAGCCACTGTGTACAGTGTATGTCCTGAATGAAGTATTTTCCTCAAAACTTTACAACCCCAAAATCCTCAGACAGTGCTCGATTTGGTTCAAGATAAGACCTGAGTATATGATCTGTGTACTGCTGTTATTTTGTCAGAGGCCCTGTGATTTCTGATTCTGACGGAAACATACAGCATAAAGACATGGCTCTCAAAATAATATCGGTGAAGCTTGAAACATGAGGCCATCACTAGCGTTAGTCTCTGATGTTTGACAGCCCATGTAGGCCGATATTTGTGATAGTGACAAAAACCAAAATTCATGTACTGTTACATATTTAAACATCTTTACTGGTTAATGGGCTAGGACCCTGCCATGCATGGGTGATCTTAGTGTATGGGATACCTGTTTAGTTGCAAACAAAATTTTTTATTTTGGAGCTGAAGCAGAGAAAGCACTGGGGATGTATGAGCATAGGTAGGAGTATAATATTAAAATTTATTCTATAGAAATGGGATGTCCGGATGTTACTGTGGACTGGATTAAACTGGCTCAGGATAGGGACCAGTGGCAGGCTGTTGCTAACAGAGTACTGAAACTTTGTGTATCGCAGAAGACCGGATGAGAGACTTGAAGAAATTAGTAAATAATGATCATGGAGCTTGTAGTTGTGAATTGTTGTGTGTACCAAATTAGTTTTAATTTCCATTGCTTGAATTTACTTTGGTTTTTGTATCTTATACAGTAAGTGAACTTTCATATTGTGGTCTTCTGGGTTGTGATGCCCTGCAGTCTAGCATGAATGTGTATCAGAGTATTAGAGGAACATGCTTCCTGCATTTTCAGGATATTGCCCTGAAGGTGGAAGGAGCAGGTTCCTGTGAACCAGGGGTGCACAAATCCAAGGTACTAGGTTGTGCTGCCCGGGCAACCAAATTTTGTATGATGGTGCCTAATATCTGTGGGTCCTTCATACAGAACTTGCTTTATGTCGCTCTTCTGGTGCCTAGAATTTTGAGATGGTCACTAGATACTGTATTCTGGAAAATTTGTGCACCTCTGCTCTGAACCATTGGTACATATATACAAGACACCATGGCATCACATACTAGAAGTCTTATAATTGTAGTACTGTTGTTTGTGTACTGAATCCATAGACTTGGAGGTTATTTTTGGAAAATTTGTGGGCCCCTTAATCCATTGTGAACTCACTTCAGTACATAACACCACAACAACCATGCAGGGAACATACTCACATATGTGGTAGGAAGTTAGGTTCAGACTTCTGGACAAAAGGTTTACGAACAAATTGTTTTAATGAAACACATTGGCTACATGTTAACTGTACTTCCCAGGTTGTGATGGTGTATTTATGTAACTATTTAATGGGTTCATTTTATGTAAGAAGACAGAGGAAACGTAACTTTGAATTGCCATGTTGTTTATAACATTCACAAATGTAAAAATATTTTATTTGTACTGTTTTTCAGATTGATGAATTTATGTACTGTGTGTCTGAATGCAGAATTTTCTAAATCTTAAAGTGGTTAGATTGTCCTGAAAGTGTGGTCTGCTGCTACTACAGCTACAAAACCAGTAGGGCTGTCTGATGTTTTTTATTCACATATTAGAATGGTTCTGTGCACATATGCAAAGTACTGCTTCAAATTCATAAAAAATCTCTCTCTTTCTTTTTTCTTTGGGTGTTATTTGTATCATATGTCAAGAGTCTATCTCACAGGGCCAGAGTGTCAATCAACATATCTGCAATGGTGGTGCAATTGAAATGCGGCTTACTGTTTTCTTGTGTGACTTTGGCCAACAGAATTTTGACAGGATGATTAAGTTCTGTTATTAATATTTTCAGACCTCAAATTCACTACCCTGGTCACAATCAGGGGAGCTGAGAGAAAACTTTCCAGAAGAACCTCTTACACCGCCTACGAAAAGAAGCCGAAACAATGAGCATCGTTTCTCACCATCCCCAGCTTCATCTGCAACCAACAACAACAATAACAATGGTGACCCACTGATGAGAGAAACGTTACTAGGACAGGCATTGGAGGGGGGTCCTACAATTTACACAGGCAGCACTTCCCATCAGGTAAGAGAGATAGCATTCTTGCAGATTACTTGAATTTGAGTACTCAGCATTTATGTTACAGCAGTGCTTTGCCTTACACAGTCATTGCATTTCTGTAAAACACTAAGCTCTTACAGGGAAATTGAGGGTTAGGGGAACTTTGCCCACTGTTAGCATTCATCAGATCATAAAACAGGAGTTTTTTCCTTCACTAAGTACAAAAAATGCATAATAACATGTTTAAAAATGACAAAAATATGGAAGATGCATTGTGGTGGTAAACTGGGAGCTAGAGTAGTGGTTTTTGATGTTATTTCACTGCTGTCCACAGGAAATGTGGATCTCTTTTTTGCAGAAGCCACAATTTTTTTCTGTGTGTACTCAGATTAAAAACTGTGGAGGCATAAAACCAAATGCTGTGGTTGGCAGAACTGGATTCAAACGGAAAACTGTGAATATTTAAAATCCTCAATTTGCTAGAGATTGCTGTGTTTTTCACTGTGGCCAGATGTTCAGTATGGCAAACATATTTACAAACGGTACATAATTGGAATGTAAAATAACTTTCCGTTTGACAGAACAAAGGCAACTCTGACTCTTCACTGCAAGCGCATTCGACAGGTGAGGAGAGCAATTCTAGTGATTCAAACTCAGAACATGGTGCATCCACATTGGAATTGGTTAGACCCAAGGCAGAGCCTAATGATTACAGCTCTTTGGATGACAACCATCACCATCATGGCAATGGGGGGCTGGGACTGGATCCAACACGTTCCTTCCCTGCTGCTGCATTGCTTGGACTTCAGAGTAAGAACTGCGTATATACTGACATTTCTGTTGTCTGCATGCTGTGAAAATACTCCTGCGTTGAGTTGCAATGGGCAAAAAGCTGTTATTGTTATCCTAAGTCAAGTTTATAATTTATCGTAGCTGTGTGGTGAGGTAGGCAGTGTTTGTGAGGCAGTTAGTAGCATACACTGCTGCTCCCTTCAGGCCTTTCTGACAGGGAGATTTTTCTATATTGCAGATAGTAGATGAACAGGGTATTGATTTGTGATTTGGCGAGGTGCTACAATAATGAATGAACAACAAGGGTTGTTCATGGATTGAGAGAAGGGAGATACAAACAGTCTCCCTGCAACTTCGTGCACGACATATTATGTTGTGTTCCATGTTGGTTCCTCCGGGCTGTAGGTAGCTATAAGCATGCCTCAGCATATCCAGAATGCATGTATGAACTAACCAAATCTGAGACTGAGAAATTAGTGGCATTTGAAATTCATATAAGATATATCAGTTTACCTGTTTTTAGGTATGATACCAAAATCGCCTATTATCTTCATCATGTCTGCCCATCTGTCTTCATTATAGTCTGTCAAGAAAATCAAAATTGGGTTATAATCAGACAAAAATATCAGGCACTTTACTTGAAGACCTAAGTATGGTTTATTGTTGCTGGCAGCATTAAAGCGCCATAAAGTGAATTGATATCAGACTTAGGATAGCCAATGATGTATAAACATTATGTGAACATACCACAGTGTCTTTTAAATATCTTTATTTGCACTTTAGATAGTAATGTTAATATGCACAGGCAGTTTTCATTTAACTTTGCCCCAAGCAGTGTTCTTGCATAAATTGATTCATTATAACATGTACTTAATAAGTCATACTTAAATGAACACCATCAAAGCGCACTTCTAAAAGGGTTCTTTGGTGTTGTTTATTTAAATAATATTGTTTGACATGAACGTTGACAAATTTTTGGTTACCAAATATTCGGTGAATGTTGCATCAACTCAAATTAACATTCTTTTGTGGGGTACTTCAATTAATTCATTTATTTTTTAATTAATTTTGAGGTGAATTTATAAATTGAAGTAAATGACCCAGTACAGAATGATGTTCATGTATTGATGAAGCGTGTCATAATTCATGATTTCTGTTGTAGATATTCCTGGATTGTTACCTGGGCCCTCAGGACTGCACAACAATAGTCAAGACACCAACTTTGGTAAGTTGTCAAATGTAGTAATTTTGTAGAAAGTAGCTCTTAACAGTTGTAGACCAACGTGCAAGATAAGGCTTGTTTTTGAACATTCTTGAGACATCCCGTTCAACTTGTAATTTTGTTTGTCCAACTTTGTAGGGTGACTGTATTTATTTGGCTTGTTAGATACCTCAGTTTTGTGTGTATGTTGTGTTTGAATTAGAGTAAATTTCCTACAGAAGATTTTTCAAGGATAACCTTTCAGTCAAGGGTACAGTCTTCTGGAATTGGACACCGTTCATTTTGTCACATTCCAGAAGACAATACTGTCCATTGCGAGAACCTCAAATATTAGCTTTTTTGTCATGAACTGGCTTACCATCATCCTTTGTTCTTCCCGTCTTATCATGGTATCTGGCAGTAACTGTATTCAGTAATTACTTGTAGGTGAGATGTAATTAGGGGGTAGAATTGTATTCTGGCCTGGCTGTTTCTGTTCGGTTTGGGTGGCAGTTTTAATCCAGAGCCTATTACAAATCTATTGGACACATTCAAAAATGAATACAGTGAAACTTGCATTAATGTGATTTTCAAGTAAATGATATAGTAATATTATAATAATAATAATAATAATAATAATAATAATAATAACAACAACCCTATATGGGCTTGGGCCTCCTCTTTCTGAGGTTACGAGGTCTTTGTGCATTTGCGGCAGTAAGGGACCGGCTGACTGGCCGCGCTTTTCAACTCGATCCTGATGTGAATGCCAGAGCCATCTGGCAGTCAGTCAGGAGACTTGGGTGAGAAATGGCCTCTTAATTTAGCTTACAAGCAGTACTAGTTCTATTCATGCCATAAGGTTCTTTTACATACCGTAAATCTACGACATGGGACCAACGGCTTTACTTCCCCTCCGAAGGAAGTGGTGCTCCGGATTTTTATCACCCTTAAAAATCCATCGACCTCGGTCGGGATCGAACCCGCGAACCTTGGGTCCAGTGGCGAGCACACTAACCACTAGTCCACCGAGGTCGACAAAAGGCGGAAAAAGAACTTCAATGCCAACAGCACATGGTGTTCCCAGGCGGTCACCCATCCAAGTACTAACCACGCCCAACGTTGCTTAACTGCGGTGATCGGACGAGAACCGGTGTTTTCAACGTGGTATGGCCGTTGGCAAATGATATAGTAATTATTGGAATATGTTAACAGAAGTTTGCCAGTCCCCGGTATGTGCTTTGTCAGAAGGGAGACTGTAGAAGAAAACCATTATTCTGATATATATGGCCATGCATACTGCAGAACATAATGAATTGTTTTTTTTGTGCCATCATTAAAATTCTGTCATTTTATATTATGCACTGTCTTGGATGGAGGGGGAGGAGGGGAGAACACTCATTTAGTTTTATTTTTTGTACAAATTAGTGGAGACTGCAATTACCGTATATTCTCGAATCTAATCCGCACCCTTTTTACAGTTTTAGAGGGCTGAAAAATCAGATGCGGATTAGATTCGCGGTCTAGAGCTGGATTTTGGAGAAATGATTGAGCTGCTGTACGTGCCATAAGAACAATACAATACAATAATCTATTATTTTATTATTTATTATTATAATAATATAATAATTGGGTCCAGTGAATTTCCTTCGTGACGCCTCACACCCGCTGATCGCTGCCTTGTGGTTCCGCCATAGTCGAACGTTGCTTTCATCAACTCCAAAAATTGCAGCGGCTTTGCGGTTTCCATTCTTCTCTGCGCACCGAATAACTTCACGTTTGAACTTTGCCGTATATGAGAGTCGTTTAGATTTCAGGTGTCCCTTTTCAATAACTACGGTACACGACAAATTGGAACAAGCACCTCCCACGTTTCAACAACTAAGGCTCAGCTGGCTTCAGACGAGATTGCGCACGTCTGTTGAGAAAGGCCCCGCCTCTATCGGTATGACTCATCGGCCACAGGCGTAGCGTCGGATTTTAACGCATTGGTAACATCCAATATTATTCAATCAGTCGCCCCGTGGGCAAGGGGTGGTTGAAGGAAAGGTGCGGATTAGAATCGCGAACTAACTTTTTTTTTTCGTTTAAGAAGTCGCCAAAAACTGGGTGCGGATTAGATTCGAGAATATACGGTACTTAGTTCTAATGGTAGAATACCTTGGTCCAGCTCATAGAACTTTGCTGTTTGTGGGAGTGTAGTTTAGCAGCTGCTGATCTATTAGAGTGATAATTACATAAAATTAATTTCAACATTTTCTGCTTCATTTGACTTCCGGAACTTGTTTTGTGCATGAATGGAACGTAGATTTGTAACATCTTAAAATTGTTGTTGTAAATACCAAAATACCAGGTTCTACTTGACTTTTAAAAATAATAAACTCCTTTTTCATCATTTTCCTATTGAGAAGTGTTTCCATGTCTGTGAGAAGCTACAAATACTGACAAAAAATTACATGGCAATGAACACAAGTGGTAACATTTAATGTTTACTGATATTGTATATCACTAAAAATAAAAGTTCACCCTATAACATGCCTTGAAGGCACAGAGGGTGTATAGAGGTATAGCCCCACTTGTTCTTTACCCTAAGTGCTAGGTGGGGGTGGGTGGTCAGTGCCACGCCCTGACCACATTACCTCTAGGAGAGACCCGGTACCCTTTGTACAGGATGCTAGGTGGGCTTTGGGGCTGGTCTGGGTGGATAAGGAAAATCTTGCCTCCACTGGGGTTTGAGCCGCGGACTCTCCACCCCACAGTGAGTCGCTACACTGAAAACGCTGTCCCAGTCGTTCACATGTCTGTACTGGGCAGTATAAATAATGAGTTAATTTCATGTAAAAAATTTTCAGTTGTGGAGTAGGTGTTAAATTTATGGGAAACATTTGGAGGTTTGATTTCCCAAGGGTAGATGTGAAATCTACAAGTTATGGATGATACAGAGATTATCATAGAATGATTTGTAAGTTATGTATGTTTTAATTATTATTAACTTTTTATGATATGAAAATGAAATGTTACAGACTTTATCTTGCACAGAGTATTGTGTTTTTTTGTAGTTAGTGTAAGCAAAACTTGCCACAGCACTTATATTTTGTAATGTTATTAGCTCCTCCTGTATATTTTACAAAACAAAATTGTGTACTTTTTATATCATGATGTAAGGATGTTTCCTGGCTCTTGTCCAGTGTGTGGAGTTTGATTGTATCTACTAGTGTTTTGTGGGCTGTCTCTCTCTCAGCTAGAAACCAGGAGGGGGAGGAAGCACATGCTCTGATAGGCCAGTTTTATAAAACTGGTCCCTGTTTCTGGCCTCAGTAACTGTCTCTGTGTAAGGATAGTAACAGAGTCAGCCTGAAAAACAGTGTAAGTGTAACCTCACCTCCAGGTAATGGACAGCATGCAGGAAACACCTTTGCTTTTTTGTTTTTTGTTACTGCTGTCTTAGGGGGTATTTTAAATTGAGGTCTTCCAGAGTATAACACTTCAGTCTCACAGATGGTTTAACACTGTGTAGCCTCATTGATGGTTATGACACTGTGTAGTCTCACAGATGGTTATAACACTGCAGTCTCACAGATGGTTGTAACACTATGCAGTCTCGCAGATGGTTATAACACTGTGCAGTCTCACAGATGGTTATAATACTGTGCAGTCTCACAGATGGTTGTAACACTGTGCAGTCTCACAGATGGTTATAACACTGTGCAGTCTCACAGATGGTTGTAACACTGTGCAGTGTTCACAGATGGTTGTAACACTGTGCAGGCTCACAGATGGTTATAACACTGTGCAGTGTCACAGATGGTTGTAACACTGTGCAGTCTTACAGATAGTTATAGCACTGTGCAGGCTCACAGATGGTTATAACACTGTGCAGTCTCATAGATGGTTATAACACTGTGTAGTCTCATAGATGGTTATAACACTGTGTAGTCTTATAGATGGTTATATAACCAAGCAGTCTCATAAGTGGCCATAACTTTGTATAGTCTTGTAAATTGTTTTAACACTGTGTAGTCTTATGGGTGGTTTTAACAGCATGTAGTCATACAGATGGTTGTGCTACCATGTAGTCTTACTGATGATTGCCAATGTTTTGTGGAGACATCTGCTGTCTCCATCTTTGGGGAACTTATGCCCAGAGCTTGGAGGCATTGAATTCATGGATAACACTTATGAGACTGCCTGTGTCATCACCTAGAAGATGACAATCCAAATTTTGATCACTGTGAAATCTGATTTGATGATACATATTATTGAGTTTGTACACCCTACCTTCTTCTAGACTGATCATCATGTAAGAGTGGAAATATATCCACTGAGACTTGGCTTTCAGAAACAAGAAAAATGGATGTTTGATTTACATTACATTACAAAAATCTAAATGGGAAGCTTGCAATATTTTTTAGTCCATGTACAGATGATATCACTTGACAAGCCCTAAATAAATGCAGATTCATTATAATGTGGCATTAAAATATTCAGGTTTCTTTATTTAAAAGTTTCTTGCACACAGTGCAAGCACAACATGTAAATTAACACAACTGGTGAAGCACTCTGTAAATAATGCATTTCTGTCTTGGTTGGGTAGAAGGAATTGACAGAACAATAGTCTTTGGAATGATGAGGACAGAGCTGTCACACTGGTGATTAAGCATTAAGCTCTTAGAGATTTCATGATGTATGTTGTTTTTACTTGTTTTTTATTAATTTTATTTATTTTTATGTGAAGATGTTACTGGTTTTTATTTCCTTACTGTCTGTGCTATATTTTTATTTTATGAGTTCCCTTACATGGGCGCTTGTCGGTGGCTTGTGGTTATGGCTCACGTTATCTCACTAGAATACATGTTATTGTGTCCCCTGATGAATGCTGCATTTTCTTAACAAAGTTTTGCTGGAATGCATCCACCATGTTTAGCGGGGCATCACCTGTATATCAAATTGCACTGTAAGTGGACGTGATATTTTACGAGCCCAAGTAGTTGGCATCACTTAATATGTGCAGTGAACCTTGATTATTAGAACCTGTGGCCAGTTTCGTTTACCTCTAATGATTGTTCTGTTTAAGGAGTTAGTGTTTTCAGTGTTTATGAAACTGGTAAGTCAGTCTGTTAGCTTCTTTGCTGTGTTATGTGATATGTAAGCTGCTAGTTTTTTTTTTTTTCTGTGGATGTAAAATTGATTTGTATTTTATACACGAGAACTAAAAATAAGAGATGAAGGGATACATGGCAAGAATTGGAAAATCTGCTGGCTGTGGTAATACCTTGAAATAGGATACTGAGGATGCTTAACAAAGAATATTTTATTGCTTACTGCAGTTAGGTACTGACCACAAAATTATGTGATTTGTGTGCAGTACAGAAATCCCAGGTATTAAGCAATGGAGAAAAGCGTGAGCCCTTGATTTTAAGGTGGGAGGCGATAAGCTCCATCTCACATTAATTTAAAAAAATTAAAATGCACTTTTCTAAGCAACCACAAACTGTACAATTTGTCACACATGTAGCTGAGTGTTCTCTGTATTTTTTTATGGTATTTTAGATATTAGTTGTCAAAAATATGTTTATAAGTCGATCATTGTCGAGAAAGATAAGCAGATACAGAAACCCCTCACCTACATAGCAGCAGCATTGTGTTAGTAGGAAGACTATATGACATGCAGGTTGTTGTAAGAGGTTTGGCAGCTGCTGGTCTGATGTCAGGTGCTTAAGTTTGTCTAGCCTTGCTGTCCACGTGTGGTCAGTAATATGTAGCTTCTTCGGCAAGCTTTGTATGGAATTCTTCCCTCTCTTTCATTGTTACAATTAAGGAAACCGTGTCATACATTTTCAATGTTTTGCAAAATGATGATATAGTTACTCCATTAGTGAAGTATACCAACTTTCTGGGTCTTATTGTGTCACTAGAAATACGCTTGTCAAGGTGTAGATGTTTCTGTCAGTGAATGCAGGTAGCCTGATACCGTGGAGCTGTCTATATCAGCTAATGCAGACCTGAGATACCTTGCATTATATACTGAGGATGAGAGCTATGCCGGCGGTAGAGTAGCTACTGGTAGGGCCTCCCAAGCCGGACAGGTCAAAGGGTAGATACCAGACTAAGAGAAGCACCTTCCCCGAGTGGTGACTGGGAAAAGAATAGTCACACTGCAGCCCCTGCAGGTCGTAAAAGGCGACCAAAATGGGTACCCAGTGCCTGGGGTATAGCTGGGCCACCCTGTCCCGGGGGTTGTAAATTTGGTGGACTGGCCCTCCAGGTTGGGGGTTTAGGCGACAGGCTGACAACCTGTCACTGTAAAAAGCTGACCGTTAGGAAACCTAAAATGTGGTCAAGAAATAGAGTGGACTGGGAGAGGGCCATTAAGGAGGCGAAGGTCCGCATTGGACTGTAGTGCCACCGAAGGTCCGCATTGGACTGTAGTGCCACCGAAGGTCCGCATTGGACTGTAGTGCCACCGAAGGTCCGCATTGGACTGTAGCGCCACCGAAGAAGAAGAAGATATACTGAGGATGATAATTTGATTCACCAACAGTTTGTGTGTCAGAACTGTTATAAAAGCCACATTGCATTATATGAAACTCAGTCAACTTAAGTAATGTGGTGTTATGGGGGTGCACTATGAAACAGGAATTTAGACAGCAATTTGGAAGGAAATGGGATTTGAGGTTCTCACAGTACTGTGGCTGAAGGTTTGCGTCATCTGGGTTGGATGTTATGTTGTGTTGTTCAGTAAACAGTTCCCAGTCATAGTGCCTTCACCTTCAGGGTCAGTCTGTCTTGGATTTCTTGACCCTGATGATGAAGGCACTGTGGTTCTTTGAAACGTTCAGAACTGTTTACCGATCGACACGATGTAACATCCCAGAAGGCTTGAGCCTTGGATGAAGGAAGTGTTTTTTTTTTTAATCCAAAAAGTTAGGTATTCCATAATTCATTGAAAATCCTTCCCAGAAGTGAGAGTTCTTCCTGTCAGAACTTGTTATTAGACAACTGTGAGTTTACATGTTGTCGTCATATTTTGATAAAGTGTGACGCATGGTATAGGTATGCTGTGTGGGTGAATCTGTATTAAAGTTTGAAGTAGCTAAGAAAAATTTGAATATATTTATTTGACAGTTTGAGTGGGAGTGTTAGGGAATAATATGAGTTGTGTGATGCAAAGTGTGACTGTTAAAAGCAAAATAAGTTTCATCTTCTATCACTATAAACAAACACTGTCAAACTGAAGAAAATAGGATTATAATTCCTCGTAGGAGTCGCTATCGATTGTCAGTATATTACTACAGAAGGGTGATGGGCATTAATGTACAAAATGGGCATTAATGTACATAATGGTCATTAATGTACGTAATGGGCGTTAATGTACATAATGGGTGTTAATGTACATAATGGGCGTTAATGTACATAATGGGCTTTAATGTACATAATGGGCGTTAATGTACATAATAGGCGTTAATGTACATAATGGGTGTTAATGTACATAATGGGTGTTAATGTACATAATAGGCGTTAATGTACGTAATGGGTGTTAATGTACATAATAGGCGTTAATGTACATAATGGGCGTTAATGTACATAATGGGCGTTAATGTACATAATAGGCGTTAATGTACATAATGGGTGTTAATGTACATAATGGGCGTTAATGTACTTAATGGGTGTTAATGTATGTAATGGGTGTTAATGAACGTAATGGGCATTAATGCACGTAATGGGCGTTAATGTACATAATGGGCATTAATGTACATAATTTCAAGGCGTTTGCCTTCTGTGACTGGCAATTGTGAATGATGCGGTGTCGAAGTAGATACTTGTGTACAGAGGTACTCGTATAAGATTTGAGGTGTTCATGGCAATTTGTGTTCAGATTGCAGTCTTGTGAGGTGTGATACTGGAAAGTACTGCTACACAAGAATGTGTGTAAATATTTCTGATTTCTTCAGTTACCACTACAGCTTTGTACTAATGTAGAAGGCAGTTGTCCAAAGAAACTATACACTGGTTGGCAATAAAAGAGGAAAGGGTCAGGTAAATTGAAGTTCAAAATAGTGTGCAAATGCATGTATTGTTGCAAGGCTGTTGGTAAGACATGCTGTACGAACATAATGTAGCGGTTGTTTAACCGTGTTACAGATTTGTGAATTCAGAAACATACGTTACAGCCTTTTAAAAACAAGGATTTTCTATGAAAGCGATGGAAAATGTATTGTTTAGAATCATGTGTGGATGTGATAACTGAATACATGGAGCAGAGTCTTTCTTGAGAAGCTGACTTTTTCTCAGCTAGTAAAGAAATTCCCCGCATTTTCTGGAATGTGGAAGTTCATTAACATGTTGATAAGAACATGCCAATAGTCTGTAACCTGAGCCAGATAAATCCGGCCCATACCTCCCACCATGTTTTGTTAAGGTGACTTAATATTCTCCTGTCTACACCTACGTCTTTCAAGCAGTTTTTTTTTTCCTTCATGTTTTCTCACTAAAGCCCGACATACATTTCCCTTCTGTCCCATGCGTGTCACCCATCTTAATGTCCTTGATTTGATCACCAGATTAATATTTGGTGAGCAGTACAAATCATGAAGCTTGTCCTTATAGTGTTCTTTGGCCTCCTGTTACATCCTCCCTTTTAGGTCCAAATATTCTCCTAAGCACCTGTTTGCAATTACGCTCAGTCTCTGTTCTTGTCTTAATGTGAAAGACAAAGTTTCACATTCATAACATCTGTACACAGCAGCAGGAGAAATTGTTTTACGTAGATGATTGTTTTTAGCTAGCAGATGGGAAGAGAAGACTTTCAGAACTTAATGATAACAAGCATACCCCAAAACCAGTCCTACGGAAATTACACCCTGTATTTTTTTCATACCTTGAAGGATCGATTAGCTCTTAGATCATGGTTGTGAGTAATATGGCTGTCACTTTTCAAAACATGCAGAATCATGCTCTACAGTGGTGCATTCAGCTGATAATGTTTAATAGTACATTCCACCTGAGTTGTAAGGAAATTAATAGATTATACAGCCACGCATGGACCCATTTATCATAACTACGTCTGTACTGATATTAGATAAAGCCATCTTCAAGGTGGGACACTAATGGACTTTGCTTTATGTAACTGTTGATACATCTGCCACATAACTAATTCCTCTTCACAGCTAGCTGAAGCCATTCCACATTCTCACACCCTTCTTATCTAAGGCCCATTTTAATATTGTGTTGTAATATTATGTCACTCTACAGAAAGTTGAGACTGGATTGTTACAATGCACAATATTTTGCAAGTAGTTTTTTGAGTAATATATGACATTTTTATTTGAACTGTATAACTTATAAAAGTTTTTTGTACATCATGCCACATGTTTCAGTGCATTCCCTGGACCATCCTGATCTCCAATACAGGAGTACTTTATATTTCATGCTTTAATCTTTAAATGATCTACTTTTGCATATGTGAACACATGTACTAAGAAAACACCCTTATAAATTTATTTTAATATATATATGGGCAACAAGGAAATTTACTGCATTTTTAAGGCACGCTGCTTAATCTCTATTTTATTTTCCACAAAATACCATTTGTTTCATAATTTTATCTTTTTATGTTCAAATAATACGTTCATAAACAGTACACAAAAATTTAAATACCAACCCGGTCATTTAAAGGTTAATGTGTCCTGAGATTGAGATCTGTCTTAATGATCATGTATGGTATTGCACCATGTAAATTGTCTTGAATAAATTATACACCATGGATTTGAAGTATAAAAGCAAGATTCATTGTGTCAAGTAGCAAATAAGTAAAATTATCTTAAAACATGCGTTAAAATCTTCTTAACAGTGATCAAGGTGAGGATAGAACAGGACACAGATTGTTCAAAATCACTTTTAGTTTTCCTCTTACGTTATATGGATTGATATCATTTAATAGTCTCCACTGTTGCATGAATGTGAAATCACATTTTGTTATTTTTAAAAACCTGTTAGATGTGTACAGGTCATAGGGCTTTGTGTTGACATTTGCCATAATGGTGTAAAGTGTGAGTGATTTTGACGGATCAGGAAGCATGTGTCGCTGTTCAGTAGCTGGCTCTCTGACTCATTCCATTTTTTTTTTTTAAGTCTTTTGAGATTTTTTTTTGGGTTTATAATGCAGTGATTGCTTTGGAATTCAACTTCCATCTTGCCATTTTGATTTGCTGTCTAATTACATAGTAGTTAGTCATGTTCTGTTAGTTGTTCTGTGGTGTTTAAATTAGCATTATTTTTGAATGAGAGGATTTTACTGATGAAAGATTTTCTAGCATTCTATGCATAATTGATTTGACATAATTTTGTACACAGTTTGGAAGCTCCATGTAAAGAATGGCGTTCACTGGGACAAACTAATTGGTGCTAATCTGGTTGCTTATGCTTCTTGCTGATTGGTATGTTCTTGAAATCCCATAGCTTATTCTGCTCATGTGATAAACAGGTTGATTTAATGTAGAGCAGTCCAAATTGTTACATTTTGTGCGTCTGTAGATGACACTTTTTAAGTGACATGTAAAATTATTTAAGGTATTTGAGAGAAACATGTGACTTAGAGAAAGTGAAAGGTAAACTGAACGTAATTGAACAGCCCACTGTTGAGAAGAAAGAGAGTGAGAGAAACCAGAGTTTTATCATCACAGAACTGATGGCAGATGAGGTGGAGCGAGGCTGTTGGCCGCGACTGGCCGCTGGGAAGGAGCAGCAGCGGAATCAGAGCAGACCAAAATGCCCACACTGCTGTCGTGAGTATAGCAATGTGTGGAACCTGAAGCAGCACATTGTCAATGTACACGTGCACACAGCCACTGAGGAGTGGGAATCTTGTACAATGTGCGGAAAGAAGTTCAAGACTCGACAGTACCTTACCATGCATCAGTATAGAGTCCACGGCATCAAGCATCGGGAACATAACCAATCATATGTTGTTCCAGAGACAAACAGAGACACATGTGCAGTGGTTTCATTGTTATAGTGTGTTCATATTCACGTGTCAAGTACGTAAATTATATTAACTGGTTGTTAACTTTTGAGTCTTGGTTTTTGTGCTTAAAGAATATTTGAATGTAGTTGCTTGCACTGTGACTTTGGCCTCATATATGTTTTAGTTTATAGCAAAATTTGTACGGACTCATAACAGACCAGAAACAAAGGACTTTGTTTTCGTGTTACGTACCGGCAGAATTCAGCACAGTTAGAAAATGGTACATGACAGAACCTCAGCCTGACCGTTTGTAGTACCAGAGTAAAGATTCATACTGGACATTAGGCCCTGGTGTAGTTACATATTTGTAGTGTAGCTCAGATTTGACATCCTTAACAGTGGTGATTTTTAGGATTACAGTCTTCTGGGATGTGATGCAGTATGCTTCTGTTAGGAAGATGGAGGCAGCAGTTTCTTCCAAACTGCACAGCATCACGTCCCAGAAGACAGTGGTGTTAATACAATGGAAGTCTTTAATTACATATTTGTTGGAATAGAGAGGGTAGGAATACTATGTACATACATTCCACGGATGTAGAAGTTACAGTGACTTTAGTATGTGCAACAAGTCGTAAAGTACAAAATATGCAGATGAGTATTGTTGACCCTGTGGCACCAGAAGCCATCTACAGTCAACACAGAGTCATGCTGAGAAAACTGAACGTCCACTATAGTCATCAGCCAAGAACATGCACAGTGATGGATGGCCATTTAAATCCTGGGTTTTTTGCAGAGTACGCTGGCTCCATAGGTTTAAATGTTCCACTAAATACTTATAGCTAAGTTATACTGTTCATTTATATGGTATAATATAAGGGCAAAGTCATTTTCAATATTATGAATTCCAGTGAAGGAGTGTGTATTTAAGTATTTCTTTAATGCCATTTTGAGATGCTCCTTTTTATTCATCATAATTTTGACACCAGGTGTAGACTTAATGATCTTGGTGTTTAACAGCAGACAGTTTTCTGAACATGAAAGGTTGTTAATTGATCTGTGGAGATCATATTTATTCATATTCCAAGAATCATGATCGTTGCTAAATTTATGTGCTCATTCCGTAGTCTGCTTGTGACAGGTCCATAGCCACTTCCAAACCACGTTCTCCAGAGACTGCAATCTAATGCTTCCTCTGTCCAATTCCTGTATCTTCTCTCTTCCATAAGGTCATTCAGTAGCTGCTTACATCTTTTTCATCTTCTCATCCCTTCTATCTTTCCTTCAGTAACGTGTTTTAGAAAGCAGTTCCTACGAAAGATGTGACCAGTCCAGTTAGACTTCCTTCGTGTTATTGTATGTGGGATGTTCCTTTCCTCTTTGACTCTTTGTAGTACTTCATTTTTTCACATGCTCAGTGCAACTGATCTTCTCCATCCTTCTCAAGCACCACATTTCAGAACTTCTGCATGCCACATCATATTAAATTCATGAATAAAGAGTATAAATTTTTTATACAAATAAGGTGATCATGAGATAAGTGAGATATCTTAGTGACATAAATTGTGTGTTGTCTGTGCACTTGCACTGTAGGGTCCGATTTTTCATTTCATGATCGTGCTAAATAACAAGTTGCTGACACTGTTGGTGTGTCTACATTATAAAGACTACTCTGAAATAATCTCATGTTTGACAGTGTGCAAAACAAGGGCTATCTTAAGGAATACGTTTCCCAGGAGAGGTTGAACTGCCTGTAATATATTCATACCTGCAACAGATACACATTTTTCTGTTATCAATAATGAAACTGGCCTGAACACAGAATTTAAGATGTGGAATTAATAAGCCAAATGTAATTGAAAGATGCTAAGTTTCTGCAAAATCTTCTGATTAGAAGTGAGATAATATAACTTACATTTTGTAAGAATTAGTTTTGGATCTAACAGAAAATTATTTTATTTATGGTATGATGGTATTTTTATAGTATTAGTACGTTCCTATTTATTTTTAAAATGTTGCAATGCAACCTCAGGTCTCTTAGTTCACTGTGGCCTGCAGGCACTGAGCTTGACATGCCGTCAATATGTCATTAATTTGGAAGTTTAAGCTGGCCTTTGCTTCAGAAGTTTTAAATTTATTTAATTTCACAGCGTGGAGTACAATAACAATGATGTGGCTCTTAAATGGAGTGGAATATGTGAGTTGTATTGATGGCTTAGGTTGGGACAAGTGATAGCTTCTTGTGTACATGGAAATGACCATATGAGATTTTGACGTTCTCATATCAGTGTTGATGAAGATTTCTGTCATCTGTGATATGTTGCTGTGTAGAGTGGTGTATAGGTACCACTGTTACGGAGGAGGTTGCTGCCTTTGTCTTCAAGGTGGACTGATCAGTTAATCTGGTTTAGGCAAATCATTGCTGCTTGAATCAACATTAGGCCATTTAATTACATAAAAGTTGCAATTAAAACTAAATTATTTTATAGCAGGCCCACTCAACTTGTAGCTTGCAGGCAACATGTTGCGTTGCCCACGATGCAGTGTTATGTTGCCCTCACACACCTTTTGAAATGAGACATCTTTTAATTCTTTCCATGGAAAAGCACAGAAGGAACACCAGAGCAATATGAAAACTTGTGAGCTGTTTATATATGGAGACATATATTACGGTACGAATTCATTCTGTAAAAATGTGCTAAAAATAGGGACACCCTAGCCTAGGTTGTTAAGTGCATTTCTTTATAAATTACTCCTATTATTATCAGCACATTTTTTTATGCACATGATGTACAGAAAAATACACAATAAAATTATGCATATTATTATACATACACTTATTTATTCTTCATTCTGTGTATCGAATTTCATGTTGCCCGCATGCAGGCCAAATTTTGCCGAACTTGCCGGCACCACATAAAAGGTTGTACAGGCCTGTTTTATAGGTGTATTATTTGGTTGTGCTTGAACCATTCTTGTACTTAGTTGGTCTGATATTGCTTTGTGTGTTACTGTGTACATGGTTATACTGTATATGCAACATTTTGAAACTGCTGCTTGTTCTGAAAATCATGTGAAACATCATATAAGCTGTAAGCAAAATGCACAGCTTTGTAATGTTAAAGCAGGTAGTGTGTGAGTATAGTGACAGCTGATTAACTGATAGACAGTTGGTGAAGAAATACCCTTCCTTTTACAGAACCCAAAGATTGGTTACTGTGTCTATGAGAGCCTGCCGCTAGACCCTGTGTTAAGTTAGATCAATCTAGAGGGTGTATTTTTTTTTTAAACATGAAACTGCGTGCCTTTGGGCAGACAAAATTTTAGTGCATAACGACCAGTGATGCTGTCCGCTCTGCAGCGCTAAGTTCTGCGTTAAAAGAAACTCCCTGTGCAATTCTGTAAGGTTCTGGCAGTGATATATCACATTTGGAATCATTTGCTGTATGGACTTTGCCCATCATCTTGTGTTAAAAATAAAATGCTGTGTTTCAGAGCAGAATCATTCCCGTCCTCAGGCTAAGAATGAGGTTGACACCACTTTTGGGCCCACCCTGCACAGAGGTTGAGAATTGCTTTCACTGTTAGGCCCAGCTGAGTGTGTGAACCTTAATTTTTAGCTGAGGACGGGGACTGATCCTGCCACCGAATTGTGTCTTATTTTTACATGGGACAGTAGACGAAGTCCATAAAGTGAATAATTCAAAATGAATGTGTTCATCCTCCAGTATTCATCCTACCACCTACACCTAGTTTAGACTCTTGTGATAGACATGACAAATTCTTTTACTTGGTAAACTTGCAGTTTCTAATTAAGTTCTACTCAGTGAACCTCCTCGAGGAAGAGATCTCTTGTTAAATGGTAAACTTCAGCCAGTGGGATGTGTTTCAAACTTGAAATCTTTGCTTCTTCTGGGTTGTAATGCAGCATATATTGGTAGTTAATTTACTGGCATTTTGGGACAACCTATCAGTCCCACCTTCAAGGGTCAAGCAGTCTTCTGCTTGACCGTTGAAAGTGGGACTGATAGGTTGTCCTGAAACGTCAGTAACTACCAATCTGTGCTGCATAACATCCCAGAAGAGCGAAGACCTCATTTACACCATGGTGGAAGCCTGAAATCACATTTCACCCTTGCCTAGATTACACTGCTGATGTAAATACGGTTTGTCTGGAGACTTTGTGCTCCTGCTTTGCCTACGTGTGACATCTGTGAATCAGTGCATTGATAGTCTGTTACATAACAGTTTATGTAAATGAAGTCTCTTCTCTTAAGATGACAATCTTGTGGGATGTGACACCATGTAGTTTGGTAGAACGGTACCTATACTTGTAGGTACCTGCTGCCTCTCTCCGTCTTCAGGGTGGCTGTCTGTTGAACATGGCTTGTTGTCATCATTTTTACACAAGTTTAATTGGCACACTGTAATACTGAACTGATACTTAGCTCAGCCGTCAAGATAGTTCTTTAACTAGGTTCTGTTCCCTCAAAAAAAATAACATGGAAATAGGAATCAGTTTGTTGATGAAGACAAGTATATATTAAGCACTGTTCAGCATGTGTTATGAGACTTGTACAAGAGCGCATAATAGATGTAGTTGCCATGCTGTGTGCCTCTGGATTTGAGGTTTGCGACAGCAGTGAAAATTAGATTGTGGTAGTCTCGGCGATGCATAGTGTCTAATGCCATATTTATTTATTTATTTATTTATTTATGTCTTTCTGTAAATCCATGGGAGGTTGAAAAACATATTGGATACAGAAAAAGTCAATATACAAAATAAATCAAATACTCATGTAGTATTTGACTAATTCACACCAATAAATGCACAAAGACGAGTTATGTCATTAATTCCTTTGTTAAAAGGTTACCCCAGTACGTATCACAAGATCAATAAGATCACAAACCACGCAGACACTGAGCAACAAGGACGGTTCACCACACAGCAGCACATACAGATAACCGGCACATAACAGCACACCGAAAATGCGTAGACCACGCTGCCAATAATTTATTAATTACATCATAATATGTAACCTAATATAATATACTATACTATTTTACCACTATTTTAACAATTTTATTAATACTACTATTGCATAATTCTACATAGAGTGGTAACAAAGAGTACCGTAACTTTTTATATACAATTTTGACTGTTCTGATGTATTTTAAGAACATTGGTCTATGTACAAACCTCAACGATCCCCCTGATGATGGCAATATAGGAGTGCCGAAATGCGTATTGGGGAAATCTTTTAATAAAGGAATTAATGACATAACTCGTTTTTGGTGCATTTGTTGGTGTGAGTTGATCAATTGTACAAAAATGCACGGTGAATATAATGTGAAACTCATGTAGTAGTAAACAAGCAGATAGGTTAAAAAAGGATTTTAACGAACATACATCGGGTATGTATATGAATTTAATTCACGAAAATTACTGCCCCCCCCTTTTTTTATTTATTTATTTTTTTTTTTTATTCTGAGAAACAAATGAAACTCCGGCAATGTGTCAGTTCTTTTAATGTCAAATCAGGCAGCATGTAAAGGGTTAAAACTCTATTGTATCAGTTCCTTGTTATTTTCCATATATTATAAAGTACAGGGAACACCTTTTTCTTCGTGAAGAAGAAGCGCCGGTCAGACGCTTGGCCGGCATTGCTTTGTATGACGCATGTGGGGGGGTGTAACAGTCTGCGAAGGGAGCTAGACAATGTATTGCAGTGATAATAACCTTTAGAAAATCTAATAAATCACCATTGCTACAGCAGATGCTGAAAATTTTGCGCCCTGACTGAAAGCACTCGGTATACCTGCGGAACATGTTGCTGTTAACTCTCTGGAGTTTTTCCCCGGAAATTGTTGAAAACTCATGGCAGGTTTTGTTTCTTAGTTCTTCCAGTGTGTGGGATCTGCTTTATACACTTCATCCTTCACAGCTTGAACTACCGCTGCGAGATATCAACAATTTCTAGGGAAGAACTCTAGAGAGTTAACGTGTTCTACATGTATACTGAGTGCATTTGGTCAGGAGGGCAACATTTTCAGCATCTACTGTAGCACTCGTGAGTTGTTATTAGACTTTCTGAAGGTTAATTATCATCGCGATCATTTGTTTAGCGCACTTGACTGACTGTGTCCCCTCATGACACGCAGCATATGACACAACGCCTCCCTCAAGCAGTAAAGAGGTATTCTGTGTACATGTGTACATTCTGAGCACAAAAAATTTCATTGTAATTTCATTGTAATAATTTAAAAACTGGTGATTACTGTCTGTGAAACTGATCCGTATGTGTGTGTGTAGTGCGGATATTCAAAGCAGTAACTGCTGAAATTATGCAACGGTATGAAAACATATCAGTATTGTTTTGCAGAATAAATAATATTATGTGTTAATTAAAAAGTTATTATTTTTAATGTGTGTTTGAAAACTTTTGTGTATCATACCTGATGAACAGAGTTTCCACAGTACAAAATTGTTACATAAATCGGAATGAAAGAGAATTAAGGTTCTCATGGCAGTGAAAGTTAAGATCACTGCTTACTGTTTTCTGGGCTGTGACACTATGTAGTTTGGTAGATAGGTGCCACCATTTTGCAGGGAACCAAGAGGATATAAGCAGCAGATCTGGTCATAATGTTAGTACCTGTCTAGCAAAATCAGTGATGCCAAAACCCAGAAGACTGCAATCTGAAGTATGCATTAGGAAAACACTTGAGTTTATGTAAAGCCAGTAACAGTTGACTGTTAGTGTGGTGATTATGGCTAAAATTGGTATAAAAATTAACTAGGTTTCTACCTGGAAAAATAATATTCATTTGCGTGAAATTCATTAAGATTCTTGCTAGGTTATTTTGTGATACAGTATACCAGTCATCTAGTGGGGTAATCATAAGTGCCCAGAACTTAATAGAGGAAATGGAGAGAACACAAACCAACATAGAACCAACATGCTGACACTGCTAGAAACATGAAAATTGTTTGTTATATTGGGAATTCTACTGTTTCACCTATCTGAGGCAAATTTAAGTTATTTGGTGAAAGTGAATTGGGAAAATGGTTTATATACTCTATACATCATTAATGCAAAGTAGAACTTTCTCATACTGACAGCTCTGGTTTACTTATGTACATGCTGTTTCTGTTGAGAAGAAAACAGTTTGCATAAATGAGGCTATGAAACAGATGAGATTGTGTAATTCTAATGGTCTGGCATCATGATACAGGGTTATTCCCTTGACATTGTCTGTTGTGTGTAGTTGAGTTGAGATTTTATCTACAGCATTGTCTGTGTTTTCAGGAAATGCAGTACAGTAAGAGGGGTGGTTGTTTTCTTTTACCACATGTTTCTTATCATGCACCAGAGACAAAACTGAATTGTAGATACAGTCTCAACTGTAGGTATCGCCTGACTCACATGATTTTGACTGATGCAAGTGTTGTATTTTTGTGATATGTGGATTTTTTTAGTTTAATTTTTAAGTAATGAATTTATTTGTATAAGACAAAAAAGTATTTGTAAATGTAATAAATAGTGTTAAAGTTAGTTGAATTGTGTATTTTTCTATGAAAAGTGAAAGCTGTGAGACCGAAGCAGGAAAAGAAAAGTGAACAAACATGTTTAGGTATGGAGTCACTCTTGTAAACAGCTATCATGTGAGTTGTGGGTTACCTCTGCAGAGAATGGACAGGCTACAGGGTGTATTACTGAACATGTTTACCACAGGTGCATATATATATATATATACGAGGGTTATCCAGAAAGTAAAGATACAAAAGCAATAAAAAATTTTTTAAAATATTTATTAACAAAATCAAGTGAAAAAACTCTTAACACATACCTTTAGCTATTTTTCAACATAATCACCACCTTTGTCAAGGCATTTGTTTAGCCTGGGTACGAGGTTTTGTATTCCGATATCATAGAACTCTGCCGCCTGTGCACGCAACCAAGCAGTGACTTCGTTTTTCACCTCTTCGTCTTCGTGAAACTTCTGGCCGGCCATCCCCCTCACAGCCCAGACCTCGCTCCCAGCGATTTCCATTTGTTTTTGCATTTAAAGAAACATCTGGCCGGCCAGAAGTTTCACAAAGACGAATTTGTGAAAAACGAAGTCACTGCGTGGTTCTATGACATCAGAATACAAAACCTCGTACCCAGGCTAAACAAATGCCTTGACAAAGGTGGTGATTATGTTGAAAAATAGCTAAAGGTATGTGTTAAGAGTTTTTTCACTCGATTTTGTTAATCACTATTTTTAAAAAATTTATTGCATTTGTATCTTTACTTTCTGGACATCTTACGTACATACATGTATATCGTTTAATGAGTCAGTTTCGGTTACAGTTTATCCTCAAAATACACAAGTGTGCCACATATCTAGCGGTGTTACGTAAAGTTAAAGCTTGTGGTGCCTTTGCACTTTAATATGCTTTGCCCTGCAATACAGATTTCCAGATCATTTATGTTTTCTGTGATTTATGCTTCTGTCCTGTCTGTTAGCAAATAATTGAGAGTTTGTTTGTAATGTTGAAACTATGAATGCTCATTTTAGTCATACTTCTTTATTTGCTAGGAATGAGACTAAGTGAGGCTTCACAAGTTTGACAGCAAGACCATTTGTTAACTGAAGTAGCGATTTTAATTAAAAGCATTACTTGTAGTGATAGTATCTAATAATTTTGGACCTTAGCAATAATAAGTATAGTGGATGTTCGAACTGATACACGTGGCCTGGACTTCCAGGGCCTGTGTCAGAAGACGGTGGTTCACCACTGGGCGATCGCCATCAGCAACAAAAGCCGATGTGTCCTGAATGTGGGCGTGTATACAGCACGAGTAGCAACCTCAAGCAGCACATTGCCAATGTTCATGCAAAAAATGACTACTGGGAACCATGCCATGTTTGTGGGAAAATGTTTAAAACCAGACAGTACTTACATACACATCTGCTTCAGACTCATGGTATTCGACAGAGGGGAGTGAAGAATTATGGTGGCATGGGAACGCCAACTGGAAATCAAATGTGAAGTTTTTGAGAGAAGATAAAACTCGTGTTGCTCATGTCAGTGCACATAAGTGTGAATAAACTGGAGTGGTACCTTTTGAAAATAAAAGAGAATTGTGGATGCAATATGTTCGATACATTGAATTGGAATCAGTAGATGGACCAGAGATTATGTTCATTGTTATGTATTGTGCTCTGAGGATGTGTGGTCATTAAAAACAAGATGACGAATGAATGACATCTGAATGAGACCTAAGCAACCACAAGGAAGATGAATGATTGCTGTACTATAAATGTTTTGGTTCAGCATTCATAAAATTATTATAGGGGAAAATGATGATTGTCATAATAATTTGTAAGCAAAATTCAGAACATGAGTACATGTGTGTGTTCGTGTGTATCATTTGCTAACTTTATATTACGTTAAAACATTCATTTAGATTTACATTTTCTTGGTTTATATTCTAGTGCAGTCAATGATGTAAACTACGAAGTTTTAGAAAAAAAAAAACTTGTGATTTCATAAACAAATTGAAGGCTGGGGACTTGTGTAGCTGAAGTACACTGCCCTAGAGGTTATAATATAAATTTGTGTAAGTTGAATTTCTCAGTAACGCCTGATTGGGCATTATGTTCATCTTAACATGTTAATGAGGGGGAGGAGAGGCCAGTCCTAATTTTTCCATTGCATGTTTGACTTTTTTTGTATGATGTAGTTAGAGATCTGTTGTTGCATTGGGACTGAGCTTGCCTTTGGCACTGCATTTTTGAGTGTGGATTATACAGTTTAACTTGTTACTGATATGCCGCTCCCTGTCATTGCAGGGGCGGCTGTAGTAGGCTCCTCCCCCTCGTCTGTCCGCCCCCCGTGCCCGTTCTGTGGACGGGTTTACAGTTCGCCCAGTAACCTGCGTCAGCACGTCATCAATGTTCATGTTCATACATCTGAGGACCAGTGGCATCGCTGCGATGTTTGTGGCAAGAAATGCAAGACTAAGCACTACCTGATCAATCACAAACTGCAGGCACATGGCATCCGACAGAGACAGGCCACGGGGCCTTAACTAAATAATGAAGCCTTATGGATTGATGGTGGAGTGAATCATGAATGGTTTGGTAATACATGAAGATTGCTTCTAAAGTGATTACCTTTGTGGTGGTATATCTCTAACATGAGACTGGTGTATTGTGCCATAATGATAATTTTTATTTATTTAAAGTGTGAGTGAAATTTATTCGTAGTGTTACTCAAAGTGACTGAATTGTAGTTATATTGATGACCTAGTCTTCAGAGCGATGTTGAAAACTGAAATTAATGCAATATTACCTTAAAATGTAGTATGTAGTTTGAAGCATGCAGTCTAATGTTGAGTGTACATGGTAGACAAAGGATGATCTGTATCCTGTCTTCCACATAATGAGCTATAGTTGCATTTTGTTATGTGGAAATGTATTTAGGTATGGTAATAGAGTTGTTTTGTATAAGTCAGCAACATGAGCCATTCTAAACTAGTGAATCTTATATTATATTTAATGTAATCATAAGCTGGGTCCATAGGTAGTAAAATATTGGACCACGTGATGAAAAACTATTCTAAAAATGTGAAGTTACCTCAGGTTAAGTTTCTTGAAATGTTTAGATTGTGGTCATTGAGATTGTTGCTGCTGTTCTTGTGGGTGGTTACTGATGTGTACATCTTCAGTTACATGGAGTAGGCTGGGGATGTCCATCCCATTGGCCCAAATAGGGCACTATCTTCTGTCCCTCTTCCTAAGGTTCTGGTTGACTTTTATTCTCAGCCCGATTCCACCACCTTTACCATATAACTGTTCATACTACAGTTCTGCAACTCATGAGACCACAATCTAAATCTTCACTGCTGTGGAAGCCTCAAATCTCATCTGTTTTTGAAACAATTTAATTTTACGGTATTGTTTCTTCATACATGACTGGGAATCTGAACTGAGCTGGTGTTTATAATAATAATAATAATAATAATAATAATAATAATAAGGCAGTCTGTCATTGGTACTATCTTTTTGGGCTCTTAGCGCATGCTGCTTTTAAGAAATTTGTGGACAGTAAGCAACAGGTTGCACCTTCCTGATCTGGCTCTGTCAGGACTTGGCCAACTCCAGACCAAGGAATTTTATGGCATCAAAACACCTTACACAGGACTTCATGAAATAAGGTGTTAGTTTTGTACCCAATTTAAATGCGCTGGCACAAGGTATTAAGTGGAGGTAGCATAAGGAAATAAATATGAGAAAGAATTAAGTACATTTTAAAGTAGAGGAACAAGAAGTAGTCCTCAGTTTAATGTCACGGATTTTCCTCAATCGTTAGGCCTGGCCATAAGTTCTGCCATCCGTTCTTAAGAGTAGATGTATTTACTGTATCTCAGCCTTTGGCTAATGCCCAGATCATATCCTTTAGGGTAAACAATCCAGAAATTTTTCCACATCTGCAAATAGCAAATAGTGCATGTAATCTGATCTGTATTTACATGTTATGAAGCGTAATATACCCACGGCTGAATGACTGAGGTACACATCTTTGACAAGCAGGTCTGCATTCTGGTGTGAAGAATGGTTGTCAAACAGCAAAACAGTTTTACACCTAGGATCAAGACCAACCAATAAGAAGTGAGCTTTAGCTTCAGGAGTAAAAAACTTATACCATGCAAGAAATAGCTTCCGCCTATTTAAAGCACCGTGGATTAATACTTCACCAGTAACATTGAGCCTGGTCTTACGTGTACAGGTTGCATTACTGCAATCAAGGACAGTTGCCCTGTCTTTAAAAGTCCTTGAAGCCACTTAGTACCTTCTCAGTTTCTTGTGCTGATATTTTTGTAAGAAGACAATGGCAGTATAGAGCAATCTCACTGGCACTGTATAATTGCTGTGGGGATAACTTCTCACCTGAAACAAACTGTGCAAACTGATAAACTTCTCACCAGCTTCAGCATCTGCACTTTCCTTTTCATTGCACACGTGATGTAAACTGATGCCATGTCTTAAATTTAAGTTTGTGCAGCTATCCTTGAAAATATTCACACTCATGTTGAAGGTTCAGTTCTTTGCAGAAAATCTGTGCTTGTGCCGTTATCATGTCGCCTAAAATAGGAAAATGGCCAGTCCAATGAAGCTTGAACTGCTGTATAAGAGCCTTACCTAACTCACTACTTGTTCCTTCCTTCAATGTCTTATGAATAGCCAAACATCTCTTACTTGTACTAATAGTATAGATCTTCAGAATTTCATTCTTTTGGCTTTTGATATTATACACTGTTGATGACCCAACATTATGAGTTCTACACACATTATGTACTGATGTGCCTTTGTCCAGGTTCTGCAACTATTTCACCTCTTGTTGTTTGGATGACACATGTTTCCGCCTACAAGCACTGGTTTTTTGGAGCTGTATTTGGGGGTAAACACAGTAATAAGTTAATTTTAGCACAAAACAAAATCTACACCCACTTCGTGCCAAAACTTAAGAGAGCTAAATTCAAATGTAAACAAAGGCAAAAGCACATGACTTGATCCACAATTATCATAGATTTGTTTTGTGGTTTTCGTTAAATTGTGCCGGACCGTAGGAGGTACCAGATTGCGGAATTCTGAATAGGGAGGTGTGACCTGAGATTTTGGAATGTTGTTACAGTATAGCATGTGTACATATACGCGCAAACAGTTTTGTTGTATTTGAATTTAGATATTGTTCTGAAGTTGAAAGAGAACGACTGTGCCATTACTATTGATCAGTTTTAGAAGCAGTTTTACCAAGTATTGGAAATAAGTTAGCTTTGCTTGATAGAAAATATTAATAACAGTACTGTGACAAGCCTTACATTGTTTGGGGGTTGTGATAACACTGTCCATATCCACCTTGTTATTACTCTTTTGTGCATTGAAATACATTGAAGTAGTTACAGTCTGATATCTTGTAGAGAGTCATCTAAAAAGCTACTTAATTTTTCCCCATTCCTTTTTAGGACAGTTATAATGTATTAAAACATTTGATTCCATTGCTTTTCCTGGGTAGCGTGATACAGTTTTATAATAAAGTTGTGACTTGTAAGTTCAAATTTGCCTTTTGTTTTAATCAGATTTTATTAAATATGTGTAGGTTTTTTACGGTTTGCCACATTTTTATTTCAGTACATGGCTGACAGAGTTCTTGGGAGCTATCTTTTTTGGTGAAGGAACCCAAAGATTCAATGTCAGTAACATGAAGTCGAACTGTATGACATAATTTTGAACCATTTCAGTCCAATTTACATTCTCACAGTATTTTCTTCCTTGTTTCTTCTCAGTCTTCCGTGTGGCTGCCTTTCAAGAGGTATCCACATTGAAACTGTGTCACAATTATTGTGCATGTCAGCAGCTTCCCAGGGCAGCATGATGAGGCTTGACATAGGGGAAAATTGTGTGTGTGTGTGTATATATATATACACACACACACACAGTGGCGCAGTTGGTTGAGGCACTGCTCTACAAGCCGGAAGGTCGCGGGTTTGATTCCCGATGGTGTCATTGGAATTTTTCATTAACATAATTGTTTCGGTCGCACTACGGCCCTGTGGTTGACTCAGTCTCCAACAGAAATGAGTACCAGGAGTATCCTGGGGGGGTAAAGGCGGCCGGTGCGTAGGGCTGACAACCTTACCACCATGTGCTGATTGTCTAGAAATCTGGGAGCCTCAACCTCCTGGAACCCTAAGGGCCTGTCCAGGCCTGTAATGGGATTGCTTTTTATACACACACATACATACACAGGACTCCTAGCAGTCTGTGTAATATATGTTTTGTGAGGATAGAGTAAAGCTTATCAAAAGCTAGGGCACTTACCATATGCTGTAGTTTATTAATGCTGTGAACATTGCTGCCGTCAGCAGCTATACTGAGGGCAGAAGTCTCATGGATTGCCAGCCTCCATGTGTGTCAAGCTGTTGTGCTTTACCCTCCAATGTTGTTCCCCCTATTCCCCTGCACTCCATTTTGCAGTCTGTTCACAGAGATCTTGGTAGTGACCTTTGCCAATGACTGATGCTTTGGGTTAGCTGACACAGGGCAGAGGGCACTGAGGGGAGTAGAGCATTAGATATGGAGTAGGAAGCCTGGAGTGTCATTACTCCCGATGTCTTTCTTACTTCTTCCCGTGGCTGCAGTATAGTGCCTCATACAAATGATGTGTTTCTGAATTTCTTCTCCATGAAGGAAACAATGCAAGTGGCTCACATTATATGTGCATTTGCTGTATGTAGTTTTTATTTTGCCCTTCCACCCACCCCTGTGCCATCAGAGCCATCTAACATTAATGACCCTGTTGTGCAGTAACTTATTTATCCAGTTCCTTTTTGCAAAATCTGGTTTCATTCGTACTCATGATTTAATAATTTTGAATTTACATGCTGTTTTAATGTTTTTATTTTTTATTTATTTGTTTTGTGTTCTGCATAATCATTCATGGCTGATGTCTTAATACGTATAAAATATGAATGTATTGATATCCAATTCAATCTTGTTTGGGTGTGCTGCACCTATTGTTTCATGTTATATGTTTCCTGTGCTTTGCATTTTTGATAGATGCAGCAATGTTCAGGAATGCATCTGCATATAATGAGTCACCTGTAATGCGTTTGTATTCTGGAGGTAGTTTCATACTGCATGTGTTAATACTTGTATTCAGTATCTGCCCTGCGCTGCGCTGTTCAGAAATACGATTTTGAGGTACTGCACTCACAGTTCTGCTATAAGGAATAAGTTGTAGTTTTTTTTGTGTAAATACAAAGCTAATAACCAAACTTGCAATCATTTACTCTGTAGACTTCGTTCATCATGTCATTTTAAAAAATGATATTAAAAACATATTTCAAGGTACAGGATTCATAAAATTCATACACTACTTGCTTAAAAATATATACGATCATTAGAATCGTATAGAATTGTACAATAATAAAATATTCAGCTATATGTATAATATTGTGTTCTGTGCTGTTACTGTTATATTTTTCAGTTTGTTTTTGTTTGGTATATCAACTTTTCAGGTATGGCCTTTCACATAAAATTTTATGAAAGGAAACACATATTTTGTGTATGTAAATTTTTGGCATGTTCGCAGTAAGGAATTTTGAAGAGTGTGTCTGTTGGCTGTGCTTGTCTGTCCATCTGTGTGACCACATGTAACAACTTAGGAACTGCCGGATAATAGATGTTTATGAAATTTTATTTTGGGTAGGTTTACTAAATGTTCCAGTTCTGTTTAAAATCAAACAGCAGTAGTGGACACGTTTTATGAAGATCTACATCCTTTGCTCTGCACATTTCAGATGTACAGAAAATTGGAACACATTTTGTGCCAAATTCTTATTTTTCCACTGAGTTTAGAGCTGCTGAGGTAATTCAAAACAAAGAGACTTTTATGCTTTGTCTAACTAAAGAACTGCAGGACTGATTAGTGACCCCTGTTTATAAGAGGGCATCAAAGATTAGCTTTTGTGTATTGATATCTAGGGCCGATAACAGAGCAAATGTGCTACGGTTGGTGTGCTGTATGTGGACTTCCTGACTTGTTAATTTAGTGAACACCATAACAAGAAATGCGCCAAAAACTTGTTATGGTGTGCCGGACTTTCTTATCTGGCCTTTCAGGAACTGCATAAATCCACTTGCATTACTCCCAGGTGTCTTGTGATTAGTTGCACTCTGTCTTCTTACTCCTGTTTAAAAAAGAAAAGAAGTTATGCTCCATGATAAGAATTGACCAAGAAATATTATTCTGAGGTTATGGGAAACTGACAAGTCTTGAAATTGGGATAGGAAATTTTTCTTCTTAATAGTAAATTGTAAAGGAAAATGGTCTGGGACAAATCAGTTGGGATAATTGGTTACGTCACCCTTAATATTCACAGACCGGTATGCTGGGCAGAAGTCCTGTTTAGACCTAAATACTTCTGCAGGTAAAAATGGTTCACAAAAAATAATAAAAATCCAGATTTTATAGCAGTTTGTTAGATTGCAAATGTTGAAAGCCAGTATTTGAAAGTACTTTCACTGTGGTCAGCAGACCCCTCATACTGAATGAATGCTATATACGGTTTTCTTTTGTCAGATGTTTACCGGACAAGAAAGTTTCTCCTTAATTGTGGGTAACGGGGGTTAATATACTGTCAAAATAGATAGGTACATGAGGGAATAATGAAAACGAAATGAAATATATGGAAAGCTTTTAGTGCATGAGGCATTTGATAAATTACTGTGCCATTTCAGTTTGTATTCCCTTGTTTATATCAGTTGACGATTTTTCATGAGTGACAATTTAATTTCTTGATTTCTGAAAATGTTTTTGTGTAATTTCTTCATGAAGGACTGTTGGCAGCTGAATTTAGAAGTATAATCAGCAGCATTGTAATGCCATGGTTTGATGTGTCTGTTTAATTTAGAGTTCCTTATTAAGAGATGCATGTATACAGTTTAGTTAGTCAGTATTTATATTTATATTGATACTCTATTCAGACCTGAATTTTGTGTAATAAATATTATATAGATCCAGATACCTTGGGAATTCTTATTGAAGCAGATACTCATGATGCAAATTGTGGGCTCAAGAATGGTTTCATTTAAGTACTTCTTCAATGTTCATTTTTTCTTTTAGAAGTTTGTGAAGGACACTTGTTTTATGTTCAGAGTGTAATAATACAAAATTGTAATTGCATTTTGAAACAGGTGTCCTTTTGTGAACATGAAACTGCAAATTTAAATACAAAATAATTATTACAACATACTTTATATAATATTATTGTCTATTCTTAGCTTTCATAGTGATTTCCTCCCCATTTCATTTATGATGGTGATGATTCTAATTGGAACCATTCTTGCTGGCCTGCATTGCAGGGGCAGGTGCGGGAACAGGCTCGGGTGACGGTTTGTCGGGACCGGGTAGGAGTTTCGAGTGTCCGCTGTGTGATGCAGTGGTAATCGAGCTACCAGCCATGCGTGCACACCTAGAAGAGCATTATCCCCGTGACTCCCCCACATGCCCTGTTTCTACTTGCGCCAAGGCTTTCTCACACCCCAACTCTGTCCGCAACCACATGCGCATGAAGCATGCACAGCAGTGGGACAAGATGAAGACCCTGAAATGGTCATACATGTGAGCAGTGATGGGCATAGTATTATGCGTTTTAGTCTGGTCACATATGCTGCTAAAAGGAACGTAAATGGCCGAACAAGGACATTGGTAGTTGAAGCTATGTATCGATAAGATTGTTGACTGTGTTGAGAACCATGCAAAAGCATTGCATTTCTGTTTCTTAACAGCTAATATGGTACTATAGCATACAGATCAGTGTATAAACTTTCTCATGACATTATTTGGTGGTGCAAAGTGGTACTGCTTCCAAGAAGGAAAGGATAAAGTTGTGCATTAAATGACATTGCAGTGGATACAAATTGCATTTTGCAAGAATCTTTGCCAAGACAACATACGTGTTTTATATCACAGCTTGCAACTTAAAAGAGGATTGTGTGTGGAAGAAGTGATTATTAAATACATAACATTAAATACAAGACAACCTTTTTAAAGTATGTACTAGGAAACAGTTTGTTGCATAGTCTGTTATAATAATTGCTTTAGTCTGTTAGCACTTTACATTTGTACTCAAAGAACTGTATTCCGAGTTGACGGCACCCTTTTTATAGGAAGAGAGAAGGCTCCCAAAGATTTGTGTAGTTGATACTTCACTGATATCATATAATAGTGTACTAGTTTTTCATGTGATCAGATTATATTAACTGAAGCAGTTTGTCACTTAGATAACTGATGAGGGCTATGAAACTTACATATAGCCTTAACATCATTAAAGTTGTGTTATGAATACTTTATTGAAGGCATCTCAGTATGTTGCGTGGAATTAGTTGAGCTGTATGTGAAATCAGGACGTGTTTTACATTTTTGTCTAATTATTTGCTTGCTTTTCGTGTAATTAGTAAGGAAAGTAGTATGATTGACAAAAACTAGAATGGTCAGTTACAGCAGGCAACCATCCCATCAACTTAATATTTCTCACAAAGAACTGAGACAGCAGTACATTTGTTTGTGATGGTGTACAGGCCCTCTGTCCTATGAAATGTGGCCAAGTGCCGTTCAGTTTTGCATCAGTTGCACTTCAACTGTCTGCATTCACATATGTGGTGAACTGGATTGAGTGTTACGTCCAAGTGGAGCAGGAAGTTTTCTGACAGTTAACTTAATTTGTGGCAAGAAGTCTCACAGAAATTTATTTTTACCTCACTGTCTCATATATTTATTCAAATGGATCTACACTCATATAGTTTGATTTCAGTCATATTGTAGGTAAGAATTTATCAGGAATATATTTGTGCATTTTGTCAGCAATAAACCCTGTATGATGTTGCAAAAGAAATTACGTGGTTTCGTTTACTCATGCTGCATACCAGTTGAAATTTCAAGTTTATAGGATCTGGAAGCTGTTTAGTTATAAACTACCACCGTGTACCTATGACAAATTTGCATTTGCATAATGTATTTGAATGGCAAATTTTGTAGGTTTAAGTTGACATTCTGAAAATGTTGAATATTATTTACAATATTTAAAGTTGTGTATTCATATATTGCTGGGAACATTGCACTTAGAAGTTACATTTTTTTCACACAGATGTGGTTTTTCCAACTATAATTATATATTATGATAGTGTAAAACATAATGTTTTATATTTTTATTATGTATTTTACCACGTATGAGGTGTGATCAGTTAAGTTTCCTGACCGGTCAGAACGTGACACTATACAAACCTCTCGTGTGGTGGAGGTAGCATATAATCTGCTGAGTCATTTATTTCAAAGTTGTAGCTTGCATCAGTTAGCAGTAACACCTGTGAATTGTGGTTATATGTTGTGTCCTCTGCAGTTTGTATTTTACCAGAAAATTCAGATTTCGGAGAACAGATCATAGGCATGAAATTGTGCTTCACATTAGGCAAAAGTGCTACAGAAACCTGTGAGATTTCAAGCCTTGGTTTCGAAATGGAAAGAATCAGCAGAACTCAAATATTTGGTCGGGTTTCCAAGTTCAGGAGTAGAGTGATATAAGTTGATGATGCTGAGAGTTCACATTGTCCATCCATGATCAGAATGCATGAAGGTGTGTAGTGAATGAAGGAACTTGTTAATGAAACCAGTGTGTCAGTGTTTGTGATTTGACTAATGAGATGGCTATCTTGTTTGGATAATGCCAGAGTGTTTTGATATGAGATCAGAACATGTGATAAATTGCCGCAGAATTTGTGCGTCATCTACTGACTAATGAACAAAGGCAGAATTATGTCAATGCATGTCAGGGCCCACAATTTGGATAGAAAATTATTCTATACTTTTTTGCCTCCATCTAGTAGATGAGTTTTGTACTAACTGTAGTAGTGTCATCTTGCAGCCTGTTGGGAAACTAGTTGATCATGTTGTTGCAAATAGTTCTCATTGTCTTTGATGAAGAAATAAGGCAGTGTGAATGTTTTGTGAAGTGTATGCCAGGCATTCTTTTATAAAGTGAGCCAAGGATATATAACTAGCCAGATTTATTAGTGTTGTTAATTGTAGGTTTGGCAAACTTAAGACTGTTTAATTCCTTTGTTCCCCCTGTTGTAGTTAGTTGTTTGCACCTTACCCATAGTAAATGCCCAGTGTACAGAGCTTATTAGACTCCATTGGCCTGCAGGCAGTTTTGGTGAGGCAGACTATTTTACGTTGCTATGCAGTATTCAATCAGTTTGTGTCACCTTAATATTACAGCCCGCAGTTTTGATGTTTCCTAGCTAATATAGAATTAATTTAACCCATGTTGTGGGGTGATGGGTAAGGCCTGTGACATGTGAAGCAGGCCATACTAAGGAACAACATACCTGGCTTGTAAATTTGTTATTATCTTTGGCATTATATTTTCACTCATTATTGACAGATGGCAGGGAGGTGGCCTTTCTCTATTACATAACTAGCTTGAGGCAGCTGTTGGCTGTTGACTTATTGTTTCTTCATGTTTATATCGTTTGATTTCCAAGAAAATGGTGGGTCGGAAAATTTGAAGAGCCAGTAAGTGTGTGACAGCAAGTTATGTAAAGGTACATCCAAGGAGTGAAAAGAAGTACACCACTGGAATGCATTATAAACATTTGTGGTAACAGTTTCCTGTCATACTTTTATTTTAGCATAGAACTTATGATGCATTAATAAAACGGAAGATACAATGAAATAATCTGTCACCAAATTTATACAGAATTGTCTGTAATTTTGTAAAACACATTGCAATACTGTGTCCACATGACGTACAGCAATATTTTGATCATAGTTGTACGTGGTGTGTCATGTTTAAAATTAGCTAGGGGCCTGGTATGCTAATAATTCACAAAAATTAAAAGTATTTTGAAACAATAACTTGAATGTTCTTGTCCTTTGGGTTTCCGCAACCTGTGTCTAATTGTGTAACTTCAGGTGTTGGAGTTTTGGCTTTTGCGTCATTGTATGTTGAAGGTAAAGGTAAAAGTAAAGTTGTCACTGTGCATGACTTGAAGGCATGTGAGGGTAAGAACTCTAGCTCCACTGTTTCTTAACTTTGGCACCAGATGGAGGTGAGTGGTCAGTTTCACGCAACTGTCGCTTTACCTCCAGAGAAAGAACTCTCAGTAGTCATTAACAGGAGGCTGAGTGGGCCCCTGAACAGTTCTAGATGCTTTGAAGAAGAGAAAAATCTCTTGCTGTTGCCAGAAATTGCCCTTTGGATCATCCAGCCTGCAACCTAGTAGCTGTACCGACTTCTCTACCTCAGCTCTCATATGTTGAAGCTGTTCCATTTATTTTGGCCCATGTTGCATTCATCATTCTAGTTATAGTCAACCATTGCAGTCTCCAGCATTTTGGAACAGCTTCATCATAGAATGTGGCTAAATTTTGGAAGCCAAAGTTACATAGCATATGAAATATATCTTATTTTTAACTGTAATATAAAATGTCACATTATTCATGTTTTAACCCACCATTTTGTAGTCCAGTGCCAAGAGTTAAAAGTAGCTACTTTTCTTTTCTTTTCTTCTCATTGAACTTCTTCATATAACACGCATGGATTTTGATGCTATTATGGATTAAATTGAAGTACATTGATTTGTGTTTATGTATGATTGTTATGAAAAAATCTGAAAGCTAATATGTAAGTTAATAATTTTGGGCCAATTGCTGCCCTTATAATACTGTAACAAACAGTAAATGGTAAGAATACACAGGCTGGATTTAATTTATTCACGATGTTACAAACGTGCGTAAAACTCAAAGTAGAAGAGATATCAAGAAAATTCTACTGTGTTTGAAATATCTGAAATGGTTTCAAAGAATTTTACAGCACACCTGGTAGTGGCAATCTAGAACATATGTAACTCGGAAATGCAAAATGGCATTGTAACAGTTGGAAGCTGTGTGTGTTTTGTGGTACTGGGAGCACTGGAGGACAAGTGGGCAGAGCTGGGGAACCTTTAAAGAAAGCAACACTTTCGAATGCCAGAGGAGCATTGAACAGAATTACCTCTGCATGGTATCCTCTTATATGAGGGGCGTGTGCCAGCGATGAAAGCTTTCTGTGCCGTAAAGCTGCTGTGCTTCTGAAAGTAGGAAAGAAACACGCTGTTTATCAAAAGTAGTTCCAAACAGAACAAAAATATGTTTATTTAGTATTGTTTTATTCTGTTGTAAGCTACAGATCATTTAAATTAAATTTCATTTCTAACCTGATTTCAGATGACTGAACATTGTAAGAATTTAGGCCTATGATATCAATGCTTTCTGCATTGGGTTGTCATTAGTCATTGTCAGCAGGGTCTAGATATTGTATTGTTATGTGGACTGCAAATCCAACAGTTTGACACAGTGTTTCCGCACACATAAATAGAGCGCAAAATTAAACATTTTTGCAATAATAACACTACAGGGACAAGTGATAATCTACATGAAAACCATAAGCATGAATACACATTTGAAATTGTAAGGTGTAAGTGGAGATAATACCAAAGGTGTTAGGTGGACAGAGAATTTAAAGAAAGGAATGACAGTTGTTAAGCAGATTCTTTGTAAATGTCACATAATTTGCATGTCCAGTTTTATCTCATAGTTTTATAATGCTGGTGATGTGTACAAAACATGAATATCATAGCAGATGCTTGGATATCAGCCTGCTAAAGTCAGTACAACAGTTGTAATGATCTCCTGCTTTGTGATTGCATGAGGTGAGATAAGTATTTGTGGTTATGAAGCTCTAAGGTGACAGAAATGTCTCACCTTAATTTATGTAGCAAAGTTTACACTACAGGGCGATTAGTGCTGTAATAAAATAATGGTCTTTTTATAAAAGTAGATGACATCTCATTTTTCTGTCTCGAATAACATGGGTTTAGTAAACTGCTACAGCTTTTATTTCTGTCCAACATAATTGTAGTGAATGTGTCTGTTGAATTAGCTGTCCAGTGCTTTAGAACTTATAGCAGATTAAATTAAATTCATTGTGGGATGAGCTATATTTCTGTGTATCAAAGGTTGGTGGTTTCTTACCACATCAAGCAAAATTATGGATATAGAGCAAGGCTAGGAAATGTTGGTTTTTGACCCAGCTATACTGCAGCTGACAGCCCAAGAATGTTGTAGTGAATTTGTGCACTGTTAGAGCTGCATGTATTACAGATGATTACTTTATTTATTTAGTAACACCAAAAGTGCTTTTTCTGCTGTAGTCAGATTTTGAGATGCCTAAAGTGTGTGTTTTGTTTGTTCAAGTTGCTGTTAAAGTTCAAATGTATTTTGTCTTCAAACCACATTTGTTCTAGTGGTGTGGGATTATATCTGAGAAACTCTAAGAGAGTTACAACGATGAGAGATCCTGCAGTGATAACATTTTCACCTAATGATATATCTGTGTGTTTCTGTGACTGTTATGTTCTCTGCGGAGTTATACTAGCACTGATAAAAATATACCTATTTAAAACAACACTGCATATTTTATATTACAGCCCTGTATAATTTGTGTGTTCATAACAAGGATTGAAGACAGAGTTGATTGTGTGTTCCCTAGTGATTCTGATCTATTATTTAAGTGAAACCTTTGCATTTCATACTGTTGTAAAAAATGTTTAGGTTTGCTGTGACTGTGTAGTGTGTGTGGTTGTTTCAGTATCTCGACGTGGGCTGGATATGATGCGGGTTCGTGCTACCGATCCCCGTCCTTGTCCTAAGTGTGGGAAGATTTACCGATCAGCACATACTCTGCGCACACATTTGGAAGACAAGCATACGGTGTGCCCAGGCTATCGCTGTGTGCTGTGCGGTACAGTGGCAAAATCTCGCAACTCACTTCATTCTCACATGAGCCGACAGCATCGTGGCATCAGCACAAAAGATCTGCCAGTGTTACCAATGCCGTCACCATTTGACCCAGACCTGGCATCACGGCTGCTGGCAAAGGCAGGTGTCAAGGTTTCAGCTGCTGAACTGCGTGCTCGGGCATCACCCACAGGTCCTCGCCGCCCTGATGTGCGCTTAGAGGTGAAGTCCAACCACATAGGAGCGCTATCGGAAGCTGGCAGCAGCCTGTATGGTGGTGATGATCCTGAGGACCTGACAGTTGCTAACTCGAGGTTTGGTGCCCTATCTCCGCTGCCACCCACCATCCACAATTCTGCTGCTGTCATCACCAAGGTAGGTCCCAAACATCAGCATGGAATCCCAGCCACCTCTGCTACCAAGTCCATAGACTCAATCGCACACAGTTTGGTGGTGGGTGGTGGCAGCAGAATGGGAGAATCAAACCGTGTACCACCTCCTCCCCCACCACTCTCTGCTCCAACAGGATCCTGTATGGGTAGTGCCATCTTGGACACATACCTTCAGCTAATTGTAGAAAACTCCAACAGTTTAGCACTTGGTTTGAGTGGTAAGCACACAGCAGCTGTGAATGCTGCCAAGGCTGCAGCAACATCTGCTGCAGTGAATCAAGGAAATTGCAGTAAGTTGGGAGAGAGGGAGGAAGAGGATAGGACTGGGGAAGACAGGGATGGAGGCGCAGATGAGGAAACAGAGGATCTGGAATCTTCAGCAGGAGAAGAAGAGGATGAATACAGTGAGGAGGAGCAGGAAGTCATCAAAGCAGAATGAAAATATTGCCCTTCGGTCAAGCCGCATATGAATTCCATCCAACTACCTCAAATTGGAATAGTAGCCTGTACTGATGATGGTTCCATTCCAAGAAAGGAGGAACCCTTAGCTGAATAATTTATGCCAAAAGGTAAAAAAACAGAGGAAGAAAGTCATTTGTGTGAACAAATTGTCTTCCTCTGTTTTTCCTAGTTTCTGTAATTTATTTTTCTTAACAATGCAGTCTTATTTATGGGAATGTTGAATAATGTAGGAAAATGAGAAGAAACACAAATCTGACATATACGACTGAATGAAATTCCATCCTTCTACCTCAAATCATTTATGCTGAAGTATCAGAAGGGGTTTCCTCCCACCCATTTAGTAAGTGAATTTTAACATGAGAATGTGCAAGACAGTCTCCATCCATAACATAACTCACCAGGTAGTGGAACCACAGTTAAAATAAATCAGGGGTATGTATACGGTTGTTACAATGACTGGCCTCTTGTGTTAGGTATTGTATAGCTACATTGTGTTTTAACATTGAGGCTGCAGAAGCAGAAAATTTTATTGACATTGATAGGGAACCATCAAAAGATGTGTCATCCCAACTAAATATGAAGTAAGGGAATGAAATGTTATGACAAGCTATATAAACACATTAGCCGATCCTTTAGGTGTTGACAGTGTTCTTGGAAGTGTGTGTGTGTGTATGTGTGTGTGAAGTCTGCCAAAAGACTTGTTGCATGTATGTTTTACAAAATCATATTACTGGTGCGATGCATCATGTAGTAAGTAAAGGTTTGTATGCGTAGCATATTAGAACAGTGAAATTTGCGTTTTTTTTTTTTTCTCAGTCAGTTGTTTTCATATTGCTTCCAAGGACACGGTTTAATGGAGCAAAAAATAAGACAAAATGTGATTGTTTGCACTGGTGTTTATTCTGTAATAATGGAATCAACTAATTTTACATGATGCATAATGGCATTACCTTGCAGAGATTACTACCATGGGAGCATTAATATGCAATATACGTATTTAATGTCTTGGGTTTCTGGCTCCTGTTTGTGACTGTTTAACACTGTAATCATGGCTGTTGTATGTAGAAAGTGAAAGGACTGTGACATTGCAGAATCGTTCCTAAATCATAGTCCATTCAGGATTTCAGCTCACATTTTCTTTGAAACTACCTAGTCCTCAAATGCTAACAGGATGAGATCCATTCATCCATTTTCCTCACAAGGTCGATGCATTATAAGTTATCAGGCAGGATAATCAGAAGTACCGGTATTTTTCATAAACATTATTGCTGTATTATTCTTGTGATAAAGTATGGTTGTCCCTGTGCATGCCATGAAGGCATATGGAGGCATTGCTCCACACATTCTTGGTACTAGACGGTGTGAGTCAGCTTCATGCCCCTGACCAATCCCCCTCCCCCCGGTGGAAAGCGCCCCCATTACCCATTGAATAGGAAGCTGGGTGGGCCCCAGAGCCGGTCTGGATGCTTCGGAGAAGAGATACTTCTCTTGCCCCTGCCTGGAATCAGACCATGATACCTCAGTTATCCAACCTGTAGCCTAGTCACTACACTGACTGAGCTGTGCCAGCTCCTTATTCTTGTGACAGGCAAGTAAATTTTAGTTTATTGCCAGTGTATATGTGCGGTAGAAGCTGGTTGCGTATTGTTTTAAATGCATTTATGTATTTCACTGAAGGAAACCCTCTTTGATTGGTACGACATTGCTCTGTCAGAGTGTAGAGGAGTACGGGTCTGCAGTCATGAGCCAGTGCTGTGCAGTGTTTAGTGATTTGGTGCGTACCTATCATGGCAGGAAATATGGCTTCCAAGAAAGCTTATAGCAGTCTGTTTAATAATTCTGATACCAGTGGAATTTTTAACTTACATTTCACTTGTCAGATCTTAAAGTAGGAAGACTGTGCAGTACATGAATAGTCTTGGGTTTCTTTTTCTTGTAACATGCATAAAGTACAAAGTTTCTGGAAATAATTACTGGTGCTGTTCATTTCTGGGTATCTTGTCTCACAAGGAATATCTGTGGATGGCGCATCAGCATCTTACCTCCTAGTTCACACAATCAATACCTCAGTACAGTATATAATTATTCAAGCAGATCTTCCATTGTTGGAGGTTTGCCTAACACTCCTCAGGAACATTAACATAACATAACATAACATAACATAGCATAGCATAACTGAATAAGCCAAGGCAGTTGTACACACAGTCATATCATCCTAGTTGTGCCATTGTATTATTATTTTTTAATGTATATGAGAATCATGTAAAGTCACAACAGAACACTGGAGAAACTTTTGAATGCAGATGCTGTCATGTGATCATGCTTGAATTTCAAAAGTGGTATTGGGATGTTTTGTAAGCAGACATGTGGTATTTACTTTGACAAATACAGGTATACCTTGACGTACTGGCAATTTCATGTGATTTGTGACGGAGAAGTCTTACTAAGTAATGACATTGTCTAATGCAGAAAGTGTAGAGTTCATCATGGCTAAGCAGAATGGTATTAGAATTAACTGACTCGCGTGCTTTTAATGAAAATTAAAGTTTGTGGTACGTTATTAAGTATGCAGGTGGTAAGGAATGCCATGAGTTTTCTTCTGTGTGCTGGCCCAGTGCAGTGGAAGTTGCCAAAACTGTTGAACAATGCTCTTATGGTAGCACGATTTTTGAACCCAGTCAATTTCCATTATTTGAAGTCTGTTTATTTTGTGGGTAATATTGAATATTGTAATGTAGTCGACCTTTCCCAGCAAGTTTGTTTCAAACCCAGGCATGCTAACTCTACAAATAGACCGCTTAGATTGAGAACAAGTGCGTTGGAGCTGTGTTTTGAATCCACCTGCAAGTTCTGAGCCAGCAAGAGTGGCCGTTTTCAAAGTAAGAGTGGTGGCCTACGTTGACATTCCGGCATTTTTCTAGTTTCTGAGGGTCTGACACCTACTACTTGCACCTGCAGTGATTAAGCAGTCACTTTTCACAAATTTTTTAAATCGACTTCAACACTTTCAAGGCTGCAGATTTGATTCCCCACCCACTTTAAAAATTCATGCAATCTTAAGGAGAACTTCCTAGCAGCCACAGAGCTTCGAACCCAAGGTTCGATAGGATGACCAATGAAAGAGGCCAGTGTCCCTCATTTGCAGCAGGTTTTGCCAAAAATGAGTCGTTCGAGAAGTTGCTAGCAACCAATCAGAATTAGTTAAATTATCGTGCAGATGTGAAGCAAATTATATGTAAAGTATCCAAAGGTACAACATGTACAGATTGTTGCTGTATACTGAATCACTCTTTTCAAATTAAATAATGAAAGGCAAGTGAAAGACTTTGATCTGTATTGTTAGTAAACATGCCAAAATTATAACACATAAATTTATATAATTGAAAGTAAATATTGATGATTACTCAGTTGGGCAGAAATCATTGCAAACTCATGATTATCAGTAAGCAGTGCTGCATTACTCTTAACAATGTATGGACACAGATAGCTGGACAGAAAGTGTAAATTGAACTTGGGTAGAAGTTAAAAGGTAACAGTAAACTTTTCCCTGCATGTGCCACAAAGGCATATTAGGGAGAGCAGAGGTATAGCTGCACTCATTCTTAACCTTGGCACTAGATGGAGGTGACTGAACTTGTGTAGAGTGATCAGATTATTGTTTTCAGTACTCATACTTATAAACCATCAGTGCTTTGGTGTAATTTATTTGTTTAAATAAGTCACAGACGGTGGAATAAGCACACTTCATCTACTGGTGAAAGCTCAACTGAGGCAAATAATCTGAAGGAAGGGGAAATGTTGGGGTACAATAACAACTTGATATTCTGTTATATGCACAATTTCAAGGTACTAGATTAAACCATGTAATCTTATTATTTTATTAAAAACCATAAAAAGGTAAAGGTAAAGTTCTCCCTAGAACAGGCTACAATGGCTCAGAAGGGGAGTAGAGATATAGCTGTACTCTTTCTTTAACCCTGGCACTAGATGAGGGTGGGTGGTCAACAGCACGCCATGGCTGCTTTACCCCCGGGAAAGAGACCCGGTACCTATTGTATAGGAGTCTGGGTGGGCCCCAGGGCCGGTCTGGATGGGCGCAGAAAATCTCGCCCCCACCAGGATTCGATCCCCGGACCGTCAAGCCCATAGCGAGTTGCTATACCGACTACGCTATCCTGGCCCACGACTGAAAACCATAAGTGTGGTTGAATGTAATGATGATGTAAACAGTTTTAAGCCCAGTTCTTTTACAGTGACAAGATTTTTACTGTATACTATATTACCATGAAGTTAGCCCTCCGCACACCATGAAAACACAGGGAGTGGGCATATAGCTCCATGCATTGTTAACTATGGCACTAGATGGGTGTGAGTGGTCAGCTTCACACCTTGACCACTTTACCCGCATAGAAAGAGGTCCCTGCCCATTGAATAGGAGTCTGTATAGGCCCCAGAGCCAGTCTGGATGCTTCGGAGAAGAAACAAATCTCTTGCCTCTCCCGGAAAATGAATCATGATATCTTGGTCATCCAGCCCATGAGTTATTCACTATACAAGCTGCACTGTCCCAGCTTCAAAGGTGTGTGTTTGGTACATAATATTTGCAAAAAGGCATAAAACTTAATAATTAAACGTTAATGTTTCTTGTAGTTGTGACACGTTTGTGAAGATATTCAGAAGAAACGAAGTGGCATTCCTTATTTTCCTCCGTAGACAAAGAGAAGGCAAAGATGTAACAAAAGTTTTGAGTCACACAGCCACTTGGGAACACAATTATCGCAGAAGTCTGGGTTGCCTGTATGCGTATTCGTACACGTAATGCATTGTAGCGTAGTTTTGGAGATAATACAAAGCATAATTTAGTTGACATGTAATAAAGTTTCTGTGAAATAATGTGACTAGAGATTCATTAGTATGGTATTAGTTGGCACGTAATTCACACCAACCAAAACTACACACACACACACACACGCGCGCGTATGCATGTGTGTGTATATATATATATATATGTATGTATATATGTATATATATATATATACACACACACACACACACATAACCTCACATACATGAATAGTAAAGTTGTTCATGTAAATATCTTCCAGTTGGTATTATAATAGGTCTGTTATTTAACTTCCATGACACTACTGTTCAGTAGATCTTCCATTGTTGGATGCAACAATTAATGCAACAACTGAACGTAATTTACTCAGTGTTTTCGGGTATTTTTTATTGTTTTCTTGATTTCTGTTTTTGATGCAGAAGTCCATTTCCCATAGTACTTATTTTTATACCTCGCTTAATAATAATGTGGTGGAAGGGCTGTTATGCAACTTCTCCCATCAGTTCACATCAAGCTCTGGGACAATCAACCCCCGACTTTGAAGTTCAACATAAGTAGTTTTAATACACATTAATAAATGTAAGTATGAATTTAAACATTGAAACATGAAGCCCTTATATATTACATATGTAAAATGGTGTAAACAGTCTTATTATGATAATATTCTGCTATTATTATTATTATTATTATTATTATTATTATTATTTAGTAGAAAGTAGGTACCATGTTGTTTGGGTTTTTGAACCAGTTTACCCAGAAAATTATATTGTTAACTTTATCTTCTGTCATTGTTTTTGAATTGTTGTTTTGGTCTACTCAGATGCAGATTTTTTTATCTGATTTTTGAAAATATGATGTAAAATCATTTGCTTCCTTTATGGAACTTGGAATCCAGTGAAAGAAAATGTTGAAAAAATCCTGTTTAATGCTGTTTGAGGAAAGATTGTCTGTCTAGAGATTCACTGCAGCTTGTTAACCACCTGAACACTGTGTAAATATGTATGTGGTGTGGACACTGGCAGATGGAGACAAAGCAGTGTGGGTATATGTTAGTTGTTACTGCACCTTTTGTTAACTTCTCCTGAGTCAGACATGACAGTTGAACAAATAGGAATATTACTCTGAAGTTGTAATGAGTGTTGTCATATTAGACATTAAGATAATTAGGCGTGTTTTTTACTGTTCCGTGAAAAAGTAATGTAAAAATTACAAAAAAGAAAGGTGCTTTTTTATCTTTTTTTTTTCCCTCTATTGTATAGTTTCTTTTTTTAAGGCAGATTTAGATTAAATTGTAAATAACAATAATGAATGATAGTCTGAAGGAAAGGTAAGCATTCTTTAGCTATTTGAATTTTTAGATTTGATTATATATTAGATAGCTTTGTTGGAAATTTTCAGGATTATATATATATATATATAAATATATATATATATTATAATGGTAGGAGAAATTGGTACTAACCAAGCCATCATATTGTTTTGTCAGTGTGATAATTGATTGTAGCCTCTGACTGTTTCCCGATTGATCGTCCCAGTACTCTCGAGTCATGTTGGACTAGCTTGGTTCAGCTCCCTTCCAGTTTTAATGTAGTTATTTAGTTGTAATATAGTAATATCGTTCCGTTTGTTGGCCGCTACGTGGCGCGGTATATTACAAAACAAGACAAGACCAAACAGTTTGACGGTCACTCGCAGCACGACACGTAACGTACTGAAGACTCGCTTTCTGTCATACGCAGAAGCAACAATACTACTCATACTACCTCATTACAATGGTTTATTATAAATTAAGTGTCCCCTAGGCATAAGTGTATGTTAGTTACTAGGTTATACAATAATACTAGAAGAAACAGAATGTTCAGCAAGTTGTTGTGCTGTGTATGATAACTGTAGTACAACAAACAACTACTTAATGTGTGGCAAGAATAACAAGATGTGTTGTTAGTTTTATAAACGGATATTTTTTTTAATTCTTTTGTGACCAGTGTTGATATCTGGACTGGATGACTTGTACTACATTTCTTGAGTTAAATGTTGTTAGGAATGTGGATGTTAAAGAGTCAGCCAGAATCAGTATCTGAATTTTTATAGTTTGTTTAATTTTCAGTGTAATACTTTTGCTAAAGAGAACAAATTATTGCATTTTCTTTTACTTCAGTTTTCTGGTATATTATTAGAGATATAAAAATCATAAATTATGTATTGAAACATACATAGAAACCTCAACTTTTGTGGTGTAAGTTGTAGAAAGTGAGGTCTGTGTTTTACATGTTTGCGAGCTTATTTAAAAGATGAAGAGAAATAGTGTTTGTACTCAGTGCCATATTTACAAAGAAGGAATTTTTGTTTGTTTTTGTTTCTACTTTTTTTTAATTACTGAGGGCTCGGCAGGCAAAACAATGTGGTTCCTAAGTGTAGAGTACAGTTCCTCAACAATGGTAAAGATGGTGTAGGTGTTCCATTGATAGTGGTGATAAGAACATAATGCTACAGCTAGTAAAGTAGTGGGGCATGCATTATAGACATGTTAAATATGAGCACTGAAGTCGGTCTTGGAGGACAATGTACATGAAGTTGGATCTGTTGCATTACTATACTAAGTATCCTATGCATGGCTTGTGGACAGTGTTGCCCCATTTTGGTATTTTTGCTTATTTTAAGATCAATTCACCGTCTGTGTAATTTAAATCAAATTATAGGTATAAATATGTACTCACAGATCACCTTGTCTTCACCTTTCTTTATCTAAATCATTTGTAGTTTTGTAGTTCATCAATTTTACAGGCACTTTTCAAGAGAATCTAGAGAGATAAGTTCTTATTTGTTCGCAAGAGATTTATGAATTAATGTCACATGTTGGTGATGTGTTACAAAAATGAGGTGGTCTGTTTTGTTCTTATTCGCACATAATAAGCAATTTTCTCAGTACAACTGACATGCATGCCTCAGATAGCTGATTTTTGTAATGTGTTTTAATTTGAGGGCTTCATATTCCCTTGTGCGGAGAGGTTAGCTTGTTGTTGAGGGACTTTGTGCCTTCTTTGTACAGCATGATATTAGAGCACGTGTCAAATAGTGTAAAAGGCAGCCGGCACAGATTTGGTTGGCTGTTTTTTTCAGGTGTTCACAGTTCCTATCTTGCTCCGTAATAAAAAAAAGAAATAATAAAAGAACTTTTTATAGGTTAGAAAAAAGTAGGTGAAATTACACACATACACATTATTATGTATTTTGCTGTAGAAGCATGAGAAATGCGTACATAGTAAATGTGAAAAATCAAGGAAAGATGCAATCAGTTTTGGTTAGTAATTTTAACTTCTTTTTATGCATATGTTTAATTATTCCTTATTATTACTTGGTCATTTATTGTCAAGTTTTTTTTCAGTTTTGTCTCTCTTAAAGTTAAGAAGAATAGTCTGTCACAACACGGGACTATGCACAATGGATGGAAGGTTACAGATGTATCTCCCTGCAGGCGGTCATATGCCACTTATATTTAACTTACATCACACATACACAGGTCATTAACTCAGGTGAAATATTGTTATAGGAACAGTATTTTTGTTATTTCTTTTGTAACATTTACCCGTGGCATTTTATATAGTCTCTCTCATACAGGATGTACAGAGACTGTCCACTCAGGATAAAGCCCTGTCTGATAATGCTTCCCCCCCAACCCCCCCCCCCTTTTTTTTTGGCCTTGATAGACATGAGTCATGGCTGAAATCTGTAGCAAGCTTCCTCACTCTTGCTAGTCCGTGTTGTGAGGCGCACATACTCTTGCTACTCTGAGAGTTCAGAACCTCCATAGACACATTATGCCATTATTCATAATCTGTAATTAAGAATATTATATATGAATATGATATATGTATACAATGAATTGTTCTGTGCATTTACTGTAGAATTATTGTTTTGTTTTTAGTTGAGTAGTGTAATAGTCTTAAACATATGAAGCAATCCAGTAACAGAGTCATATTGTTGACTTCTCATGTGTGAAGATTAACAATACTTTGTCTAGGTACAGTGTAACATAATTTTGCAAAATGAATTCAGTTTTGTTTGCTGTGCTAGTGTTCAAAATGTATACTGTGCACTGGTATTTAAAACAATAGCAAGGCAGCAAAGAAGGGATAGTATATTGCCCTCTCTTACTTTACCTTTTTATATGTAGTTTGTGGGTGATAGCCATACTTTGTAGATATATTGATAGAGGCCCCATGTGTGGCTCGGCTGGTGGTGCACTGGTTTCTCAGTTCTTTTTCCTATTCCATTTCACTTAGAAATTACTTTTTTATTAGTGTATCAAATTGTAGAATCAAATTAATAAAATGTGTGTTCCTAATTAATTTGCTTTAAGTAATGTTTCAGTTTTATTAAAATATTTTATATTAAATCAGATTATTAAGAGACATATATTTAGGTTACTTCCAGATGAGAATTGTAAAAGACAGTGCAATAAGAAAACACATTTAGGAACGTTGTTTTTGTTGCTGTATGTGCTTCAAACACATTGATTATTGAGAAATCCTTAATTTCTAATTAATATGATGTCACATCTTGCCATTAGACTCTGAAAGACTGTACTAGTGTTAATCATTTTTACATGTGCAGTTTGTAACTGAATCTGTGAATACAGGTATTGAAACGGGATCAGTGAGAGTGCACGCTTCTCACAGACTTGCCCATGAATCTGTTTTTCTAGATCTCACAGTATGATCCTTCAGTCCCAGGTTAAACCAATGAACCCAGTGGGTTGGTAGGGTAGTTGCTATTTTTTAACAAATTTTAAACGGCAGGGAATCGATAAAACGCAATGTTACAAAGTTACTCTCAGGGATTCTAGTTCCCCAACCCCCTGTTTTCCTCCCTTTGTGTGTGGAACCCATTTCAATACCTGTGTTTTGTTAAAAGGCAACTGGAAGAAAGCATTTCTTACAGGGTATTAACAGGACATGGGTTTGAGAATGGGACAATGACAAGGAAAAGGGTGGTTTTGCATTTTAAACTTACTAATGATTATGGTATGCTTGGTTCCTTTCAATATAAAATATTTTGTTTTGAGAGGTGTTGGATGTTGCTTGCTTGAACTAACACTTTGCAATTGTTTATACACATTAACAACTGCATTGATTGTTCCTTTTGATTGGTGGTATGGGTTTTAGGTTAATATCATTTTTATTCATTTATTATTACCTTGCACACCAAGTTTTGATTGTGTTTTTGTTTGCTTTATACAGTGCAGTTTTTGATTCCTATATACATATGTATTTATTTTGCCAGTATTTAACTGTGTTTTACTACTTACATTTTTATGGTGTAGGTAGTAGAAAGTACAGGATTTCTACAAATGTTAATTCCCATCATCATATGATGACTGACGATAGCGTTTCAGTTTCGAATGAAAGTGAATACATGAGTAAAACGTGTGAGCTTTTGATATGTTTTTGCAGTTTGCTTAAATTGCTACTGTAACTCTTCCATACATCAGAATGTAGGTAAGTGTGTCAAAAGTAATGAAAATTGACTAAATTCAAAGTATGATGAGTTTTTAAGACATGGACACTGTTGAGAATAACGCTTTGTACTCCATGAAAGATAATCTTTCTCTCTCTCTCTCTCTCCATCAAAATACGTATTCATTGTCTAATGCTTTCATGCAATTTAATTTGTACATACAGTTGCGTCCAACAAGAGTAAATAAGTGCTTCAGCAGACTACACATATTTTGCAGAAGTGTTTGCTGTTTTGTATGTCATTAGTTTCATATTCATCTGTTGCAGATATAATTGACTGTTGGAAAACTGTCACACTGTAAGTAGAACTTCATAGGTGACAGAGAAATTATTTGTCCTGGGGTTTTGTTAAATATTTATTACTTTGAAGAATACTTGAAATAAAATTTGTAGATTTTAATTAGACCTGTAATGTTTTTTGTTATGTACCAGTTCTTTGTACCGTGAATAATTTTTGAGAAACTTCTTAAATTTGTGCTTCAAGGGAAGTATGGGTTACATTGGAGTGATATGAACTGATGACCTTTAGTATTTGCAATTTGAGGTTCACACAACAGTCACTATGGAGGTAATTGTCTTCTGGGTTGTGACACCGTGTAGTTAGTTTGGTATATAGGTACCAATGTTTCAGAGGAACCTGTCTACCAGACTGCATGACATCACATCCTAAAATACAATAATATTCAGTTTTTAGTATAGATTCCTTTCATTAAAATCGATTTAGTAATTTGAGAGATATGTGTGGGAACAGATAGATGGACGCAGTTGCCCGTATTGTACATTTATTTGAGCCACTTCATGCGAAACATTTATAATAGCAGATGAGCCTATAGGCAAATTTATGAATGCACATCAGTTTTTTTCCTAACCCACCGATACCCCATGTATGGTTCATTTGAATCAAAACAAGGGATTTCATATGAAGGGCTGAAAGACTTGCCAGCCGTTTTCAATATCTGTATTGATGAACTCCGATACAGTTGGCATAAAATGCCTTTCAATTGTGTTCATGTTGGACTGTAACAATGTGTGTTCAGGCATACAATCATTACTTAGATGCCCCATTTTTCATGTTTATGTTTTACTATGTGATAAGCTCATACAAAAAACAGTTTCTATCCGTTGTAGGCATATCACGCATCATGCTGATGCGTATCTCAATTTCATATCTGAAGAGCATCATTTGTAATATAAAGTTCTTTCAGAAGATAAGGTTTGTTTTGAAAGTTTTGTGCTGGACTACCTAGAAATATTTCCCCTAACTTCCTTTCTGATAAGGTATTAGGGAAACTACAGAATATATGATCTTGTACCGTTGCATGTTACATCACCTGCTTTCTTTCACCTTGCACTGTCATTTGTAACCTATTCACAGTCAGCTTTCTGACAGCCAACATTTTTGCACAGTGGTTCTCGCTGCCCCCAACCTTCTGTGGAACAGTGCTCACTGCCTGCTCACAAGAGCCACTTTCTCAGTTAACATTTTTCAGTATAAAACTGGATCAGAATTGTTCTCAAGGATTAAGTCATATACAAAAGGACAACCAGAGTCTTCTCCATAGTGCAGAGTATTCTATGCAGTGCCACATATAAAAGTTGTTTCTGTGCTTAATTAGGTATTTGGGGGAGTGAAGGTATAGCTCCACTCATTCTTAACCTTGGCGCTAGATGGGGGGTGAGTAGTCAGCTTCATGCCCAGGTCACTTTACCCTGTGAGAGAGAGACGTTGAATAGGAGGCTGGTTGGGCTGTGGAGATGGTCTGGATATTTAGAGGAGCAGGAAAATATCTTTCTGTGCTAGGAATCAAACTACAGTTTCTCAATTTTACTTTGTGTTCACCATGCATCTTAGTATTAATATTCACTCATTTAACCAACAAATGCACTTAAATTTTCACTATACCCTACATATGTTTCGGCCTTAATTTAGCCATCATCAGGGGTAACTTTCTATGTACACTTCACTTATCACCGTCCATTTGGCACTATTATTCAACTATTATTTTGTCAGTGTTACTACTGTACACTGGAAGTCACAAGTATATATATATAAGGTTTTACAGGTAATTTTCTTGAATTCGTTCGGTGTATATGACGTCCATTCGTTTTCGAACTGTATCGGCACTGCACTGTTTGTAGGGTGTTTGTCGTTATTATGAATTGAGATCGTCGAGGTTATTAAAACTTGTTATTAAATTATTTAAACTATTAAAACTGTTAAAATCGTTGGTTATGTTTATATTGAAGTCCGTATTCTGTTGTAGTGTTGTCTCGTTGCATAGGTGCGAGTGACGGTCCTTGAGTTCTTACGGTGTATATGACTTGCTTTCTTGTCCGAAGTATATTCTCGTACAGCTGTTGTGGTTGTATGACGCTGCGTTGTTGATGTCTATTGTAATCATTGATGTTGAAACTTTTTGAATAGTTTAAGAGGTTAACGATTACAATAGACATCAACAATGCAGTGTCATACAACCACAACAACTGTACTAGAATATACTTCGGACAAGAAAGCAAGTCATATACACCGTAAGAACTCAAGGACCGTCACTCGCACCTATGCAACGAGACAACACTACAACAGAATATGGACTTCAATATAAACATAACCAACGGTTCTAACAGTTTTAATAGTTTATATAATTTAATAACAAGTTTTAATAACCTCGACAATCTCAATAGATGATAACGACAAACACCCTACAAACAGTGCAGTGCCGATATAGTTCGAAAACGAATGGACGTCATATACACTGAACGAATTCAAGAAAATTACCTGTAAAACCTTATATATATATATACTTGTGACTTCCAGTGTAAAGTAGTAACACTGACAAAATAATAGTTGAATAATAGTGCCAAATGGACGGTGATAAGTGAAGTGTACATAGCAAGTTACCCCTGATGATGGCCAAATTAAGGCCGAAACATATGTAGGGTATAGTGAAAATTTATTTATAAGTGTATTCGTTGGTTGAATGAGTGAATATTACAGTTTCTCAGTCATGAAGTCTATAGCCCAGTCACTAAACTGACTACACTCTTCATTTCATCTAGTTGAACCCAAAATTCAGTAATGCTAGTACCAAAGTTTACCATTTGACATGGTCCTGAGCCAGTTCCATCCACTTCCTTCACAACATCCTTTTCTGTAAGCTCAGTGTTTCCGAGTCCTGCCTTCTACATATGGTTTTCCCAGCAAGGTACTGTGTGAATTTCCTTCCTCCATTATGGTCAGTCCATTGTCACATGCATACTAACCCTAACTTATTTTGTTTTGTTCCGCCTTGTGTAAATCACCATACGTATAATATCCAGTATTTTTTGGTTCCTTCGTCCCTCTCATATTAACTTGTTACATGCATTTATTTTCTTCACCCATTGGCAGTATGATGGTGTATGTTTGTAGATATACTGTACTTTAAAATGCTTTAGTGATTGCTTTTAATGAAACATTGTAGTAAGTACTAAAGATTGACATGGAACCGATCCATGACAAGTGTTGACTGGTGATGTGGAAACATAATGGATATGTTATGTTTAATTATAAGAACAAGCCGATGAATATAATTGTATGTAGTTAATGCCTGTGTGACATTTTCTTATTTTCATGTGTGTATATATATATTTTTTTTCTTACATTTAATTTACAGTTTTAGATTCTCTTCTCTGTTGCCTTGCAACACTTTTTGGTTGTATACGTATTAAATTTTACAGCTGAATGGATATGAACATGACATATAAGAGTAGCATATGGACATTTTTTTTTTGTATCCAGTTTCTGATCCCAGTCCTGAATTCCCTAGTCAGTATGAAGTGCACCCCTCAGTCAGGAAGTATAAAGACAATGATGTTGTATCTTATTTTTCTGTGCATTCACAGACGATACAGTAAACTGCATGATTCTGTTTGCTTCAAATCAATGCATAGTCATATTTGTCCATACCTCTTATGTAAATTTTTAAAAATAATATTGCAGAAGGAGACACTACCATAGGATAAGTCTTGTCAGTGGTTGAACAAATTTTAATCGAAAAATTCATTAAATGTTGCATGTTCAGGGCTTAATATGTGACAAGAGCGTGCCAGGACTTATTTCTTTTTTTTTTTAAATTTGTTTGAACACTTTGTTGTATCTTACAGCACAGCTGTTTTAGACATTGCCCATCATTTTAAATGTATTTGGTATATCCAGTGTTTTGGGAGTTGGCTTACATCCAGCTTTTTACTTGTCAATATGCTGACAGATTATGTTACTTTTTTGACTTGTAAAAATAACAGTCTGATGGTCGTCATACAATTCCAGTGTTCGGAATGTTCCACTTGGTACCACATGTTTCAAAACTGAAGGTACAGGGTTCTGAGTAGAATTCAATAGAGCTTACTTCCCTGCTGCATAGATTTCTAGTCCTATAGATCTGTTACTGACAATTATTGTTTGATTTTATTTTTTTAAGAACTGAAAGTACAGGTTCTGTGTTAAAAGTTTGTCAGATATAATGTCAGAGGTTAGCACTGCTGTCTCGTTTGTAATGCTTGACTTGCAATATACCTGTTTGTGTTTTCCTGTATATCAGATGTCGCTCATCTCGGTCCAGTAGTTATTAGTCACCACCAGGTGCGCACCCAGAAGTTTTCACTGGGGGGAGGAGGCTGTATATGATTTATGTTTGCTTTGAAAAATTATGTTATAATAATCATGTTGTAAGTATAACATAACACTGTCTGCAACTGCATTTATATACATACAAATATAACTACATGTTATATGACTCAATCACAGTGTCCTATCTGTTTTTTTCTCTCTCTCTCTCTCTCTCTCAAAATTCTAATGTTCTGGTCGTCAGTTGATTTCAGTGGCTGATTTTGGCTGAAGGGTAAATCACGTAAAATGTTTGATATCATAATGTCTACAAAATCTGTGTTTTTTAAATTTCGATTTGGGTGCGTCCCTGGTCACCACCATAAAATTGAAAGCAAAAGTGAATTTTCACATACCCACAATGTTTTTATTTTATGTTCTACAAAAATGTACCTTAACAAAAGCTGATTATTTGCCATAGTTGTATTATTATACATCGTTTCAGGACCCTGTATTAACCGGTGTCAGTATTGCTTCCATATGTCAAGTACATGTCTGGCATGTTGTTACAGATTAAAAAACAACTGGATGGCATGCAGTGGCATGACATTGATACCAAGTTCTGTCAAAATCAGTCATGAGGGGTTGTAGAGGAAGACAGTATAGTGTTCTGTAAGGAAGGAAGTAGGCTAACAAAAATAATAAAGGCCAGCTCCTGAAATGTTGTGTATATTAGGTCTAACCCAGACAGTGGACAGTATCTATAGTATTGATGCTTTAATACACAGACCGTTATAGAGAACTGCATAATGCTAGTGTTATGAAGCCCTGGTATCCATTTGTCTTGCAAATTAGGCACTGATTGTTCTGCACTTTTTCTGTCTAATGTGAATGCAAACCACCGAATGATGATACAACTTTATACTGACAGAATGTGATTACTTATCATCTTCCACATGAAGTTTTTAATTGCATTTTATCCAAGTTTTGGTGCAGCTTGAAGATGGACAGTATACTGGGAAGTTGGAACATTTTCAGTGTAGTATCGAAATTTCTGTTTAAGAAACCATTTGTGAATCATTGCACCATAGTAATTTGAAATGTGGGTTAGATGCTGACAGTTTAGGTTTAAGTCATATCACTATTTTAAGACGAATTTTTATTGCAGTTTTTTATTTATGTCTGTGTAAAACTTCCTGTGAAGAGCCCAGGAAATTTTAGAAAATATATATAACTGTACTAAAAAATTAGAATACATTTTCACATTTTGTTTGCTTATCTATGCTGCTCCCACATATTAAAATATGTAAGGGTAATAAGAAAAGTGTATGGCATTTTGTAGAGAATTATATAGTTTGTATATATTAAACTGAGTAGTGCTGTAACAAATAAAACTATATACCCTGCTCTAATGTGAAAAATATCAAACATATGTCTTATGTTACATAAATATGTTCTTGACTTCAGCTACCAGTAGAAGGTATATGACTCATCACAAATTCAACAGTGGTATAAACAACATAGCATATCTGTATCATGATTGTTATTTCTTTATTTCAGATGATTTTTTATTGCCTCTGACTGATAAATTCACATTAAAGCATTGATGGGTTTTCTCAATATTTATGTTGGTTCAGGTCCTTGCATGACCCACTCATTTCATAGACTTTTCCTCTGTGTTCAAGGAAACCATCTAATGTTTAAGATTCCATACATTCATAATCCTTTCAGGGTCACGGTACAAATGTCATGATCACCTTCCCAACTGATGCCGCGCCATATAATCTGTCATTAAATAATCTACAAATCATTTAAGTACCATGCCAAGATCATGCAATAGGAGGGTAGGAATACTCAGTAATATGAAGAAGGTCAACCTTCGTAAAATTTATAGTATGGGGGTATTTCGTCCTTCCTCCCTCTGTTTCTGCCTTGATCTTTTATTTTTCTTCCTTCTGTCTATCTTCTTCTCCTTCATTCCTTTACTTCTTCACCTTCCTTCCCCCATCCATTTTACTTTGTCTCTCTTCCATCCATGCAATTAAATGTAGTTACAGATTATGAAATATATTTACAGTTTTGTTGTGTAGGAAATGTAATAAAGATAAAATATTTGTGAACAAAACGTGTATTTAAGGCAGGGGCTAAAAACCGTGACAGACGGGTTAATCGGAAGGCAGTCCCAAGAAAAAGAAGGATGAATCAGAGTGTATAAAAATTAGTATATTACGCAGGAAATACGGTTAGGTTCTGCAGAACGATTTGAATAGCACTGTCTTGGACAAAGAATGGAATTCTCGAGATTTCAATGCATCGATCAGGACACAAGTTTGTCATGTATGGAACACAACCACTGACAGTATAGTCATTTTCTGACGTCGATATATAAGTCGATATACGATCGACACTGGCGTCCATCTTGTAGCCAGTTGCAGAAGCATAGATACGTGGTTCAACAGGCGATAGGTTATTGTGTTTCATGGCTTGAGTAGTGTTTGAAGTGGGACGTTGTGAGTAGTGGTGTTTTTGATGTTTCATCAACAGTCGGCGTTTACAAGCAGTGCCACGCGTGTTGTGAAGCAAGTTTAGCGTTGAGCGATTGTGGCCTGCGATGTTCCTGTACGAGATGGAGCTGTAAGTACAGACCCGACTGCCATTCTGTTGTGTCTAAAGTGTGATAGTAATCAGATCCTGTGCTTCTGACAACTTGCGGTACAGGGACTGCTGAAAACAATGGAGTAGAATAACATACACGAATTCAAGAAGCATTTAGTGGATTCACCGTAACATATATGCATTTCAGTTAAGTTTTGTAAGAGATTTCCAAATCGTTTTGAGGATGCCGAGTGTCATTTGACGCTGAAGCTTGTGTCATTGAAGCCTCTTCGTAAGGCTATGTACAATTAATAGAAGTTAACAAGTTCGTCAATGCGTGGACATACCGTAGAATTGAAATGTTAAACAGTCTATCGCACTAATGGAAAATACAGTAAAGGGCAGAAAGTGTAAACGGTACCTGTACACGCCATGAAGGCGTATGGGGGGCATGGATTATAGCTCTACTCATAAACCTCGGCACTAGATGGAGGTGAGTGGCCAAACTAACGCACCAACAGTCTTACACTCCGGGGAAACAGCCCGCAGTACCAATTGAATAGAGACAAGCTGGACGTTTTGGAGAAGATAAATCTCCCTGCTGGGATTCGAACTTCTGATCGTCGAGTTCATAGCCTAGTTATACCGACTGCGTTACCCTGGATAATGGGAATAGAACTATTTTGTTTTTAATACATGACAGTTTTGAATGCTTCATTGACAGGCGCTTCAAAATACCCGTATTTCTGTAACGTAAACACTAAATACACGTACAAGTTCCACTTGCCTCATTAGAATATATTCTTTTGTTTCTGCTTTGTTTTAGTGTCGAGTGTTACATAATTGAACTATATAGTAACAGAAATTCAAGTCGTGTGTTTTGAAACGTAGATAAATACAAACAGTAAGCCTCCAACCATTGTGTTGCCGTACGAGAGTGACTTAGGTTAGACGTCAGACTCGTCTATCTCTATCATGCGTGTTTCCCTTCCTCCTTATGAGAAGGGCTTAGGTTAGACGTGAGACTAGTCTCTCTGTTATGCGTGTTTCCTTCCCTCCTTACGAGAAGGGCTTAAGTTAGACGTCAAGCTGGTTTCTCTGTTTTACATCGTGTCCCTTTATAGCCAAAACAGAATTGGCGGGGTTATAAAAGGAAAGATTCACAAAATGTAATGTATTCTGGTGAGTTTAGGATTCGATTCTTTTGCAGAGCTTAACCGATAATGAATACAATAAAAGCTCAGTCATACCCCAAATTTTTTTATACAAACAATTCAATTGTGGGTTGTGGGACGTGATGCTGTTTCGTTGGGTATTTCCCTGCGTTTCGGCGGTACTATAGATCTTCCGAAACGTCGGGAGCTCTCATGTAAGGACACGGCGTCACGTTCAAGAAGACTTGAACCTTCGACAACACTGGTGTGAAGACGTCAGACCTAGCAGTGTAAGTTTTTGTACTACATTACAGTTTAGTTTTGACTTGTGCTATGTTGTTTTGCATTGAAGATGAATTAATATTACGTTGGAGCGGTGCACAAATCCCGGCCGCTAGGGTGCCCAGGTGACTAAATTTTGTACGGTGGCGCCTAATATTTGTGTGTCTCCAATACTTGCTTTGTGTGCCGGGGGTCGAGTCCCGGCAGGGACAAGAGATTCTGCTCTTCTCCAAATCGTCAAGACCGGCTCTGGGGCCCACCCAGCCCACTAGCTAGCTATCGGTCTGTAGAGATTTTTTAAAATACATGTAGACGGGACCGGCTTAAGACACTTGTGGGCCCAATGTACGCCTGGTCCTCAAATTACAGTGGGGATAGAGCAGTAGTATTCAACCCGGGGGTACGCGAAGACATCTTAGGGGGTACGTAAAATAAAAAAAAATATATTATTTCATGATAAACACTGAATAATCAGGGGTAGATTTAGGGTTAGCCACAAGAGACCCGGACATAAGGACATGCGATTTGGGAGCGCCATTTTTTCTCCCTCTCTCTCCTTATCTGGGCAGCTAGTTTTATTTTATTCCACACAGTGCATATAATTTTGTTTTGCGAAAACACCTTTGTTCCTTTATTAACATTTATATGATATGCAATAATATATTTGTTATTTACTAGCTTGATTCTCCTTTTTCTCATTTAAAACTTATTATTTAATACATTATTTTGGATGTAATTTATTTAACTTATTTTAGATGTAGATTATGGACTATGTATAACTTGAATTATGCACCAACAACTTTGGGGGCACAAAGTTGAAGAGAAATTATATCTGGGGGTACGCGAACAAAAAAGGTTGAATACCACTGGTGTAGGGCACAAGCCTGAAAGTCAAGCACAGGACGGCCAGCTGTTCTCTGTGTTTCTGCCTTACAGTTCACTCAACGGCGTGGTTTAGGAGAGCGTCAAATGCTCCCGTCTGACTAGTTCTGTGACGCCAGACCATTGCAGCTGGAAACTACAGTAAAAAAGAAACGCCATTAGACTGTGTAATACCTTCGTTGGAACTAGCTCTATGTGGCGGGCTGTGTTTAATGCATGCGGTGCCATGAAAAAAGGTGACAGGATAACGTTCCACTTGTATTGCAGCAGAGGCCGGGATAGCGACTCACTACGGCCTGGACTGTCCTGAGTTTGAACCCCAGTGGGGCAAAAGGTTTTCTCTTGCCCCGTACCCATCCAGACCGGTTCTTGGGGCCCACTCGGCCTTCTCCTCTACAGTGGGTACCGCGGCTCTTTGTCGGGGTAAAGCGGCAGGAGCATGGCGTCGACCACCCACCCCATCTAGTACCGAGGTTAAGAATGAGTGGATCTGTGGCATATGGGGCGACCTTTACCTTTAGTATTGCAAGGTCCTGCTTGACCTGCCTTCTAGACTTTTAGTCGGTACTTGTTCCCAAGTTACAGCCGACAAGGGGTGGTCCTCCAGCTTGGGAGTTGGGCGAGGTGCTAACAACTCCTCACCGTAAAAAATTACCATGTTACGAAACACTATACAGAGCCTCGGACCGGGCTCTTGTGAGTGCGGTAATGAACCTTCGGGTTCCATAAAACACGGGGAATTTCTTGACTAGTTGAGGACCTGTTAGCTTCTCAAGAAGGACTCTGCTCCATGGAGTTAGTTAGTTAGTTACTTGTTCCCAAGTGTAAACTTGTATATATTCCGAACATCTGCCTTACTTGGCCATTTTCATTCACACAAGCACAGTATTCACGCAAGGTGACGGGGTAGCTCAGTATAGTGGCTAAGCTGCAGGCTCGAAGGAACTGGGGTTCAATTTGCGGCAGGCGCAGAACCCCGTCCAGACCGGCCCTAGGGCCCATCGAGCATCGTATACAATGGGCACTGGCTGAAGCAGCCGCTACATAAAACGCACTACTTAGCTCTATCTGGAGTTGAAGGTTTAGAATGCGTGGAACTGTACCTCCACTGCTTCTTCGTGGTATAATGCTTACTTAAGCATGGGGACAGCTTTGCTTTATCTTACAATAAGCACGCAGGTTAGCTATTCAGCAGAGTACTATGTATTACTCTGTAAATGCGGTATGTACGTGTACTGAACTGTACGCAAGTAAAAGTGAAGTAAGGTTCTCTCTGGAACGGGCTATGAAGGCCCAGAGGGGGAGTAGAGGTATAGCTCTACTCTTTCTTTAACCCTGGCACTAGATGAGGGTGGGTGGTCAACTCCACGCCCCGGCTGCTTTACCCCTTGGAAAGAGACCCGGTACCCATTGTATAGGAGGCTGGGTGGGCCCCAGGGCCGGTCTGGATGGGTGCGGAAAATCTCGCACACACCGGGATTCGATCCGCGGACCGTCCAGCCCGAAATGTTCCGTAACATGGTAATTTTTTACGGTGAGGAGTTGTTAACACCTCACCCAACCCCCAAACTGGAGGACCACCCCTTGTCGGCTGTCCGCGACTGCTTATTCAATGTATTCGCGGCTACCCTCCATATCCACAGGCCGTTCCTCCATCCGCAACCTGAGGACTCGCCATGCCGTGGTGACAAGAGACCCACTTATCATGGCACGGCGACAATCGCGGTCTGTGTAATGTTATGCCATCTCTCGGTGTTTTAGAGTAATACCATCTCAACCTCCTAGTTCGTGGCGTAATCTAGTGTGAGGTTATAATACTTTTACGGTGTTTCAACCAGGTCGGTTATTTCGTCCAATGCTTTCGTTCTAGTCAGTGTTGCCAATAGTGGAAATTCTAAATTAGTCGAATGTAATAGAATTTCGTGCGGTGTATAGTTGTATTTCAAAATCGACTATTTGCCTTTGTTTTCTGCCGAACTCAAGGTTCAAATATATTCCGTTCTGGGCTGGCGCGTAAATGTCGATATAAGCGTCATTAACCTTTTGTAGACGGATTAACAAACCAGTCAGCTAAACAAAAAGCTAACTAGGGCCATCCTGTTCTACGTTAAACCATTCCTGCCTCAAAAACGCGTGGCTGGAATATAAAACATGGGCCTTGTTAATTTTAGCTGTGAGTGAGATTACGCAAACTGGTTTGGCTTCTTAGCAGAAAGTTTTGACATGTTCGTAGCAAGGACTGTTAGTGTTGCGGCGGACGTAGCTACCAACAAAATGATTTTTAGGTTCTGAAAAAGGGAATTCAACAATACATTTTATTGTCATTATTTGAATGTCTACTTAGGCATGAATTTGCCCTCAGACTTAAAACATTTTTCACCATTGGTGTTGAGGAGGGGCTGGCAACATCTTTTGCTTGGGGGCCATGCCAGTCTATTTCAGAAAAACCACGGGCCTTAGAGTGTTACAAGAAATATCTGTAGTTTAGAAGTTGTTACACATGTCACTTATCTGCACTGACTGTACACTGCTATCGATGTCCGTACAGTCTTGTCTCACACCGTGTTGTAGGTGCTGTAAATGAAAACAGTGGACCTTCATACTTAGGTTTAGGCCTACTGTTTTTCCAACATTGGCGTAACAGCCCCTAGTTGGCCAGGGCCTCCTCATTATCGAGGCTTTACGATCACACTCAGACACACCACTCTCGGTAGGACTCCTCTGGACAAGTGATCAGCCCGACGCAGAGACACGACACAACACTTACAAGAGACAGACATCCATGCTCCCGGCGGGATTCGAACCCGCAACCCCAGCACGCGAGCGGCCACTGGGATCGGCCGTTTAGGCCTACTAGGGGCCTAAAATTCGATTGTGTGTCAACAATATAGATTTTTCTGCATTCTTTTTATTTTTATCAGGACACGTAGGCCTTGTTTTATGCATTTTTGCTTTAGCACCCTTTACCAATTTATATCACTTATCAATTTACGCCCTCTCATTTTCGGTTTAGCGCCCCTTTGGCTGGCTGTTTACTGTTATTGCTATTATTTCTGATGGGAATAACATTTTTGATTTACGCCCGCTTTTTCAGGAACAAAGCTAGGGCTTAAAACAAGGCCTTAGTTTACAGTACTTCTTGTGTATTGCAAGTTAGGGCCGATTTATTTAAGGTGTCTCAACATTGCTCAGGATAGGGACAAGTGGCGGGCTCTTGTGAGTGCGGTAAAGAACCTTCGGGTTCCATAAAACGCGAGGAATCTCTTGACTAGCTGACGACCTGTTGGCTTCTCAAGAAGGACTCTGCTCCATGGAGTTAGTTAGTAAGTTAGTTAGTTAGTCCCAACATCGCCGCTTACTGGACTGAAGTTTTCGAGGGCCGTGGTTTTACTCACCCCTGATATAGAGATTTATAAAAACCGTTTTTATAGTTGACATTCATTTCGCTATACGATTGTTGCGGTATTGCTTTGTATTTACAGCCGTTGGTTACCATAAAGTTACGTTTACAACGTACTTACCTTTTGTTGTGTTTAAATCACGTACTTCTGATTGTTGCTTACTGGGTTTAAACTGCGCTCTTTCGTCGCGGTTGTAAACACAGACGACGGATTGAAAGCAGCTCAGTCCTTGAGAAGCTAATAGTCGCTCAGCTAGTCACCAAATTTCCAATGTTTTGAGAAACTGAAGGGGATCGTTACCGTTATCAAAAGAACCCTCGTATATTGATCAAATCAAATAAAAACTCAAGAAATGCTGGTTAACTGTAGTGGAAAAGCTGTTAGGAAACGTGCACGAAGAGTTATGCTGCGCAGATATTCAGTGCATAGCGCATGTACCCGGAAAGTAAAGTTTCGCGTACATGTAAAAGTTTGCTTCATCGTCGTGTCTGTAATTTTTACCTTTCAAAAGACTGAATAAATTTTTAAGTTGGGGCTAAAGAAGAAGAATTGTGTGAAATGTCTCAATTTCTAATGCCTTCTAATGCCTAGGTGCCTAGTCGTAACATTTAATTAGTATTGTCTATGACCACAGCCTAGTTATTTTTATATTTATAATTTTTATTTATTATATTATATATTATATATTTTATTTATTATATTTATTATATTTATAATTGAAACAGTTAACCTTCACTTGTGTCCAGCTTCCAGTTTTATTCTTGCCTTAGTCTAGTGGAATATGTAATTGACGTATGTCTTACGACCAATAACATTACCGTCTTCTGGCATGTGACGCCATTGTCAGTTGTATAAGACAGATTACTATATGTGACAGTAAAACCTGTCTTAAACGGAACCTGAGCATAACGGAAACCTGGCTTTACAGTATAACTTTTACAGTCCCGAATATCTGACGTCCCGACAACTCAAATTTCAAGTACCTTTATGAAACGGAACCTGCCTGCAAAGGAAAAATTCGGTCCCTTGCGGTTCCGTTATGGGCAGGTTTCACTGCATGAATTATTATAAATAATTACTAATTTTTTTTTCAATGGCTCGACAGCCCCTTGGGGGCCTATGCCGCCTCATTTTTCAAGGCTCCACGATCACACTTTACACACACCACACTCGGTAGGACTCCTCTGTACGAGTGACCAGCCCGTCGCAGAGACCTCTACCCACAGCCTAGTTAGGGTTCCATAAATAAAATAGAACATATAGCCTGTTAACAAAAATTATACAGCGTGTTTCATAAGTCCATCCGGGATTTAGAGGCTTGGCCGTGCAGTAGCAAACCCACATATAAGAGATAAAAGCATGCCAACAGATAGAGGAAATGTAAAAGTTTTTTCGTGACAGATGCGATGGCGTAGTTACCCGTTTATCCGCTAGGAGGCAGTGGTGTGCAAACATGGCGTTTTCAGGTGAACAGAAAGCTTTTTGTGTCCTGCAATTTGCTAAAACCCAGTCAATTGTAACAGTACAACGTGGTTTTCGAACCAAGTATTGTACAGAACCACCAACGGACAAAACAGTAAGAGACTGGTATAGAAAATAGCTTCGGCTAAGAATTATGGATGCAGTTGCTACCATTGACGTTCATATGTTGGAACGTGTGTGGCAGGAACTAGATTACAGGATTGACGTCTGTCGAGTCACCAAAGGGGGACATATTGAACATTTGTAAGGTAGGTTCAATACTTGGATATGTACTCTTTTCACTGACATGCTCTCATCCCCCGTATGTGATTTGGCTCCTGAGCTACAGACCTCCAAAATCCCGGAGGGATTTATGAAACACCGTGTATATTACAGAATATATTTTACTTAGCATGCAATTTAAGCTGTCACGTTTTACCCATCCGCGAAGTAAGCACATAGTATGATGGCATTTTATGTGACTGGCAATTAATATTTACACGGATTATTGCTTCTGAGCCGGGAGTCCTCGATTTGTGCCTAAGGCCGCGTTCTCACGGGGCGTGAACCACGCGCGTGAGTCACACTTTCGTGGGCCACTACCCGTGTGAACGCGGAGTCGTGGACCTTGCGTGTGACGTCAGCAGTCCACGATCCTGTCGTGGCAGGATCAAACCATGTTAGATTTTCAGTCGTGGTGCTGGCGTTCGTGAGGTAAGATGTCGTCACAAATGCTAAGACTCAGTGACAGCGACACTTTACGTTTCTTGGATTTATACCACAACGAACATATTCTGTATAATGCCACTTTGGAGGAGTATCGAGATCGCGATTTAAGGGCGGCGGCAGCAAAACGAATATCAGCCGCTTTGAACATACGTGGTTTCGGACCTGCAGAAATTATAAGGAAGTTCAAAAACCTGAGAAGTTCTGTATTTCCTCATATTGGTGTCCCGTTTTGTTATAAGTGGACTGACTCTGCTTAACAAGTATTCAAACTGTATTTCTGTCATTCGCAGTAAGTTTTTGAAGTCATCTGGATAGCGATCTTTCAGTTCGGTATCAATAAATCTGGATGCTCCCACAAGTGGGCGCCGTGCTATCCACTCCTTAACCCACCAACGCTTTCTCCGACGTTTTTCTTGTCTTTTGTGGAGTGCGCGAACAATTTGATATGCTAAAATTCCACAAAACACAGAGCACACTACGGCACAGCCCTCAGCAACTGTCCCGTCCATGGTCACGATTGTACTGAAACATTTTGTCCGTGTGAACAGCTCACGCTTTCCACCAAGCGTGGAGGCAACACGAGTGAGCACGAAAGTGTGACTCACGCGCGTGGTTCACGCCCCGTGAGAACGCGGCCTAAGGAGTGAGCGAGTTGAGATAATTCTGGGGAGTGAAACTGCAGTTAGTGAGACTTTGTTAGGGATTCGCCTAAGAGGCAGACCCTCAGAACACTGACACAGTTGAAATAATCCCCGGACGAGACATTCATACATGTTTCACAAAACAGCGCAAAATCGTTCAGATTTTTTTTTTTGGGGGGGGGAGGGACATTACGTGTACACAATAACTTTCTTTAATTTAACGTCCAGATAAATTCTTGTTATAAAATACGAACCTGTTATGAATACCGTGGGCTTATGTTGTGATCCTGCGACCTCCATCCGATTCTCCTATAAGCCTTTAGTTAACCTATAATTTTAGTACCTGGAATGGTCACAACTTGCGTAGGAACTGCCTTCTAAAACACGTTATTGAAGGAAAGATAGAAGGAAGGATAGAAATGACGGGAAGACGAGGGAGAAGACGTAAGCAGCTACTGGATGACGTTAAGGAAAAGAGGGAATACTGGAAACTGCAACAGGAAGCACGAGATCGCACCCTGTGGAGAACTCGCTTTGGAAGAGGCTACGGACCTGTCGTAAGACGGACTACGGAATGAAGAGGCTATAGAGCTGTCGTAAGACAGACTACAGAATGAAGAGGCTATAGACCTGTCGTAAGACAGACTACAGAATGAAGAGGCTATAGACCTGTCGTAAGACAGACTACAGAATGAAGACGCTATAGACCTGTCGTAAGACGGACTACAGAATGAAGAGGCTATGGATCTGTCGTAAGACAGATTACAGAATGAAGAGGCTATGGACCTGTCGTAAGACGGACTACAGAATGAAGAGGCTATGGACCTGTCGTAAGACAGACTACAGAATGAAGAGGCTATGGACCTGTCGTAAGACGGACTACGGAATGAAGAGGCTATGGACCTGTCGTAAGACGGACTACGGAATGAAGAGACTATAGACCTGTCGTAAGACGGACTACGGAATGAAGAGGCTATGGACCTGTCGTAAGACGGATTACAGAATGAAGAGTTTATGGACCTGTCGTAAGACAGACTACAGAATAAAGAGGCTATGAACCTGTCGTAAGACAGACTACGGCATGAGTAAATTTTAGTACAGTTGTACTCAGCGTGGCGTTACATGAACTTAAATTGTACACGCAGGGAAGGCATGTGGGAGTGTGGATGTATAACTCCACTCATTCATAACCTCGGCACTAAGCGGAGGCGAGTGGGCGGCTTTACACCCCGTCCTCTTTGCCCTAGGGGAAGGAAAGTCCGGTACACATTGAACAGGAACTTGTGTGAGCACCAAAGCCGGTGTGGATGCCGTGAAGAAGAGTATCTGTTGCCTCCTCCAGGAATCTAACCACGATGCCTCGTTTGTCCAGAACATAGAACGTTACGATATTCCGGTTGCTCGTGGAACATGAACATCGGGCAGAAAGAAGAGATACTTTAACCTCTTAACCTTTACCTTCCGGCCTTTAAATCCGAATGTAGCCGCTGACGGCCGGAGTTACTGTAATTTTTAAGGCCCATCCCTGCACTTTAGTGGGACAGCGTCTTCCCTTTCGTCCATAAAGCGTTGCATTTAACGGATCATGAGCGGCCCGTTTGGCCAATAAAGGTTAACGACTGATAGGAACCTGAAATGTATATAAAGATTCAGTCCGTACCGCGCAGTAAACACACTCCATCTCAGTTATACAAACCAATCAGTTAACGCTGTACAGTGAAATAATCGCTGTTTGTTCTGAGATCCACACAAAACACATAAATACAGTCCGTACCGCGCAGTAAACACACTCCGTCTCAGTTATACAAACCAGTCAGTTAACGCTGTACAGTGAAATAATCGCTGTTTGTTCTGAGATCCACACAAAACACATAAATACAGTCCGTACCGCGCAGTAAACACACTCCGTCTCAGTTACACAAACCAGTCAGTTAATGCTGTACAGTGAAATAATCGCTGTTTGTTCTGAGATCCACACAAAACACATAAATACAGTCCGTACCGCGCAGTAAACACACTCCGTCTCAGTTATACAAACCAGTCAGTTAATGCTGTACAGTGAAATAATCGTTGTTTGTTCTGAGATCCACACAAAACACATAAATACAGTCCGTACCGCGCAGTAAACACACTCCGTCTCAGTTATACAAACCAGTCAGTTAATGTTGTACAGTGAAATAATCGCTGTTTGTTCTGAGATCCACACAAAACACATAAATACAGTCCGTACCGCGCAGTAAACACACTCCATCTCAGTTATACAAACCAATCAGTTAACGCTGTACAGTGAAATAATCGCTGTTTGTTCTGAGATCCACACAAAACACATAAATACAGTCCGTACCGCGCAGTAAACACACTCCGTCTCAGTTATACAAACCAGTCAGTTAACGCTGTACAGTGAAATAATCGCTGTTTGTTCTGAGATCCACACAAAACACATAAATACAGTCCGTACCGCGCAGTAAACACACTCCGTCTCAGTTACACAAACCAGTCAGTTAATGCTGTACAGTGAAATAATCGCTGTTTGTTCTGAGATCCACACAAAACACATAAATACAGTCCGTACCGCGCAGTAAACACACTCCGTCTCAGTTATACAAACCAGTCAGTTAATGCTGTACAGTGAAATAATCGTTGTTTGTTCTGAGATCCACACAAAACACATAAATACAGTCCGTACCGCGCAGTAAACACACTCCGTCTCAGTTATACAAACCAGTCAGTTAATGTTGTACAGTGAAATAATCGCTGTTTGTTCTGAGATCCACACAAAACACATAAATACACTGTGTGGGCAGGACGCAGAATTTTTTAATATTAAAGCTGGTGGTACATATAGTAACCACTGGGCTTTAAACTGTTAAAAGACAAAGATTTTTCGGCTTCCAGAATTTATTTCGCCAATAGTTTGAACCTATGACAGTAAATTGGATTGGTTCATGACATCCGGTAGAGTTACCAAGTCTACAAGAACGTGAGTGCATGCAGGAACTTGCATCTTTCTTGATTATGACATATGACGCTATATATCCATCAACACGTCATTAATTTGAAAAGTCCTGCTGTTCAACTTCCTCAATTTTGTCGTTTGTGGGGAAAATAAGGAACCAAGATCTCGATGTCACAGACGAAGATTGCATTAGGATCTATTTGTAGTAATTAAGATTAAAGGAGATGCTTACTGAACGAAACGATGGATGAATTGACATGTGGGTCGGTGTGGTGGCAGAAATAATTGCCTGGTGTGGGAAGTGAAATGAGTTTACCCGTCACTCGCATTACAAACGGCATAACGAAGACAAATGCCTGTCCTGGAGAAGAACAGGAAAGGCGTCGTGTTCACGATGGGAACAAATTACTGATAACAAGCTAACGTCGCATTCAGGACTCGGAACCGTGTGGACAGGATGTGGGAAAAAAGTGTTTTTGTGAAGGAATAAAATTTTATCGTTGAGTAGATGTACGGATCGACTGTGACCAGTGATAAGATAACAGGTTATATAGATGTTAGTTGGATAGAAGGAAGGACTCGCGAAAGAAAAGAAATAAGGATGAATAAACGTAGAAAGTAAGAACGGTAGAAGAGAAGAAAGGAGGAAAAAGTAGAAGGGAAGAAATGGTAGCAAAAGCAAGCAAAGACTGGATAACGGAGATTCGATTCCTGGCAGAGGCATCGCGAATTTCTTCGCGCCACCCGAAGGTGGGCTGCAAGAAATTTATTTGGAAACAGATGCCCTGGGTTTATGTGATGATAATTAAGATGGCCGGAGTGTAAAGCTGACCGGGTATCTTATGCGATTGGCGAGATGAAAGTGCTTGAAGTGTTTACCTGAACGTAGGTGTCATGTGCCCGTGATATGGTTGTTTGGCACTTAGATATATATATTTTAAAGAAATATGGCGGTCGCGTGGATTGGATTCATCAGGATATGGTACAGTGGCGGACTCTGGTGAATAAAGTAGCGAATTTCTGTGTGTCGTAAAAGGCAGGAGGTTTTCATATCCTTAGCTGATTATGCTAATTAGCAATATTCAACCAACAAAATGCACAGTATAATTCCTTAGATACTTATACTACAATATCACACTCAATATTCCTACATGTTTCGATCCACAAGAAATCATCATCAGGGAATCAAACCAGAACAATACTGCATAGAACTAAATTAGCCACTTTTGTGCACAGTAGACATGGTGTAAAGGAGTCAAATAGTTAAAATGTAGACAATTGTTTGTAGAATACTTTTATAAGTGTACTGGATCTTGGTATACAGTATCTTGGTATACGGTATCTTGGTATACGGTATCTTGGTATACGGTATCTTGGTGTACAGTATCTTGGTATACGGTATCTTGGTATACGGTATCTTGGTATACAGTATCTTGGTATACGGTATCTTGGTATACGGTATCTTGGTATACGGTATCTTGGTATACGGTATCTTGGTATACGGTATCTTGGAGACGGCCTACGTACTTAACACAGTAACACAATAACACAGTGATGTGTTACTGTGCCATCAGAGTAACCGGCAGAAGGTAAAGCTGGAAAAGGGGAAGAAGAGAAAAAAAAGAACAAGAAAAAGTAGGAGGGGAGAAGAAGAGGAAGAAGAAGTGAAGAGGAAGAAGAGAGGAGGGAGGAGGAGAAGGAGGAAGAGGAGAGGAGGAAAAGAAGGAGGAGAAAGAATAAGAGAAGAAGAAAATAATAATAATAATAAGAAAAAAGAAGAGGAAAATTTCCTGTATTTTCTGGGTTATTAATTTTGTTGTTCCACCAAAATTTATGCCATCAATTTGAACTGCTTGTCAGAACTAGAGACAGCAGGAAGCTGCCTTCTCTCCGAACGTAAGGCTTCTTTAGAACGCCATAAGGATTGATGTGCTTGGTGGAAGGAATTCTCCTCCCAGTCTGAAATCTTTCGTAACGACTAGCGCATTACTAGAATGGATTTGAAAGTTACGCACACTGCAAATTGCATTAATCATTTAAAAAAATCGGATGGAAATAATTTGACGTGCAAGCTTGTACTTCTACGTTCTGCTTCTCTGGCAAATTGTGACAACAGTTCCTGGCTTTTTTTTTTTTTTTGTAACCTCAAACTTCGTTTGACGTGTTGTGACATGCCACAGTTAGACCTTACTTACACATCTGCAAATAACGTTACCTCAATTGTTAAGTCATTAAGTTTCTTTTCGCTAGATTTAACGTTTCGGCTTCTCGTATGTCGAATTAAATCGAGTGAGTCCTAGGGCCTTTAGTCCATCGACGAATCAGTCATGCGACGTTTCGTGACAACAGCTGTGCAAAAGGTTCACAAATGTGCCTGCAATACATGTTACATTAGCTCGCATACTGGCACATCACTTTCCTTCTACGCTTGTCTTCGGTATGAATTTCGGCTTGTTACTGGCTATCCTGATTAGGCTAATCGTGGTTTTTCCCAGTGTCTCCTGGCGAATTCCAGTATAAGTACAGAGTCTTTAAATGTGCCAGGACTGTATAACCTAAATTGTAACTACAGAATAGCTGCAACACTGTATACCCTACAAACATGGTATGTTTCAGGTATATAATTGTAAATACCCGGCATGAAGGTGATAAATAATAATTCAGTTCAATTTAATGGGTATTTATAATAATTCAATTCAATTCTGGTTTATTAATGTGCCGAGTCAACAGCCAGATGGCCAATTACAGAAACAGCACAACATACAAACACAAATAACAACGGACAAGGAACAAAATAAAATAAACAAACACAATAATAATAATAATAATAATAATAATCTTCAGTTTATATTCCGTTGTTTAACCCCAACAAGTGAGAATGGATTCGTTTTTCTACGAATCTCAACGAGGACTATATTTTTCAGCGGAGAGCCTTTACATTTGTAAGGAAATTGGAAAGGGAGAAAAAGTAAAAAAATGTAACTAAATATTTCCGTTTCATACAAAAAAAAAAACCCTGAATAAAGAAGCATCCCTCTACAGTCAATAAACTGCACTGCTAACTGACAATGAATAGATTTTGAGGTGGAGAGGAATATTTCTGTGAAAGCTGCAAGCTGAAGTGTGAATCACGTAAAACTTGGGTGAGCGTGACGCGAGAATTGGAATGCAAACATGTGAGCATGTGGAACAGTAATCTGCTGTGGTATGTGGGCCCCGTCCGACAGTCTCGGCGCATGTGGCACAAGTAAAACGCACCCTAAGTCAAAAACATCGTGCCATAAAAGTGTATAGCTAAATATTCATCCGTTCTGTGCCTTGCTTGCAGAGTTGGCTCAGGCGGTAAAGCCTTTGATTTGTATCCGGAAGACGGGATAGCGCAGACAGTATAGGGGCTATGCTACCGGTTGGACGATCCGGGGCCCGAATCCCGGCACAACTTCCAGACTGGTTTTGGGGCCCACCTAACTTACTATTTAACGGGTACCGGCATTCTTTCCCGAGGGCCAAGCGGCCGTGACGTGAAGTTGACCACTCACCTCCATACACACGTATGTAATGAGAGTTAGTTTCAAAAAAGGAATTTCTTAATGAAAATTTTGTATCTACATATTATTCCACGCAAAGTAATTTCTATCGCAGGCCTTCCAGTTCTCGAAGTATCCCCTGAAGTATTTTTGTGATAGTGCTTTAAGTAACACTGGCGTCCGGCCGTGCCATGGCTCAGGCGGTTAGTCGCCGGCCTCTCACCACGGAGGCCCGGGTTCGATCCCAGCCGATCCCAGTGGCCGTGCGGTCTAAGGCGTGGGTCTTCGGCCGCTCGCTTACTAGGATCGTGGGTTCGAATCCCACCTGGGGCATGGATGTTTGTGTTGTGTTGTAAAAAGACGGTTGTGGACCGTAAGTGACATGAAAAGGACGAAAAAGGATTAATACAGAACAAAAAGGGATCAAAAGGGAAAACCTAGGAATTAGTAAAAAAAAAAAAAAAAAATCCCAGGTCAAGTCCATGTGAGATTTGTGGTGGACAAAGTGGCACTGGGACAGGTTTTTCTCCGAGTTGTCGGTTTTCCCCTGTCAATTTCATTCCACTGGTGCTCCATTACTTGTAAAACTTGGTAAAAAAACTGCTCATCTTCATCTTCATCACAGGGGTTGCACAATAAGCCTTAAGGCTGCGGTGCGTCCGTAGCATCAGCTGCGGGGCCCCCTCACCCAAAAAAAAAAAAAAAAAAAAAAAAACACTGGCGTCCAGTTAAAACCCCGTTTATAAACATAAATTTTATTACTCGACACTACGTCAAAGTGACGGACCATAGTTTGGCAAGTGAGACGAGGAGAAGTTTCGCCGGTAACTGGCAAGTAGTTACTTTTGTGATAAACGGTCAAGGTCAGAAGCTGCGCGCGCACTCCCGTTATTTAATAGCCACAACTCATGTCTCGCTCCCTCTCAGGCTGCTTACACACGAACCGAATCAGACATCAGTCCGGCTGAATCGAGGCAGACTTAAGACTACAAAGACGCACATTTGTCATGCCTTTCCCACTGCAGGAGTCAAGTCGAGCGAAACGGTGGTTCTGCCTTTGCAGCGTCTTAGTGACGGCAGGCTCGTCGATTCGACGTGACTGACTCTGTTCGACTAGTGTTCCCGCAGCATTACACAGCGCAAGGTGTTATCGCACACGTGTTACTTCGCCAGTGTAGTTACGGAGTTTTGTTCGCTGCAAAATAAACTGCAGTAATATATCAGTACACGCGCGGCGTTTTGCTGTTGTCAGCGTGGAGTGCTGGCTTCTATTGTTGATACATTCTATTGTTGATACATTCTTCATTCTGGTATATTCATAATGGTACATTCACACGCACGAGAACGACACCTTTGTCACATAAACGATTCTACAAATGTTCACATGACCTTCGAATATTGACAAAAAGACTTATGTTGCGTTTTCTAGCTCAGGTTCCTCTTGTATATGTATATAATCGGCGTAATGTCTAGGATACGGCCTGCACATAGTTGAATACGTGTATCTGCTTGGTTCGTATCCTTTTATTTCTGTGTATGCGAGATTTGTCTTCCGCAGCGGTGTAGTTGAGGCTTTTGCTCCTGTAGGATGTTACGCGACGTGTAGGTTGGGTAGGTGATCACTGACGTTTCTGGAAAACCTATATTTCTCATCTTCAAGGGTCGAGCAGTCTAATGAGAATTCTTGAACCCTTGAAGATGGGACCGATAATTTGTCCCAAAACGTCGGCAACCAACTACCAACCTACGCCGCCTAACATCCCAGAAGAGCGAAAGTAGTCTCATTTCTCTATATTTTGTCCTGCGCAGGAAAAGGAATGGCGTGTAATAATTTGAGTTACACAAAACGCACAGTCTGTTAACAAAAAATACTTACCGTATAGGTGTGTGTTTGTGGGGGGGGGGGGATCTGACGGAGGTGATTTCTGGCATATGATGCCGTGTAGCAGGGGGTGCACAAAAAATCCTAGGCGCCAGGTCACCTGGGCAACTTAATTTTGTACAGTGGCGCCTAATATTTGTGGGTCCTCAGTACGGAGTTTGCCTCATATCACTCTTCTGACGCCTAAATGGCTTCTAGGTTTCTGTAAAATTTGTGCACCCCTGTGTGCTAAAGTAACCTGCACGGCGTCACATGCAGGAAGGCAGTATTTTAAAAGAGTGTAGTGGTTTCAGTATCACCATGCAATTGGCTTTTAAATAAAGTTTAGATTGTGATTTTGTGAAGTTACGAGGACCCCCAGGGTGTGGTGAAACTCAAAACTGAAGGGAAAGTTTCGCTATCCCGCATGCATTTGCACATTCTGTGGTAAAGTTACAATGACACATTTTTGTGACCTCACGACGGGTGGTTGCTGAAAAAGATGAGGGTATAGGAACATTTATTAATATAATTCGAGTGTCATTGTGCTGTGCCTGGGTATCAGCATCGCGTTACAAAACCCAAACTCTTCTTTTGAATTACAAGAGAATTACTAAAGTTGGACCGGGTAGACTTCCCGCTCCATTGTCAAAATATTTTAGCTGTGACGTAACTCTGTGAGATGCGAACAAAAAAGGTTGTTTTATTGCACGACAAGAATTTATAACTGATTCTAGTTGGTTGTTACGGGGTGTTGCTCATGTAGAGAAAAGTGTCCTGTCTGTTATCTGTTGGGGTTTTGTGTTAAATTTAGCTTAGCTTTTGGTTGTTAGTTTAACACGGCTGAAGCAAAGATGCTGTTAATTGTCGCGCAAACATCCGTGACCATAGATGATGTATATTTTTTCCACTGCGGTTTATCGATGACCAGCATTAGTGATCGTGGCTGGTACACGTCATACGCATTTTAAGGTAAAGTTTTTCTTGCACTTAATTAGGCACCATGCATTCAAGATGTATGGGAGATTGGTGTCATAGCTCCACGTATTTATAAACCGAGCTTTACAGCCCAACTGCTTTACAGGGAAAATAGTTTCTTTCATATCTTCTTCCTTCATCCGCCGTTGTCATCTTTTTAATTTAGCTCCTTTTTATGTATTTTATCCTAGGTCCTTTGTTGCCGCTTTCCTTTCCCATCATTTTTATTTGTGTATCATTTCGCCATTGCTCTTCTTCCTTCTTTTGTCATCTCCTTTATGTTAACCTAATTACCACATACCCCTTTCGTAATTTCTTTATCTGTTTCTTACTTCTATTCCTTTTCTCTCTCAACTATATTCTTTTCCCTTCCCTTATATATGTCCGTGCATATATATCTACCTCCTTTTGCTTGAGTCTCATTCTTCCGTTCTTCACCCCTTTTGTGCCTTTACCGCCTTTCGTCTTTCTATCATATTATCCGTCTTATTTGTCTTTCGTTTTTAAGTTGTAACCATATTCTAGCAACGATACTCATTCTAGCTTTGGGGTTTACCAGAGTGTCGCAGGAATTATTTATTATTCATACTTAAATGATGATAATGTTGATTATTATTATTATTATTATTATTATTATTATTATTATTATTATTATATAAGTCCATCCATCAGAATTGTCCCACCACCTCCAGATGTGTCAGTGTCGCAAATTCAGTTTGTATAAATTAGATATCTTCAAAAGGCAAACAGTCACACGCAGACTTGTATTATTATTGGTTGTGTATTACACGGTGTCCTAATTAATTATTTAATTATACTTTTGTTTGTTTTGTCTGTGTCTGTTTCATTTGTGTCCTGTTTATTATCCTTTGTTATTTGTGTCTGTACGTTGTGCTGTTCCTGTAATTGGCCATTTGGCTCTTGATTCGGCACACTAATAAACAAGAATTGAATTGATTAAATTGAATCATTTCTCTTTTTTTTTTTGACGTCTGATAGCAAATCGCCTGCCTCTGGGGTGAGATAGAGTGTAGGAGTTAATAAACGGTTATATAAATATATATATATATATATATATACAGAGTATACACAAAACAATGGTGCGGTTTCAATAGTTTTCACTATTGAAACCGCACCATTCTTTTGTGTATACCCTGTATATATATATATATATTCCCCTTTTTCTGTAATGAATGTGGCACAGAGCACAGCTCCACGGCAGGTTAATAACAGCTAATATATCAAAATCTAAAAAAAAAAAAAAATTAAATATTTACCCCGTGACTAATACCCCGAGTATTGCAGAAGTAGACCCTGCTGCTGTAACAGAAGTATAATAGGCTGCCAGTATGTGGTCTAAGATTCCTGTCTTTATAGCCAATGGCAGACACGTTTTATGAGGTACTTGCATGTTGTCGTCAGCCTATGCATGTAGCTCATTGCGCAAGTGTGTTACTGCTGCATCTGTGTGTACTCAGAGATGGCAGTAAGTCTTCCACACAACATTTAATATTTCCTCCACACTTGCTCTTAAGAGCTGTCATCATTCAGTAACCAAAATAGCATACAGTGGGTTACTTCACGGTGATTTCTTAAAATTATGTGTTATATGAGCGTCGAATTACAAGATAATTGCGTATAATTATTTGGAAGTCATGTGAAATGAAGCGATTAAGGTGGCTTATGTAAGGCACAGTCCCTGCATTTGCCAGGAGGAAATGAGGAGGATATCAGAAGCCTCAGTAAGGATATCAGAAGCCTCAGTAAGGATATTCTCTTTTATAGATGATATTCGAAACTGCAACTTCGGACTGCAGACCAGCAGTTCTGACCACTATTAAGTAACGCAAAGTTTTATACAGTGGACTTAGGTTTAAAGAGCATGAACGGGACTGTACAGTTTTTTTCGCCAAGGATATGCACTTCCCTGTGTCAATAGTTCTCGGTGAAAGAAGTCGTAACAGGTAACGCAATGATGTATTACAGGATGTTCATTTTATCGTGTCCCCGAGAATGACACCTGTCGCGGGATGTTTTTTTTCGCATAGAAAGCCTCCATCCGCCCGGAAATTAAAGTCGGGTTTTCCCTTGCAATTTAAGGTACCTTATTTAATGGAAGTCTCAATATTCTCTAGATGCCCGGCAGGTGTTGGTTTCCAATGCGACAGAACGCCCATGATAGCTGTGGTACTCGGGGACACGATAAAATGGACACTCTGTATTATCGACGTTGAAGAGCCTATAAACTGCTTCATGGCGCATGACTTGCGAATTTTGTGACGCCCTCTCGTGTAACATAAACTTCACACTTTACTATCCACTTCCACGGATTTTAGGAATTTGTCGTGAGGGTCACGTTAATAGACAATAGCCGCGAGTGTCATATTTATATATATATACCACGCAAATACATCTGTAGAGTCTTGATTCTCCCCACTTCAGAAATGAAATAGCTCAGTGGTCATCTAAGAGGAATTTTGCACCCCTGTTTCTATTTTACATGCGTGTGGTCTTCAGTAAATTTAACATTTCAGGACGTCGTGAATGTTAAATAGATTGACCTTTATTTGTTCTTAGCGATGTTGCCTTGCCTTTCAGGTAAACGTATTATGCGATGTTGTGTAAAAATATGGCGAAGGTTACCATCGATGCGGAAAGATTGGAATCCTTGTGTGGCTTTTCATAGCTCATTATTCAAAAGTGACACTCTTCCTTCGCTCTTCCCCTCTTTCGGGTTTTTTGTTCTCGCGATAAATATTCGAGCAACGTCTTGCACAACGGCAGCGCATGTGTGGGGGGTTACCAAAATATCATCGGTAGAAATGTGCCATAAAAGACCGTAATATATAGAGGAGAGGTGGTCAAATACTGGAACCGACTGAGGCTGGCACCGGTTGTGACAAGTTTGGTCTAAATTATCGTCTGCATTCACTGGATAATTCAGTGGTTTACCTAACCACAGTTGTTTTCCACAAGATATTTTTGTCTTTTCTTTATGTATCCATTCTGCATAACAAGAAATGTGGTTAATATTGGAAAGATGCCTGATTTCAGGCTTCCGCCGCTGTGTAAATGAGGTCTTCGCTCTTCTAGGATGTTACGCAGAGTTGATTGGTATTACCGACGTTTTGGGACTGCCTATCTCTCCCATATTTAAGGGTCAAGCAGTCGAAAGGAGATGGGACCGATATTCTGTCCAGAAACGTTGGCAACTGGATATCAATTAACTCTGTGTAACATCCCAGAAGAGCGAAGGCTTCAATGGGAATGTGGCTACAAGAAAACAAAGTTTATTTTCTCTTCGATTATTTTAATCAGTGAAATTTGTAAGGTCAAGTCTAAGTACCGGCCTTCACAGACGAAGTGAATGCAGGCTGTATGACTGTCAAAACCACTGGAGGACTGTTGAATGAAGGTGTGGCTGCAATACCTTCATGGAGCTCACCAGACGGTGCTGGAGCGAAGGAGACAAGCTCAAGCATTTCTTATTCCTAGGTAACTTTTGAAGTCGATCTGGCACGAGGATGTAAATCATGAATAAATATGGGAAGAATTGCTATGGGGTTGTGAAGCTCTGTCGGTGGGTTACAATGAGGCACTAACCTTACGTACGCGTGATTTCAGGTTTCCGTTGCGGCGTAAAAGAGAACCTCGCTCTTCTGTGTTTTTTTTTTGTTTTGTTTTGGGGAGGAGCCCTCAGCAGAAGCTACGGACGCACCGCAACCTTAAGGCTTATTGTGCAACCCTGTGGTGAAGAGAAAGATGATCAGTTTTTTTCATTTTTCTAAGTAATGGAGCACCGGTGGAATACAATTGACAGGGGAAAACCGAAGTACTCGGGGAAAACCCTGTTCCAATGCCACTTTGTCCACCACAAATCCCACATGGACCAACCAGGGTTCGAACCCGGGCCTCCGCGGTGGGAGGCCGGCGATTGACCATGAGCCATGACACGGCCGGTTCTGCTATGTTACGCAGCGTAGATCGGTAGTTAGTTACCGACGTTTAGGGACAACCTATCGGTTCCATCTTCAAGGATCAAGCAGTCCGACTGCTTGATCCTTGACTACGTTTCGGAAGCCGGCTGTGCTTCCGTCTTCAGGCAAAGGAAAGTACGTTATTCGGTGGACCCCTTAGATAGAGGGATTCTCAGTCACTAGACGATGGACAAAGTCCAAAAAAAAAATCTTGTCAATGATGGAATATGAGATGGTAAAATTTCGCGGCCTGGGAACTGCCTTATTTGAAAACCACGTGACAAGTTTTGTAACATTTTCGCCCTGTACTTCGGTTTTATCACATAATACAGCGAGCAAGGCACACGTTCACGGATCACAAATACGTCTTTTCCTTAACGTGTAATGCAGGAGTGTACAAATTCCAGGAGCCAGTTCGCCATGGCGACTAAATTTTGTACGGTGGCGCCTCATATTTGCGGGTTCTTACTGTGGAACTTGATTTATGTCACCCTTCTGGCGTCTTAAATTTTTTACGTGGCTATTCGATTTTTGGAAAAAAAAAATTGTATCCGTCCTGTAATGCATCTTTCGGCCTTCTCGGCCATCTTCAATAATGGACTAGTTGTGCTTTTTTTTTTTTTTTAGCAAAGATAAGTCTGTGTTACATTCGTACCCTGTCCTCAAATTTTATCAAATAATACGACCAAAAAGTTACACATTTGTGGATCACAAATAAGTACGTTGTTTAACCTCTCCTACGTATTTTGGCCTTCTCGGCCAAGTCGCAAGTTGTTTATTACAGGAGGAGTCAATTGTACGGTGATTTAAAAATGCAACTAGAGAGTGTTTCACAGCTGTCCACTTAATGGCCTAAATTGTTGGGGGTTGGGATTTGCTGTCAGTAGAATAGAAAGGGGCGCTGACCATCTGTCTGGATACTGAAACCACAGCTCACAGCAGGGATGTTCACGGGACCATCTTCTTTTGTAAACAGAAGCAGATGAACAATAGCTAACTAACTCCATTGTGCAGGGTCTTTCTTGAGACATGGATAGTTTGCTGCACTAGTGAAGAGGTACCCGTCTTTTGAAGAACATGCAGGTTATTCGCAAGAGGAATTTCTATTCTCCGAAACGTCCATACAGGCTCTGGGGCCCACCCTGTCTCATATTCAATGGATACCGGAGTTCTTCCCCGTGAATAAATCGGCCGGGGCGTGAAGTTGACCACTCACCTACATCTAGTGCCGAGGTTAAGCATGGATGGAGCTATACCTGTACTCCCCCTATATGCCTTCATGGCGTGGACAGGGACAATTTTATACATCTGCTTTTGCAGGTTCGTCGTCTTCGTCATAAGGTCTCATGATTAGGCCATATCCTGGGTCACTTTGATACAGTCATAACATTATCACCCCGTCTCTCAAGGCGTCATTTCCTTGAGGTATTACAACTAAATTTTTGTATATATTTCTCGTTTTCATAGGTTTTTCATGCCTCGCCCACCTCATTCTCCGTTGATTTAATTGCAATGATAATATTATCCGAACAATACAATTTATGGTGCTCATTTAGGGAAAATTTATTTTCATAGGATTCAAGAATTTTCCTCAGCTCTTTGTTTTCAAGCACCATCTATGTTCCCCCCGGCCCCCCGGACAAAACTAGGACAGTTGTGATCTCCATAGTAGTTAATATGTTGATTGTAGACGTCTGGGCAACGACAACATTGAGTCTGGTAGAGGGTTTCTCCTACCAGAGTACACTATTTCGTAATCTAGAATACCTGAATCGAAATTAAAGTTTCATATTTTCTCGTATTACGTTTAGAAGAATTGTCAAGAGCCATGAGAAATGCAGGGCTGGACCAGAAATTTTTGAAGCTAAATGTCTTGTTGCTCTTTCTATTGTTCTGTACATTATCTCCAGCTTAAACAATACTGATTGTCTGTAGGTAAAGGTAAAGGTAAACGTATCCCTATCCACACCATGAAGACGTATAGGGGGAATGGAATTATAGCTCCATTCATTCTTCAACTTGGCACTAAAAGGAAGTGATTAACTTCAATGCCTGGCCGTTTTATCCCTGGGAAAGAAGGCTGGGTGGTCCCCCAGGGATTGTCTTCAGGGATAATTTTACTATAAACAAAGTGAGCTTGGGATTACAATAGGGAGATTCAATCGGTTGTGTTGTAGCATGGCAACATTGCATTCTGTGCGTTTTTATATGTGAGAGGGTCAAGTTCCTGACTAAACATCGCCCTCATCTTGAGGCAATCAGGACCCAACCACAAGGGTGTAAGTAGCGACAGACAGACGAACGGAAAGTTGTTCCGAGTTTCAGACAGGCTGACAAAAATTACGAGGTGACGTTTAGAAAGACATAATGTTAGCTTAAATGAACCATGGAGTATGGAAATGGAGTGGATTTATGTTATGGGCTTGAAGCAGAAAGACCAGAATGGAGTGGATTTATGTTATGGGCTTGAAGCAGAAAGAACAGAATGGAGTGGATTTATGTTATGGGCTTGAAGCAGAAAGAACAGAATGGAGTGGATTTATGTTATGGGCTTGAAGCAGAAAGAACAGAATGGAGTGGATTTATGTTATGGGCTTGAAGCAGAAAGAACAGAATGGAGTGGATTTATGTTATGGGCTTGAAGCAGAAAGAACAGAATGGAGTGGATTTATGTTATGGGCTTGAAGCAGAAAGAACAGAATGGAGTGGATTTATGTTATGGGCTTGAAGCAGAAAGAACAGAATGGAGTGGATTTATGTTATGGGCTTGAAGCAGAAAGAACAGAGTGGAGTGGATTTATGTTATGGGCTTGAAGCAGAAAGAACAGAATGGAGTGGATTTATGTTATGGGCTTGAAGCAGAAAGAATAGAATGGAGTGGATTTATGTTATGGGCTTGAAGCAGAAAGAACAGAATGGAGTGGATTTATGTTATGGGCTTGAAGCAGAAAGAACAGAATGGAGTGGATTTATGTTATGGGCTTGAAGGAGAAAGAACAGAATGGAGTGGATTTATGTTATGGGCTTGAAGGAGAAAGAACAGAATGGAGTGGATTTATGTTATGGGCTTGAAGCAGAAAGAACAGAATGGAGTGGATTTATGTTATGGGCTTGAAGCAGAAAGAACAGAATGGAGTGGATTTTTGTTATGGGCTTGAAGCAGAAAGAACAAAATGGAGTGGATTTTTGTTATGGGCTTGAAGCAGAAAGAACAGAATCGAGTGGATTTATGTTATGGGCTTGAAGCAGAAAGAACAGAATGGAGTGGATTTATGTTATGGGCTTGAAGCAGAAAGAACAGAATGGAGTGGATTTATGTTATGGGCTTGAAGCAGAAAGACCAGAATGGAGTGGATTTATGTTATGGGCTTGAAGCAGAAAGAACAGAATGGAGTGGATTTATGTTATGGGCTTGAAGCAGAGAGAACAGAATGGAGAGGAGTTATGTTATGGGCATGAAGCAGAAAGAACAGAATGGAGTGGATTTATGTTATGGGCTTGAAGCAGAAAGAACAGAATGGAGTGGATTTATGTTATGGGCTTGAAGCAGAAAGAACAGAATGGAGTGGATTTATGTTATGGGCTTAAAGCAGAAAGAACAGAATGGAGTGGATTTATGTTATGGGCTTGAAGCAGAAAGAACAGAATGGAGTGGATTTATGTTATGGGCTTGCAGCAGAAAGAACAGAATGGAGTGGATTTATGTTATGGGCTTGAAGCAGAAAGAACAGAATGGAGTGGATTTATGTTATGGGCTTGAAGCAGAAAGAACAGAATGGAGTGGATTTATGTTATGGGCTTGAAGCAGAAAGAACAGAATGGAGTGGATTTATGTTATGGGCTTGAAGCAGAAAGAACAGAATGGAGTGGATTTATGTTATGGGCTTGAAGCAGAAAGAAGAGAATGGAGTGGATTTATGTTATGGGTTTGCAGCAGAAAGAACAGAATGGAGTGGGTTTATGTTATGGGCTTGCAGCAGAAAGAACAGAATGGAGTGGATTTATGTTATGGGCTTGAAGCAGAAAGAACAGAATGGAGTGGATTTATGTTATGGGCTTGAAGCAGAAAGAACAGAATGGAGTGGATTTATGTTATGGGCTTGCAGCAGAAAGAACAGAATGGAGTGGATTTATGTTATGGGTTTAAAGCAGAAAGAAAATAATTCACTATTTTGAGAAACATTGCACTCACTGGCTTGAAGCCTATTGAAATTTCAACGTGAAATTGTTACTTTTATGAATATCGTACTTACACTGTATTTATTTGAATCTGATTCATTCCTATACATTGTAGTTTCTCTACGAGTGGTAAATACCATTTTTTCACAGAATATCGCTCTATAAACTTGAAAGTCTTGCCCTCCTTTCGTCTGAATTACGCCTTCCGAAATATATAAACTTCTGATATTGTTCTATAATTTTATTGCCATAGATAACATTTATCCTTTGAGGGTTATCGCTGTTCATGCCTCTTCAATATATAATAATTGACTAAAAACTTTATCTTATAATGGTTGTTGATTAAGCGAACGTAACGCTTGCCGGCAGGTATTGCATAATGGACAGGCAGTACACACAGTTCCGTGTACACAAGTAGCTACTATGTAAATGTAAATGACAAGCTCATGTCCCGCAACGCTCTTGAGATGCAAGCTCCATCCTGCCGTCTGTATGCGTCACTTCTCTCATCGTTGGTCCTTGTGTTTTATGTCAAATATTTCAGTATTTTTTTAAGACAGGGTTGGGGAAAATCCTATCTGCTTTCTTTTATGAATATTGTTTGTTTGTTTGTTTGTCCAACGTGGAGGTTTCTGTGGTCATGTGCGTTGATGTAGTGAGTGACCAGCCCACTGACCGCTCAAGTTCGACTCAATCCTGATGTGACTGCCAGAGCCATCTGGCAGGTAGTCAGGAGACTTGGGTAAGAAATTGCCGCTGAATTTTGCTTACGAAACATTTCTATTCATGCCCGTAAGGTTCTTTTACATGCCGTAAATCTGGATTTTTATCACCCTTAAAAATCCATCGACCTCGGTCGGGATCGAACCCGCGAACCTTGGGTCCAGTGGCGAGCACGCTAACCACTAGTCCACCGAGGGCGACCTTCTTGTATGAATATTGTTTATAAAGTATTTAATAAATTTATACTTTTCACAAACAGGATGGAGTCTGTATTGCGACAGGAAGAACAGAAATAGATTTTGACTACAATGTAAATTTATGGTGCCCCTAGGTAATGTTCTGTTTGCTCTTTCTTTACCGCGAGCCTAATACAGAACACCCAAAGATATCATAAAATTGTTGTGGAAGAAATAAAACTTCAGATATCCCTGAGAGGTGTCACGGTTTTATTTCCTACTGCTGAGGTAACAAAGAACACTTTATAACAGTTTATTACCAACTGTCGCACACCGCCGTATGCTGTTACGGCTACCTCAAGCCTGTTGTAAAATCATGAAACTCTCATAATAAGCACGATCGTTTTAAACATGTTGGACTGAGTATTATGTATCTGATGGTAACTGAGACTGCTAACTGCAGTAGCTACAGTGTTACTCTACAAATTGCCTAACGGTCTGTTTATCTTATTTGGTACCGCGATGACCGGTTTATCTATAGACAGTTAATTACCAACTTCGATACTGTGAACACCTCACTTTCATCTTTGGGCGCGTTCGCAAAATCGCAAAAAGCGACTACTAGCTTCGTCATGTCCGTCTGTCTGCACGTAACAACTCGGCTCCCACTGGACGGATTTTCCTGAAATTTGATATTTGAATATTTTTCGAAAATCTGTCGAGAAAATAAAAGTTTTATTAAAATATGACAAGAATTACGGGTACTTTACATGAAGACATATGTACATGTATGATAATATCTCGCTGAATTCTTCTCAGAATGAGAAATGTTTCAGACATGTTTGTAGAAAAAAATCAAAGCGCACATTTTATGCTCAAATTTTTTTTTTTCCGAAAATCGTGCCGTTTATGAGATAATGTGGAAAAATATGGTAGATCTAGACAGAGCCTGAGATTACAATATAATACAGCGCATGCGCTTTGCCTGCTGGATAACTAAGGCTACAGACACACACTCATAATATGTAATGCTTATTGCTTTCCCACGGCAACAGTGCTTAACCAAACATGTCTCAGTGTTACGTTATGCGTACATTGCCTATCTTGTTGAAATTATATTTCAATGAGATCCTCGTGTATCTCACAAACTCTTCCTTTCTACCTTTTTCAGCAGTCAGTGGGCCGTAGTTTGTTCCTGTTAATATTCATGCCCGCGCAGTTCCTTAGCAGCAAATTTGTATTTTTATCACGCTTCTCACAAAATACGTACGGTACAAAACTTTATGACAGTGGGATGGATGGATGGATGGATGTTTATTTCACGACCGAAAGATCACGGATCGTTACCAGTGCAACAGGATGTGTAAGAAATATAATTCCCTTTTATAGAACGTTCATTAACACGGCCATAATTCTAGCTACAAACTCACTTCAGAAATTTGATTATTCCCTTGCCAGATGTGGCTTCGTGTGACTCTTTAACAATTGAACCTATTTTAAATTAAGCGAATATTTAAGCACTGTGTCCACCCGTTCCTATCGACGTAACTAAATATTCTGAGTAATGAATCGGCTAGATTTGCTGTAGAATTAGAAATTTCAGAGAAAGTTTTGTTATCAGTTATAAATAGCATATGTGTAATTTGTGTTGTCAAGTTAAATTCAGCGTTGTACTGGTTGTTTTAATATATAAGGAACTACATTAGCAACACGAGCTGTTTAACATTGTCCATACTGTGTACGTGCGTATATACAATGATATATATATATTGATAACAATTCGTACACAAATGATAAAACACAACACTCAATCACCATTTTGTGTTTGTGTTGTTTGTGCCTGTTTGGCTTTGTGACTGAGTGTTGTGTTTTATCATTTGTGTACGAGTTGGTTATCGATATATATCATTGAACACCAGCTGTATTAAAATTCTTCATTTTGTTTCAGCCCCTCATATTTTATTCCCCTGGAGATTATCTTCAGGCGTAATCACCACACTTGGTTGTTGAATTTTAGATAAAATTTCATTCATTGAATGAAATTTTAACAGTATTTATAGGCGTTTTTGGAATGGCGTCACATAATGAGAAAGTCGGTGTAATTTTGTGTGATCTTCAACAACGAAGTAACTGTTGTGATTGCAACGTGAAGGTAATCCCGAGGTAATCGGGCTAAAGTAAAGTAACATATTTGAATAAAGCTGGTGCTCTATTTTATTATTTCCTACAGTTTAAGGAGTTTATAATTTAAAATTATTTAATTAAATTAAGTTTCAGACCAACTGATGCACAACTAAAACCACTTTTATTGTAGCTTTATTATAATTGTACCCTTACACGCGTTTCGATCCTAGGATCATCGTCAGGGTTATTTTTTTTTTTGTTGAAAGCTACTGTCACTTCAATCACATGATTTTAAATAGTACAACAGCACATTAAAACTTATGTATTATAAGTTAAAATCTTGTTAAAAGTGTTTGTTAAAAGCTGTCAACAATGTGAAATTTAAAATTATTTGTTGTTCAATATTATTCAAAGACTAACATTTTATATCGGTGGGTGCAGAATACACTCATAAATTGGTTCAAAATTTTGTTATTATTCCTTAAGATTTAAAGTAACTCTAAATGTCGTTATGGATATTTGTGAAAGTGATGTTTTAAGATAATGACGTTAAAAGAAAATTAAAAAGAAAGTCACTGGATCTCTCCACCGAATACCTTCTCTCCACCCCACACACACGACATGTAAGAGAATTTTTTTTTTTTTTGGAAGCTTTGCCTGTCACCCTTCCCTTCTTTATGTGCCTTCGCATTAAGTTCGGGAATTGTGCCAAAAAGACACAACGGAACCGTACAGAACCCCACAAGCAGTAGGTAATGTATTCCCAGTCACAAAGAAGATACGCCGGTCAATGGCCCAACACCAGTGTGTGTTGTGGGGTGCGTCTTAAGTCATAAATATTTATATACGGTTCTGATTGTGATGGCCGCACAATGTCATGTTATTTGGTTTCATTGTGTTGTAAAGGACCTGTGTGCAGCCATGCTGGCTGCGGGTACAAGCGTGTCTAATGACGTCATACCCTGCGTCACAGTTCTTGCGACCTGAAAATTAAGTGTTCTGTTCTTCCTTCACTGTCTTCCTGTTTCTACCTCACTTTTCCTTCATTGGTTTGTCTCTTTGTTATTCCTTTCTCATGAAAGGAATTTCTTATGCCTTTCCAGCTTCAACTTTTCTATAAAATTGTATTGATATTAAGAGACTTGGGCTACTTGACACTTGAACATGGGACCGATAGTTTGTCCGAAACGTCGGTACAGAATTACCACTTTACGCCGTGTAATATCCCAGAAGAGCGCAAATCTAAGAGGAAGATAATTAAGTCAGTAAACCTCACTCCTTACTTGAAGACGAAGCAGCCTCAATGTTTAAGCAGCAATACACTTGGCCATTTAGAGCATGAAATGTGTCTAAATAATGTACTCATCCCCTAACCCACAGCAAAAGAGCCGGGGTAGCTCAGTCGGTATAGCGACTAGGCTAAGGGCTGTACGGTCCAGGTTATAGTTCTGGTAGGGGTAAGATATTTCTCTCTTTTGAAAACATCCACACCGTCCCTGGGGCCTACCCAGCCCCCTGTTGAGTGGGTACCGGGTTTTTTTTCCCGGAGGTAAAGCGGCTGGGGAGCGAAATTGACCACTCACCTCCATCTAGTGCCGAAGTTGAGAATGGGTGGAGCTATACCTCCACTCCTCCTATATGCCTTCATGGCTTAGACAAGGATAACTACTTTTTTCACCCTACGGCAAACGTTGACAATCTCCGTTACAAAAATGATCCGGTTAATGCTGGTCAGGGAAAAAGTCGCTGTTCTGTCTGAGAATTATAAGAAGTGTATGGATGCACTGTGTGGGCAAAATGCTTATATTTTTGAATGTTGAAACAAGTGATACATATAATTACCGCTGTGTTTTAAGGTATTTAAGTCTGTACACTCAGTTCTAGTTTAACGTTTGAGTTACTTTACTCCAAATCGCAACATAGAGCGAAACAACCTAGACCGCAGCGTTCTTTCCCCATAACTCTAAATTAAATTACCTACCAGTCTGACCGATGAAAGTCACGCCAGCTGCCAGCCAAAACAACTTTAATCCGAGTAGGGGCAACGTTCGCCGAAATATTGATCACTAAAATTTGTCAACGTTAAAGCCAAAGAGCCGATCCCAGTGGCCGCGCGGTCTAAGGCGTGGGTCTGCGGCCGCTCGCTTATTGGGATTGTGGGTTCGAATCCCGCCGGGGGCATGGATGTCTGTTATGAGTGTTGTGTGTTGTCAGATAGAGGTCTCTGCAACGGGCTGGTCCCTCGTCCAGAGAAGTCCTACCGACTGTGATGTGTCTAAAGTGTGTGATCGTGAAGCCTCGAAAAATGAGGTTGCCTAGGCCCTCAAAGGGCTGTTGAGCCATTGAAAAAGAAAAGCCAAGAGAACGCTGTTTAGGGCAACGTTATTCGATGACTTCATCTGTATCATTATGTCACTGAAAAGAAGGCGTTGTGCTTTAGACATACAACCAAGTCTTACGCTAATTATTTTAATAATGTAGAATTTCGCAGTTTACCTGCGGTAGGGGCGCATAAATTTTTCTAAAATTTAGGCACAGCCTCCAAATTCTTGGCCTCGAAGGGTGACATGAAGCAAGTTCCGTACTGAGGACCACTATTCTGCAGTGACCTGTGGACCTCTGGCGCTTTCTGCTCGGTACATTTGAATTGATACACATTTTTTTTTACGTAACAGGAAGAACTGTAATAATTATGCTGAATATTTCGCGCGCCACCATACAAAATTTGTCATCCGGACCGCGAAAAGGCGCTTGAGATCTATATACCCCAACCTACAGTACTTATCTTGGCCTTATTTTCTAACTGAACCAAATTTTCCCCAACATCACAGAAAAATGACATTTGTCCATGTTGTGGTATCATCTATAATGGGGCCAGGTTTATCCTGTCTGCGTTGATGTGTCCAATGTTTCAGGCAATATTAACCCTTTAAAGACGAAGTGTAAACTGTTTTATTTAAAGACCCATTTCGCACCGCGCAGTAAACACTTTTCATCTCGGTTATAAAAACCAATCAGGCGATGTTATATAAGGCAAAAGTCGCTATTTGTTCTGAGATAAATACAAAACACATAAATACAGTGTGGGCAGAATGTACTGTTTTTGAATGTTAAACCTGATGTTACATAGTAACCAGCAGGCTTTAAAAGGTTAATAAATAATTTTCAGTTGAGCATCGCTATTTTGAGGGCTGATTTCTGTAGGCAGGCGTAAGCCTTCTAGTGTTTCTTGCATTGCCAACTGTTATGCTAGACTGCAAACTGTTTGTTAATGTTGATATAACATAGAAATGGATGGGCAACATGAAGATAGTGTCAGGCGATGCTATCTGAATCCTTTTGACTCAGAGTAATAAAAAAAAACCTTTAAAAGGGATTCAGTTTGGAAACACATGCATCTGTTTATTTCGCATGGGGCGTCTAATTATCGTGCTGTGGAGGTCCGAAACGCCCCATTATGACCTGCACTTGGACTTTGTTAAAACAGTCTAGCGGGCCTGACAGGTAGTTTGAACTGATTAATGTGCTTCCTTCATGTACTATTGTTAACACTTGTCTTGGTAATTAGTCGAGTGCTTGCTACTGGTATGCAGATCTGCTGCGTAGCTGTGCACCGCACGCAATTAAATTATTGTTCTTGTGCAACTGTAGCTTTAAAAGGTACGCGGTGGCGCGGTTGGTTGAGGCACTGCGCTACAAGCCGGAACGTCGCGGGTTCTATTCCCGATGGTGTAATTGGAATTTTTTCATTGACATAATCCTTTCGGTCGCACTATGGCCCTGGGGTCGACTGAGCCTCTAACAGAAATGAGTAGCAGGAATATTTCCTGGGAGGTAAAGGCGGCCGGTGCGTAGGGCTGACAACCTTACCACCTTCATGTGCCGATTGTCTAGAAATCTGGGAGCCTCAACCTCCTGGAGCCCTAAGGGTCTGTCCAGGCCTGTAATGGGATTGCTTTACCTTTATCTGTAGCTTTAAATGGGAAACAAAAAATTATTTCTAACGCTTTAAAGACTGACCCACAAATTTTATTAACGGACTTTATAACTTTCTCAAAATAAACGGCGATTATTTCCCTAAACGTCACTCACCAGTCCGTCCTTGTAATGGTTAGGCCTACGCATTGTGCTTTCTGTGACATAGGAATTAGTCTATTAAATATTGTTTAATATTAATTCGTTAGTATTAACATTTTAACGACTAACGCTAAAAGCTTCCTAGCGTTTTTGTAATTATAGCACGTACTATTAAATTATAGGCTATGTAAACTTCAGTTTCTACCTGCCATAAAATATGCTGCATGAAAGACCTGTCAGTTCATGCTATATGGCTATATAATCGCTCTTTATTGTGAAAATTATAAGGAATACGTAAATACACTGTGTGAACAAAATACAAAGTGTCTTAATTTGACTGCAGGCGGTGGTGCGTATGTTTACCATTGAGCTTCCGATGGTTACAATACACAAGGCTGAGCTGAAAATATGAAGTACGCTGTTATTAGGAACACTTTGTCAATTGACAAGGTTGTTTCTTGTGACGTTTTGTGGAGTTACATGAAGGTAAATTTGACATTGAAGTTGAATGAATTGTATTTAAAGTCCCTACAAACCGCCAGGATTAGTAAATATGATTAATATTTCAATTAAGGAAGTGGTGTTCTTCTTATTCTTCGGATGTTTCACGGAAGGTTACATTGTCAGATGAGATCGGAGTGTTTAAAGAGTAATTAATGATAAATAATGAGGAAGGAAGCAGCCGTAGACTCGTTCAAGAGAGTGATTAAAGTATTCTCTAACGTCACATAGTGTGGAATTGTAAATATTTACCGACGTTTTGAAGGATTATAGCGCTTACATCTTCAGGGTCAAGCATTCTTTGGACTGTCAAGCAGTCTTTGGACTGTCAATCAAAACACACACTTTATATTCAATAATTGTTTTTTCTTAAAATCGCGCCCATTGTGAGATAATGCTGAGAAATATTGTAGAGCCGGACAGGCCACATATGACAATATAATACGGCGCATGCGCTTTGCATGCTGGATAACTAAGGCTACAGACACACACTTAGAATGTCTAATACTTATTGCTTTCCCACGGCGACAATTGTTAGGCGAAAGCGCCTCATTGTTACGATATTCGTACATTGTCTGTCTTTTAAAGTTGTACATACCGTGCATGTTTGAGATATTACATAATGTAAACCAACAAATATTGCACTATCATATATGAATTGTCAAACCCTACATATGTTTCGGCTCTGTCTGAGCCATCTTCAGGGGTTACTCTTCAAAGCGTCCACTATTTACACTCTCACTATAATGTTGTGCACCCGTATTAGGGTTTTTTAGCAATCTAGGAACTATACATTGTCTCACTATGTACACTGGTGATCTTGCGGTTTTGGTCTATTGCACATTGCCAAATGATGCTGTTGGTCTATGCCGGAACGTATGGAATGTGATCCATTGTAGAATTTATCTGTGCTTGCGGAGTTTTATCAGTCCTTGTTGTTTTTTACTCGACCGTATGTAGATTTGCACTTATCGCCCGCCATCTTGTCACTTCCTAGATTGCTAAAAAACCCTAATACGGGTGCACAACATTATAGTGAGAGTGTAAATAGTGGACGCTTTGAAGAGTAACCCCTGAAGATGGCTCAGACAGAGCCGAAACATATGTAGGGTTTGACAATTCATATATGATAGTGCAATATTTGTTGGTTTACATTATATAATTGTCTGTCTTGTTACTTTATTATGCATTTGCGAAATGTGTGTACTCTACTGGAGTACACAGTCTACCTCTTTTTTTCACACTAAAACGAAACCTGCTTGTGAACGGCCTTCGTGTGACGCTACAGTTCTTTACCGGATGTGATGTGATTTTGATTGTTTTATCTGTGGCAGTCTGCCACTGTGCATAACCGCAACAATCATATCTGCTATTAGAAATTATGTATATGGGACAGAGGAAGGGACAATTGTCTCCGCTGATGTGTGACAGTGAAGAGTGTGCGAGTGTAACGTCCATTATTGGGCGGTGGCATAATTACATTTAGCGGGCGTGTTGGTAGAATTTAACACGGTTTGGTAACTTTTCATAATATGGAGGTTATTGTGGTGTAGTGGCTTTCCGGAAAAGTAAATGGGGGGGGGGGGAAATTATTGAAGGAAGGTCAGCTGTTGATGTCACGTTTGGTAGTACCAAGTTGAAATTGCGAACTATAAAAAAAAATGTCTTCGGTGTTTCAAGCTACGACCGAACCGCAAATTGTACGTAAAACGTCACGCCGACAGTTGAATGCTGGCGATATTTTTTTTTTTTGCGGGTGTTAAAATGTTTTAGCTGCCTCCTTCTTCCGTTTTCGGTAGTTTTCTTGCTTTTGTGCGTTAGTTAGTCTCGGCATCGTGAACCTGTAAAAAAACAGCGCCGAGGTGACCCACCTATGTGTACCGAAATGTAAGACGTTAGACGGTGAGAGTGTGAAAATCGTAGGTGATTTTGACATGGCCGCCATTTTGGCAGATTTCAAGATTGTTTCGATGATTCTTTTTTTAGCGTGTAGGCATATTCCTTACGTTTCAAACTACGTATCGTTCACTGCTGTAGTCGAAGTAGGCGCGGAGCACTGTGAAGAAACGTAGGTAACGCGAAAGTCTGACACCGCGAGCGCCGAGGTGACCCGCCTATGTGTACCGAAATGTAAGACGTTTTACGTCAAAATAACTCAGATTTTTGGGATATTATTTTTATTTATATTACAAATCCTCTGAATACGAGGATGGAGGAGAAGAGCTGGGGAGAGAGAGGAATGTAAGCGTCTTAGGAGGGAAGCCAGGGCCTAACAGAGGCTGTAGCGCCAGACATGCATTATTATTATTATTATTATTATTATTACTGTAATTACTACCTAGAGCCCAAGCAGCTTCCTAGGTACGGGGATTCTTTCCTAGGAGTAAAGCGGCCGGGACGTGAAGCAAACCACTCGTTCCATCTTCCATTGAGATAAAGGGTGGAACTATACTTTGCTTCTCCATAGGCATTCATGTCGTGCTGAAGGACTTCGCATCATCATCACCATCATCATCATCATCATCATCATCATCATCATCAGGACCTTTTCACCAAAACACGCTACTCACGCTATCAAGCCCAATGGTAACCATATATACCATTCCTCTATCATTAAAACATTCTGCCTTTTGTCACGCTGTGTCTATCGCCCCCTGTTTTGTAAAAAGGGGTAACTCCATATTTGAGATACAGTGGGTTGTCCCCTCTTTACAAAATTAGGAGCCATATTTATGATTTTGTATGATTCTCAGAATGAATACAAAAAAACACAATATTAACCAATTGTCTTCGTAATGGAGAAGGTCCTGTTCCCTGTGAGGTAGGAAATGAGTGTTGAAATACAATTCACATTAATTTTCTCAGTGTACTTTCCCCTTTTTTCTATCAGTGGCATGCCACGAATACCACTTAATCGTCTTAGTCTTCAAAGCTATTTTTAACAGAGCGGGCGAAACCTGGGGGCCTTCAAACAAAACAGTACTTTTTTGGTTAGCCTATTTTGAAGTCGTCGTACATTAATGTTACTGCTGTACGCTCAGAATCAGTTTGAAATACGACCGATTCAGGACTCCTGCAATGACTGCTTTGCGAAGTTCAATTTACATTGATCCAATCCTGTCAGATGCGGATTCGATTTCTGTGTCCGTACGAAGACCACAAATTTAATAAAATGGGAGTAAAATAGTTAGCAGCTGTCACATGATACATACATCATCGTGGTTTTGGCGTTCCCACAACATTCGGGACGGATTCTAAATTATCGGGTCAAAGCTGTGCGATGTATCATCTGCAAAGAAGTTCTGATACGTGGACACCGGACAGGATTGTCAAAATATCGCGCAGGGCGCTCCTTTGCAAGAGAAACCCGTATAATAAATCGCTTCTTGTACAAGCCCGAAGGTTAAAGGTAAAATTACTTCGGATGACGTTCGGTGTCGTGACGTGTAAAAATGTGTCATGGCTGTCAAAATAATTTACAGGGTGTTCGCAGTAAAGTTAAACACACAAGAAGCTGCTGAGGAAGTTTTGAAAGTAAAAAAGCTTCTTGATAATTTTCGGGAACGTGGTCGTCATGTAGGCTATACAAATCTGTCGTGGCTGGAGGGAAATTGTACAGAGCGATTATTTTGAAGTGAAAACGAGTTGCTTGTTGGAAAATTGTGATTAACCTTCTACGGCCCAGTGGTTACTTTATGTACCGCTGGGTTTAACATGCAGAAATCCTACGTTCTGCCCACACAGTGTATTTATGTGTTTTGTGTGGATCTCAGAACAAACAGCGATTATTTCACTGTACAGCATTAACTGACTGCTTTGTATAACTGAGACGTAGTTTGTTTACTGCGCGGTACGGACTGAATGTTTATATGTAATTCAGGTAAATCTTAGTCTTTAAATGGTTAAATAATAGTGGTTACTATATGTACCGCCAGGTTTAACATTCACAAATTCTACGTTCTGCCCACACAGTGTATTTATATGTTTTGTGTGGATCTCAGAACAAACAGCGATTATTTCACTGTACAGCATTAACTGACTGGTTTGTATAACTGAGACGGAGTGTGTTTACTGCGCGGTACGGACTGTATTTATGTGTTTTGTGTGGATCTCAGAACAAACAGCGATTATTTCACTGTACAACATTAACTGACTGGTTTGTATAACTGAGACGGAGTGTGTTTACTGCGCGGTACGGACTGTATTTATGTGTTTTGTGTGGATCTCAGAACAAACAGCGATTATTTCACTGTACAACATTAACTGACTGGTTTGTATAACTGAGACGGAGTGTGTTTACTGCGCGGTACGGACTGTATTTATGTGTTTTGTGTGGATCTCAGAACAAACAGCGATTATTTCACTGTACAACATTAACTGACTGGTTTGTATAACTGAGACGGAATGTGTTTACTGCGCGGTACGGACTGTATGTATGTGTTTTGTGTGGATCTCAGAACAAACAGCGATTATTTCACTGTACAACATTAACTGACTGGTTTGTATAACTGAGACGGAGTGTGTTTACTGCGCGGTACGAACTGGATCTTTAAATATAATTCTGGTTAATCTTTGTATTTGAAGTTTAAGGTTGTTTTGAAGATAAATATGTCATTGTATAATGGTGTGACACTAGACGGAAAAAGGAATAAAATGAGATATGTTTCAAATAAATAAATTCATAAATAAGTTCTGTGTATGTATATATATATAAACACCCACTAATGTCTTCAGCCGTATATGAAGGCCAAGAAAGTATACGTGCTGAAATAGAGCGGGCTAGCACAGTGGCCTCTGGTTTTAATGTACAAGAAAACAAATATACGGCAGAAAAAGAAGTTAGAAATTAAATTAAATAAGACAATAATAATAGTCTTACAATTAAAAAAGTATGCACTGAATATTGATAAGGGGCCCCTTCTGAAAGTGGATTTTATCCAAAAATACTTACGCAATTGTAATTTTCACTTCACGTTTATGAGATATCTAGTTCGAACCCCGAAAACTGACACATCATTTTATAGGGCATTCGAAAATGCACATCTGTTT